>JAUPFT010000023.1:10113342-10713342 GCA_036936625.1 Parnassius smintheus behrii
TTGACTTAACTCAGTTAATGAAAAATTATTTTGTATGGGTATGTGTTCAAATGAAATTGAATATCCCCTAACCCAACTGAGTATGGCAGATTAATTAGTCAATCTTTGCCAATTATTTATATAATATTGCAGTTTTCCTACCTGTGGTGTAGGAACCTCTAATAGCGTCGAGGAGGCGATGGTTTCTGTTGTCGTTGTTGCTTGTTATTGGGCTTGGTTACTCTCTTCACCCCCAGCCTGGTGCTTAACTTAGGAGGGCCCCGCCAGTTTAAAGTTTTTATTTGCCTCTTAAGTCGCTCTCGTTTTACTTTGAGATCTTTTCCAGACCTCAGTATAATTTTTGTAATCTTTATTCTTTCTGCTAAGTTCTAGAGTAAGTATTAGAGTTAAAGAGAGAGAGAGAGAGAGAGAGAGAGAGAGAGAGACAGAGAGAGAGTAGAGTTATTAGAGTGAAAATAATCACATAAAAGTTTGGATACATCATTTATATTACAGATTAATCTTTTTTTTCTCCATTTAATATCGATGGTCTAGAAGACAGTGGTAATTACAAAATTTTGATAATTTAACATTTTAATGCCAAATGTATTAAATGAGCATGCTCTACGGATCCTACTCATCCAAATGATATTATTCCGTCTTTTTCTGTCTAAACCGTATTTGTACATTCATAGTAAGTGATGTCATTTTGAAGCCAAAAAACAGTAATGGCAGTTATTTACCCTCAGTTTAACTACAAAAAATGCTAAATAGATTTATGACATTTCGCTTGTGTTAACCATAATTGACAAATAAGCTAAATATTTTTATTACGTTTGTCATTTTGTAACTTTCAATTTCCAATTATATTAAATGATGTAAATATTTTCAAGTGCCGGTAGACAAATGGTTTCAGTGATCATAATACTACTGAAAACTCGCCAGCAAATAATCAAAAATATTAAGTGCTTTAAAAATAGTAGGTCAGTGTAGACAAATTTTGTAAATGATTTAACAACAAAGTTCTAAGTAAACAACAGGAGCCAGAGAGTACTAAAGTTATTTGTACGTGTCGGCGTTTCCAACGAAAACGACCGATGTTCCAACAAAATTTCCCGATGTCGACGGTGATGTACAAAACGACTTTGCTGCCTCGGTACCGTCGTCTTCGCCTGCAGTAAACACCGAATTTCCCACAAATACGATGGATGCCGCCGCCTCCACTACCTCGGTGCCGCAAAGAATCTTTGGAAATGAAGGCATACGACAAGAAAGAAAGCATAGAAGGCGATAGTACGAAGCGTGCAATAACATTTGACTTGCAGGCAATATTGTCAGTGCCTCACACCGCTGACTCTAAAATTTGCTACTTATGGAAATTTTCTATCTACAATTTTACTATTTTAGATAATTATCAAAATACAAGACTATGCTATATGTGGGACGATAACAACGGAAAAAAGGCAGCACTGAAATTGGTTCAATTTTACTTAAGTACATGATGGATTTGCCTGAAAAAGTAAAAACTGTTACATCCTTTTCAGACACCTGCAGTGGTCAAAATCGCAACAAATATGTCACATTGGCAGCATTGTATGCCGTAATAAATGTTCCTCATTTGAAAACAGTTAACCTTAAATAGTTGGAATCTGGCCATTCGTACCTGGAGGCTGACTCTATACATGAAAGTATAGAGCGTGCCCGAAAGCATAAAAAAATATTTACTGCAAGAGAGTACGCTTTAGTTGTCCGTTCTGCGAGATCCAGACCCAAACCTTACGATGTGATCATGATGAAGTACCCCGATTTCTATTATTTAAAAGCTTTAGAAAAGTCATTGAATTGCAACATGGTAAAAAACAAAAATAATGAAACAGTAAAGTGGATGACCATCAAATGTATACAAGTAAGAAAGGAGTCTCCGGGATCGGTATTTTACAAATATAAACTAAGTGATACGACTTTCAAAGAAATTGACGTTGCTGCATGTAAAAAAAAAGAAGAAAAAGGTATCAAATATTTCTAGTTTATACAAGCCGTTAAAAAAAGCATACAGTTCCCAGATGGCAATTTCAAAGCCTAAGAAGAAGGATTTGATGACGCTGTTGAAGGATGGAGTGATCCCAAAAGACTACGTTGATTATTACACTAACATTCCTTCTATTGATGAAGAAAATATAATTAACGATTGTTCAGGCTCAGAGTCCGATGACTGACCTTAGAAATTTACAGTTTTAATACTTAAATAATAATACTAACGTAATACTTACATGTTTGATTTGTTTGGTAATAAAGAAACTTTTACACGTAATTATTTTTTAATACATCGGTACTAAATTTTTCATTATACCCTAAATTAATATACAAAACACGAAAGTGTTAAGTGAACAATATTATATAAAGTTTGTGTACAAACGTACTAAGTGATACCCTTTTTTTGCTATTTTGGTATTTTTATAGAATATTTTAGATAATTGATGCTCGAATTTATGATAATTAAGTATATAGATAAATACCCTAACTAATTATAGGCCGTATATACACAGTTCCAATGACCAGTTTTAAGTTATACTATCTAGAAGTTTTGAATCATTAAATACAGTCCTACTGAAAAATTGGCTGGTCTGTAATTACCATGTTTGTCTTCTAGACCATCGATATGGACTCTAAACCAGAACCAATGGCAGTCAATTCTGCTGCAATTTGTTTTTGTTTTTCTTTAATAATTGTATCTCTTTTAAGCATAAATGCTGAAATTGCTGAGATATATTCAGGATTCAAAGTCTGTGCTATTAATCTTGGCAGGTTTTCAAATTGCATGTATTTTTGCATACACTCTCCCTTATCTTCCTTTTTTAGGCCTTTGCTCAGAATGGGAGTCCATCTGTTTGCAATTTCAGGGTGAAGAGGTGTACCTTTTTCCTGTTCTATGTTTATTTCACCCAGAACTGCTAATGCCTCAGCATCCAAATACTGTACCTGTGGAGCTTTATCAGGCTGATTTCCTGATTCACTAGTAGAGGCCTGGCTATTTAGAATTCCCAGAATCTGCAATTCTGATTGAGATGATTCAGATTTCTCTGGTTTTTCATTTTCTATTAAAATATCATTCTCCATTTCTTCTGGACAAGATACCTCTGAATCTGATTCAGATGTCACTGTTAAGAAACAGAAAACAAATTACCTTAATGTTTATACATTCTTTATGAAAATTTAGGGACCATGTCTAATGTTAGACTTTATGTACGTTTTAAAGGTTCTAGGCCCTGCAGCCATAACAACCTGATATTCACTTTAGGGTGACCGTGGGTTCTAGACTCTGCAACCGTAGCAACCAATGGCATTATGTAAAATATTTTTGTTTTTGTAGACCTAGGCTCTACAGCCGTCGCAACTGCAAGCTTGGTCCATTAAGTATATATAAGACTTCCTGCGTGGAGGAGGGGAACCACAATAAAACAAAACATCTGAACAGATAATTATTTGAATTGCGTTGTAATGAATTATGAGTCATAACGGAGAACAAGTAGTGACAAGTTATTATTTCATCTCCCCTGATTTTTGGTAGGAAACCATGGTAATAATAATGATTATATGTCTAGGTATTATTAGATAATGCTAGTTAATACCATTTTATATAGGCAATAGGTACTAATTGCCCTAATGTTTTGAAAGTTTTTTAAATTTTTTCATAAGTTTCCTTTTTTTATCTTGTCGTCACTTCTATCTTTCTCACATTTTCTTTTCATTTTAAAAAGGAATTAAAAGAAAATACCCCAATGAAAAAACATAATTCGCTATGGAATGTTGTATTAATACATAGTAACGCCATCCACATAAAAACCTAATGAGTTGACAGATTGAGGCACGAATGAGGTGCAACTAGAGGATGCATTCAGAAATTTTAAAGTGACTTTTAACTTATGTAACGCCACCGAACATAAGAAGCGAAACTAACATATAGTATTATTTCCATCATGGAGGAGAGACAACAAGGCTATAATTTACATTTATAAACACCATTAGAGGCCAAAAAACATGTCCATTTATAATATTGTTAGAGATCAGAAGAACATTTTTAATTAAAAGAGATAAGACTACTAAATTTAATGTTCTGAAATTGTATTTCCTTATATGTTATCATTTTGTTATCTCTGCTAGTGTGTTTAATAAAAAACCAGCTCTAGTTAACCAAATAAATAAATAGTTATTATGGTTTTGCCAACAACACCATTTGACTAAGTGCAAGTTAACTGACTTTTTATTTTTACTGGTTTCATTAAGGAATAAAAATATTTTTGGCACCTGTTTGTTTGGTTTGCTTTTAATCGAAAAATCACATAGAATTCAATTATTCCTGCACACATTTCCTTTTATATAATGGGTTAATATTTCCAATATGGACCATCGATTTTTTTTGTAGATAGTACTCACTAAAAGAAAGCGTTTTGCAAGGTTTTAGGTTGCGGAAACTTACGGTTCATGAGATATATTTTTTTTAAACTTTTCATACAAATTGGCAAATAACACGCAAATACACCAATTACAAAATTAATTTGACAAATCATTGCAGTGTTGCCAGGTCAAGGTTTTACTTTACTAGGCTTGGTCTCAATTTACCCTAGAATCTGTATTATTCAAAAAAAATACCCTAATAAATATCCTTGCCTTTTCCTTCTTTACAAATAAAACAACTACATTATTTATTCATATTATTATATTATTGGCACATAACAATAAAAGTATCCTCTGCATCACTATCTTTTTTGTCATACATGCTATTATTAAATTTGTCCAACATTGTTTTTGAAGGAGTGAAGTTAACACAAGATTTGTGAAATATGTTTAAATTGTATCTTACAGTCATTATACTCTGTATCATAGGCAGGGATAGCCTATTCCTAAGCTTTGTTTTGACGACTGAGTATAGAGAAAAGGCCCTTTCTACGGCTGCATTAGACATAGGCGCCGACAAAAGAGACAATGCTAATTTAGAGACATTAGGGAATCTTTTATTACCCCCAGCGTCTGTGTCCCCCTGAACCTCAGCCCAAAAATCAGTACAACGCGTCGTATTTTTCCAAGATTTGTTTTGCAAATTATTCCATTCCATTTCTACCTCTTGTTTACAACCATATACTTCAGCCCTTTGAACATTTTGTAATATGTCAACTAATGTAGGTTTCACTTGAGAAGTGGCTATTTCTGGAGACAACTTCACCATGGCTTTAAGGAATGTGATCTGTTTTGGCAACCTTTTCTGTAATTCGGAACACAAAATAACAAGAAAGGTTTTGCATCTCTCACGTACGTCTTCTTTGTCACGTCTGTCTAGTTTCGATAGCGCCTCTTCAACGGTGTAGCCAAAATGCATTGCTGATACATGCATCAAATGCTCCTGAAAACCAAATGATGCATATTCTCCATCCGTAACAGTTTCAAGCTTCCGAAGTATGACAATAATTTGCAGGATATTTTTGAATAGCAAAAACAAGTCTTCTAACAGTTTCGCTGGATCGACATTATCACTTTGAAAAAGGCAATTTACTTTAGTAACTTGTCGTAGATGAACATCTAAGAACGTGAAATATGCATGGTAAGCTCTGCATTTCATGATGTCATACAATTTTTCCGCCATGAAACATTTGTCTTCAGTCTTAGCCATTATGAAAAGAAGCTTTAATTCCTCCCATTGCTCGAGTAACGTACGTATAGCATGCGAACGTGCAAACCAGCGTGTTCCGCAAAATCCCGGTATTTTTTTAGGAGCTCGACTTTCGTTCATAATTTCGTATAAGTCCCTGTAGACTTCAAGGCGTTTTGAACTATACGAGAACCAATTGTGGCATTCCCGAATCAAAAATTTCAGTTGACGGGGCATACTTTCCGAAGCTTTCTCTGCACATAAATGCAACGAATGACAGGTACATTAACGATGATAATATCCGGTAAGTCTCTTTTCAACAGTGCTGCGACAGAGTGGTGCTCACCAATCATTACATTAGTACCGTCTAGCCCAATTCCTACCAGCATTTCAAGACGTAAGGAGTCCTCTAGTAAAGTATTTTTTATAGTTTCGTAGATGGTTGTTGCATCGCATTTAGATATTTTTATGTATCTGTAAAATGTTGTAATGATATCCTGCTTAATTTTTGAAAAATACCGTATCATTTTGCACAGAATTTTATCTGTTGATATGTCCGTAGTTTCATCTACAATAAGTGAATATGCAGCATCACCAACATCTGATATCATTTCTTGCATCATTACTGGACCAAGAACGTTTTTTATTAGCATGCTGCATTTAGTTCTATGTATTTTTAACGTCCCCAGAACTTCTGATTTCAGATCAAGACATGGCAGGATTTCACCTAAATGATCTACATTTTGAATAGCACTATGTTCGGCTATATAAGCAGCTATTTTTAATTCCGCAGTTTTGTTATTCTTCGAAACTGTTTTTACAAAAGGCAATTGCTGACAGGACTTCGCCGCTTTATCTAATGACACAGCTTTTATGTGTTTTTTACTCTTTGCGTGATAGTTAAGTTCTTTCTTGTGGGGCACTAATGTGACTACAATATTTGCACCTTGCATAGTTTTCACCAGTGGGGTCAGGACAAATCCAACCTAAAATTAAAAAAAGCAAGGCGTTAACACCACCGCACCGCCACCACCATTCATCTTCATAATCACCACAATATGCATTTATCTATATCCATCACCACCACCACCCGTAAAATATACCTACAGATGTGGGTAAATTTTGCAACAGGCAACTCTTATATATTACCAAAGACATTCAAATAATATTAACAGCCAAACTGCCAAACAAAATACAATACAATCAAAGAAAAACAGTTTCAATAATGCTTGTGTAACCTCTGTCTCATTGCTCAATTAGATTAATACATATTATAGCTTTAAGAAAACTGGACTTACCTTTTAAATTTGGATCATACTCCCATTCTTTACAGTATTTTTGTGCATACTTTTTCACACCTGAACGCGTAACGCCAGCACTAGACGACGCCATTTTTCACAACAACACACACTCACGAAAAGAAAGAGCAAGCAACACAATAAATAAGGGAGACTAGAGAGAGACACAAAAGCAATCGGTGCGTTCACGACACGTAATCTGTAATGGGCGCGTTCAAAAACAATATCATTCAAAGTAATTATTTTACTGTTATTGACTGTTACCCCAAAAAAATGCCCTAGGAAAATTCATACCCTAGAAATTACCCTGCTGGATTACTTTTACTCTAAATATAGGGTAAATTACCCTAAGTTGGTACCACTGAATCATTGATGTCAAACGTCAATTAGTGTAGGGTTCCGAATATTTTGAAAGTATCGATACGTACTCGATACCAAGTATCGTATCAAAAGTATCAATACTATTTACTTGGTATCGAGTACATTTCGTTAATTTTGGAGACTAGGGGGTAAGAATCCGGGAAGTTGTGCTCCGGCGCTCCGTGGCAGTTCCGGCGCTCCGTGGCAGCTCCGGCGCTGCGGGATGAGCAGTGCCTCCGCCCTAGGGTAGGGAAGCACAGGCACCTGGGCTCACCTTCGCAGCTTCGGCTTTTTGGTGTTCTTCGGCGACCAGCCTCAGCCGCTACGGCGATCTCGGTGCCTGCGCTTCTCTACGGCGGGCGGGCACTGCTCTCCCTCCGCGCCTCCGGGCTCTTATATACACTCTAGAGGTAGGGCAGACAAGACCACGTGGATAGTGGGGTGCTCTGATTTGGTTTTGGGTACTTTTTGAATATTAAATAAGTAAGTCAATAAGTAAGTAAACACTTTATTGTAGTAAGAATTAGATAATACAGAAAGTTGCAAACAATAAAATAAAAGTACAAAAGCTGTACTAATTAAGAAATACAAACAAGTTGCAAACAATGAAATACAAGTACTAAGGTGGAACTTAAATAGAGTAAACTTTATTCTACTTTATATACATATATAATTGCACTTATCAACTCTTCCTATGCATCTAATTGTTTTGTCATAAATTTTCGTCTCCAAAATTAATGAAATGTACTCGATACCAAGTAGTATTGATACTTTTGATACGATACTTGGTATAGAGTAGGTATCGATATTTTCAAAATATTCGGAACCCTTCACTAACTGACGTTTCCAACCATCCACCATCCATCCTTCTTCTCCACCTCAAGGGCCCACTGCTGCAGGATTTCGTTGCTGCGTTGCACGCGATCTTTAAGCTGCGCGCGAAAGACGTGTTCCCGGTGAGCTTCACCATATCTCGCCTCCAATGCCTCAAGGCACACAAGGCTGCTCGTAGGTCACTTTCTTACCGAGAGCTTCCAACACGGTTAAGGCTTGGTCGCGCAGGCCTAAGGTGAGTGCAGTCATGGCCTGGCTTTTATTCCAGCCGTTTGCCGATCAGATCAGCCGATCTTGAAAACTGGTCATCCAATTGCGTAATTTCTCGGGAAGCCCATAGGAAGGAAGCTTCGTAAGAAGCGCTGAGTGTCAAACCCGATCGAAGGCCTACGCTATGTCTAAACTAACGGCCAACGCCTCCCCCTTAGACTCTACTGCCTCCGCCTATTTATGAGTTAGGTAACCCAGAAGATCACCAGTCGATCAACCGCGACAGAAACCGTAATGGCGGTCACTAATACGGCGGTACCGCGTTCAGCTGGCTGTTGATAATGGATACCATTATTTTAGAAAATAAGGAGGTGATGGCGATGGGCCGATAGTTGTACGGATCAGATCTGTACAACTATCGTTCTTTGATTCCGTCGAAATTTGGGCGGTGCTACAATCTCTTCAGCGGTGCCAAGTTGACTGTCGGTATATCGAAGTGTTGAAGTGTATAACAGTAGGGCTACGATGGCTATCCGAGTACAGAACCATAGTACGAAACCTATCCAAATGCAGAGAGGTGTAAGACAGGGTGACTTTATTTCCCCGAAACTCTTCACCGCTGCATTGGAAGACGTTTTCAAGCTACTGGACTGGAAAGTATTAACATCAATGGCGAGTACATCGCTCACCTTCGATTTGCCGACCATATTGTCCTTATGGCAGAATCGCTGGAGGATAAGCACTATGCTCAATGACCTCAATAGTGCCTCCCAACGGATAGGTCTTAAGATGAACATGGACAAAACAAAGATCATGTTTAATGTCCATGTCACACCTATGCCAGTAGTTGTTGGGAGCACTAAGCTCGAAGTTGTTGACGAGTACGTTTACCCGGGACAAATAGTCCGACTAGGTAAGTCCAACTTCGACCGAGAGGTCCATCGACGGATTCAACTCGGCTGGGCAGCGTTCGGGAAATTACGACACATCTTCTCGTCGGATATACCTAAATCTCTGAAAACTAAAGTGTACAACCAGTGCGTGTTGCCAGTGATGTGACCTACGGAACCGAGAAGTGGTCCTTCACTGCTGGCCGTATGAGGACGCTCAAAGTCGCTCAGCGAGCTATGGAGAGGGCTATGCTCGGAGTTTCTCTGCGTGATAAACTTAGAAATGAGAATATCCGCAGTAGAACCAGAGTGACCGACGTAGCCCAACGGATTAGTAAGCTGAAGTGGCAATAGGCCGGTCATATAGCTCGAAGAATCGACAACCGTTGGGGAAAAAAGGTTCTCGAGTGGCAGCCTCGTACCGGTAGGCGAAGTGTAGGGCGACCCCCCACTAAATTGAGTGACGACCTGGTAAGACATGCAGGAAGTCGATGGATGCAGGTGGCTCAGGACCGTGCTTTGTGGCATACCTTAGGGGAGGCCTATGTTCAGCAGTGGACTTGTGAAGAGCTGTAATAATGATAATGATGATGATATGGTATTGCTCCATAAGTAAGTGATCGAATACTATATAATATAGCATGCGACCGTATCCACAAAATGTATGCGGAGAGTGAAATTGTTGTGTTATATAATATTTGTTATATTTTGTATGTTAAAGCGTATTTATTAGCGTATTTTTTGACAATTCTAAATCAGCGCTTGACCACTATCCCACCGGATGTGAAGCGGTGACGCAACCGATGATGGTGAAGGGCCTTGCTTTAACTAAGCTTAAGTATGCACAATTAAAGTGTAATCGTGATTCATCATCGTCATTAATTATCAGAATGTAAAGATTTAAATTTAGATTTCTTTTTGTTGAATTTTTTGAGTAATGTTATAATTTTTGTTAAACCTCTTTTGGTAAATACGTATTGTATACTATTTTTCTGTTTTGTTAAACTTTGGTATGTATTTTTAACATTTGAAATAACTTCTTTTCTTTCTTTTAATATTTTCAGCTATTTTCCGATTCCATTTATACGTCATCATCATAATCAAATCCCCTGTTTTTTATATGAGAGGGGGCAAACAACCATGCGGCTCACGTGGTGGTAAGAGACTACCGCCGCCCATGAACAACTGTAACACCAGGGGAATTGCAGATGCGTTGCTGGCCTTTTAAAATATAGTAGGCTCATTTTTGAAGGTCCCTAAGTCATCGAAAAATCACCGATGGTGGTCGATTCCATAAGGAAGTTGTACGAGGAAGGGAACTCCCTCTAAATTACATAGTGATGGACCGCTAATCATCCACATTGTAAAGATGGTATCTTGAGCTTTGTCGCGATGTGCGATGGTGAAATTTAGCGGCTGGAAAAAGTCTGAACAATTCCTTTGAGCACTCTCCGTGGTAGATGCGATAGAATACGCAAAGAGATGCAATATCTCTTGGCAGCGCCAGTGAGTCAAGCCGATCAGAAAAAGCTCAGTTGCCGACGATTCGACCATGGAGAACCGCTCTACGCTGGAACGATCAAATGCAAGGAGCTGGCACTGGGGAGAAAAGTCAGAGATAGAAATAGTATTCCATGTGAGGCCGTACCTGCGCCGTGTATATAGCGAGCGGTGAGCCGGCGTGAAATACTGTTTCGCTCTGCTGAGCATGCCACACTTTTTAGAGGTCAATTCGGTCTTCTCTTTCAAGACGGGTCTCTTAAACTGCACGTCAATCAATATGTTGGCGCCAAGGATTCCGATACTGGATGGGGCAACAAGGCGAGTGCCCTGAGATTATGTAGATACGACGAAGGGGTTCTTTTTTCTTGTGAATGTTTTAAGACCATGAAATTAAACCTTATTTTACGAGTATCAAAACTATATCAATTTTAATAATGCATATTATATAAATAACGCATTTCCGATTGCAGGACAAGTTTCCCTGAATAAAGACACATCGGAAGTCGTGCCCGATATAAAAAAGGTGTTGCTTGACGTATGATAAACTAACTTATGTGTTCTGTTGCTTATAATATTGTAAATATCGACACAGATACCGACTTGTCTTTACAAGTGATCTAGTTTTGCTAATTTTAGTAAGAAATAGTATTATCGATGTATCCAAATTAAAGCCCACGCGAGCGAAGCCGCGGGTAAAAAGCTAGTTTTAAATAAAAGTAAAACATAACATAAACACAAACAAACAACAACAGTATTAACTCGAATGTTCAAAACTTTCAATAACGGTATATTATTATTTATATATTTGAACTTAAGTTCAAAATTTGGCTACTCCGTGAAACTAACTAAATAATGGCTTTTTGGGTAAGCAAAATGAATCTAAAATAATTCAGTATGTTGCCTTCTGATAATACGAGTATGTCTTATATGTTATTATACATGTAATATATTCTAATATTTCTGATAGATCAGGTAATAAATGATTATTTTTAAACAACCATTTATTTTTATCTTTTATCATTGGTATCGGTCCATTTCGCAGTTTCATGCTGCAGCACAAAGTTTTAAATACATTTTCTAAAATCTATGACGGGTTAATATTCCGCTTGTGTTTTTTGCCTTTTTTTCTGTAATTACCTTTCACATTCTTTTTTGTGGTGCAACCTTAGCTGAAATAAATGTTTTTCTTTATCCTTACATTAAATAATAAAATACAAATGGTTCTAGTTTAATTGACAAAAGTTTCTCTCAAGTCCTAACTGCAATTCCTAGAAGTTTTTAGTGTAATTAAACTTTACGATCGCTACTCAATTCAAACGTCCACAAAGAAAGTTTCGGTTCATTAATTGATTCATTTAGAGCAACGAAATTATCGCTTGAATGATAACTAAATGCTTGTAAAGAATAACGTTTAGCTAACTTAGCTAGTTTTCTTCTTAATTCTTAAAAGAATTGTGATGAATGCTGCATTTCTAAGAAATTAAAAAAATAAAATAAAAGATTTTCTAGAGCTTTAAATGCTCATAAAAATATCATATAATAAAATGATAATAAAAACAAACGACATAATTTGCGTTACCATCCATACTATATAGATGATTGGCGAACCACCACTGTGCGATTTAACAGAAATTGTCTTCATCGCTCAATTTCTTGGTGGAATCGGCTAACAGCAGTTTTTCTGTGGAAAAAAAAAATGCTGATAAAAAGACGTAGGGATCTTTAAGAGAAGAGCCGCTATTTTTCAAAAGGTCGGCAACTCACCTGCAATTCCGCTGGTGTTGCAGATTTTTATAGGCAGCGGTAATTATTTACCATTAAATTAGCTCGTTTGTACCCTCATATATTATAAATAAATGAAAACTGTAAAAGTCTTTAATAAATTTCTACGTATTGACTATAATTTAAGAATAAATCCTTAGAAGAATGTGTGTGCAAAGAATTAAGGAAATTTTTCAGAACTGTCGATAGAACTTTAGTAGAAGTTTCACAAGAGTATAATAATAAATATTTTTCAGATTTTTAAAGGTTTACTGGCATAACTTAAAAGTAAAGGCATGTAGCAGAACTTCATTTCTAAAATTTCAACCCCTAAAATATGCTACATCGTGGCTCACACTTCCTGTAAAATATATTTTGTGATTTTACACGAATGTCAGATTTAAAGGGGATTTTGACACAAGTCCTTCAATACAATTGTAGTTGACTTGAGCACTAAGGGTCTTTGTTAAAGTTATATACATTCAAAATATAATTGTGCAAAACATAAATAAGATCGCTTAGCTCTTTATTTAAAAACTCTAAACAGTATTAAATGCTCTCTGAGAACGATGCAGTTTCCAACGTTCCAAGGATTTGCTGGAAATACGCTTCAAGCTCCCGAAGGAGGCGGGAATTGTTAACTTGCGCTGTTAGCTAACAAACCGCTTGTTTGATGCTAATTAGATTGTTAGATAATTTATTGCTCTAGAAAACATAAATCAAAGTAATAATATGCTTTGTTTTGATGAGTAGTGGCGACGTAAGGTAATCTACTTCTTCATGCCATACCGTTACCGATACAGCCTCTTCAAGACCACTGCCGCCATATGCCTCCCCCAGAGATTGCAACACTTCAACATTTGCCACAGTTGCCACTCCACGTAGTCAAACGCAGTTTTCTTTATTTTTAGCCGTTATTAAGAAGACGCTGCTGGCCATCTGATTCGTTTCCCTCTTTCGCCTCTTACAGCACCCACCACACGATATGAGGTGGTGGACATTCTTACACCGCCACTACACGCTACAGTTTTCATTTAGAAATAAAAGAAAACTGAGGTTGCAAACCCGCCTGCCAAGCGTGACAGCTCTGGCAAATATCTTTCCTTTGATATCATAATCGGCCAATGTTTAACAGGAGACTTTTGACGAGTTGTAATGAATGCATAAAAAATATTTCTATTCAATTCATACCTTATTTATTGTACTGCAAGCCTCACACGTGTTTTTTTTATTGTAAAATGCAGTTTCAACTAGTTATATAGTATCTGCTAATTAAGAAACTATACTATGAAGTAACAGTAGCCTAAAACATAAAGGAACACATAGTGGGTTCGAATCCGCCATTCGAATACTGTCGTAAACAACTCCTAACATAAGCATTTTTAATTTACCAGGAGTGTTTGTATTGAATATTAGTTATGGTAATAGCATTGCCAGTATTTAAAAATAAGAAGGCTCAAACAGAACAGACAGAAGGGAAACAAAATGTAAATAATAGAAGGATATCTGATAATTTCCAGGCTAACATAAAAATGTTCTGGAAACTCGTAAGAACTGCCAGGGGAAATACAAAACAGCCTATAATAAACGCTGTAAGAGACGATAATGGATGTATTCTGAATGATGAAGTTTCGAATTTAAACAGATGGAAGGAATACTTTGAAAGCGTATTTATGAGTGAAGAGTCGTCTGATTTAAATGAACTAGAAATCCCGAAAGAAGTGGAAAGAGGTATGGAGATAAGTGTAGATGAAATAATGAAAGCAATGAAAAGCATGAAAGCAGGTAAGGCCGCTGGATATGATAGAGTATCACTCGAGATGCTAAGGGCTGGAGAGGGAGTGGTGGCAGGCCTGCTGTACACCTTGTTTAATTTATGTTGGGAATTAAAACGGGTACCGGATGACTGGTGTAAAGCAGTTATAGTGCCAATATATAAAGGAAAAGGGTTACAGCGGGACTGCAAAAACTACCGCGGTATCAGCTTGCTTAGTATTGTGGGTAAACTGTATGCTAAGGTGTTAATTGAAAGAGTTATGAAAGAAACTGATGGAAAAAAAATGGGATGTGCAAGCGGGTTTTAGAAAGGGAATGGGGTGTACACATCAAGTATTTTCCATGCGCATGATTGCGGAGAAGTTTTTGGCCAAAAACCAGAAAGTTTTTTGTGCATTCATGGACTTGGAAAAGGCTTATGACAGAGTGGACAGGAATGTGTTATGGCAAACACTGAACTCATATGGGTTGGTACAGTACAGGTTGAGCGCTGGTTTGATACAGGCATTAAGGTCTCTTTATAGGGACTCTAGTGCTTGTGTCAGGATCAATGGGGTCTACTCGGACTGGTTTGGCATCCAAAAAGGTGTCAGACAGGGCTGTGTAGCTTCCCCTTGGCTGTTCAACCTATTTATGGACCGGTGTTTGCAAACTTTGAAAGATGAAGAATGTGGGTTAAGAATGGGCGAGTTAACCGTCAAATGCCTTTTGTATGCCGATGACCAAGTCATATTTGCATCATCGGCGGTTGAGTTGCAAATGATGGTTACATTAATGAACTGGGAAGTAAAAGATAGGGGAATAAAAGTGAACGCATGTAAGACGAAAGTGATGGTTTTTGAAAGAGAAGAAAGCAAAACGGTATGTGAAATAAGAATAGAAGGAGAGTTAATTGAGCAAGTGGATGAGTTTGTGTATTTGGGATGTGTATTTAGCAGGGATGGTAGATATGATAGGGATATAGAACGACGAGTAAATGCAGGGAATAGAGTGAATCGGGCACTACACTCTATTATGAAGAACCAGAATGTGTCAAAACAGGCACGTATGGTAATTCATAATGCTGTGTTAGTCCCTACTTTAATGTATGGTAGTGAAAGCTGGATGTAGCAGAAGAAGCACGAAAGTAGAATAAACACTGTAGAAATGCGGTCTTTAAGGAATATGCTAGGGTTGAATCTGAATGACAGGGTGAAAAATTGCGTGATAAGAGATAAATGTGGTATGCAAGATGATGTTGTGACCAGGATTAAGATAGGAATGCTTCGGTGGTTTGGTCATGTGGAAAGAATGAATGAGGAAAGAGTGACAAATCAAATTTATATGGCAGATGTGAACGGCCGAGTCGGGAAGGGACGCCCTAGGAAAAAGTTTATCGACCAAATTGGCGATATTTTGAAAATGGGTCACGTTAGAAGTACCCTTAACCGACGAGCATGTGTGCGTAGATATATGGATGTAAAGGAGGCGAAAGAGGTATGTCAGGATCGTGCCAAATGGAAGTCCGTAGTCTCTGCCTACCCCTCTGGGTGACAGGCGTGAGTGTTTATGTTATGTTTTTTTACAAAATGTAATTCGTTCGTACGTTGTTGAATTACTTTGTCCAATAATTCATTACAGACGATAAAAGTTCTCTGCTGAACATATCCCTCATAGAAAGCCTTATAAGAGGATATTGCCTGTCAAGTGTAGCCATGGTATCCCGTTTAACTGGTGGTGGCAAACTGTGTGCTAGTCTGCCACTCTTAATTCCATTAAAAATCGTCCATTTCTTTTTATTTCACCATGGTGTACCAGCGTGAGTAAAACCAACCCTCTATATCGACATACGATTATGATAATGAAAATGTAAAACGAGAATGAATATTTTTTTTATTTATTTGGAAAAATCATTTATTACATAGTTATGGGAGTATGTGTTACATTATTTAAAAAATATAATAATGATATGTTGTATGTATTATAATATATACCTGTATGCTGATATTATATGATATAATATCAGTATACAGGTTGTAAGAGTCTTCCGGTATATCCGTATATGTGTTTTGTATATCTGTATATGCGTGTTGTTATAAAACCTGATCTATAAACGTATACACTATATACGTCCCATAGCTGGGCAAAGGTCTTTTATGAGAGGGGCACAGAAGGGGTTTTAGAGCAATCAGTCCATAGCCTCTCCAGTCCTATTATCATTATCATCATCATCGATAATAATTAGCAATTTCATTGGTGGGAGCGGGAATCGAATCCGCGCTGCTGTGAAATTTTACATAGTACTGTGAAATTTAGAGTCACGCTTCAGTGTTTAGTGGTAGAGCCATGCTGCAGTTATATTAGTAGTATAGTTGTAGCACGAGTGGGTCGGCTCGACCGGGGAAGGACCACGCTCTCACAGAATACCGGCGTCAAATAGTAGCTTAATGCTACTTACTGTGTTTCGTATGGTGAGTGTAGAGAACCGGAGACCTTTTTTACTGGAAACGAGGCATTCCATCTTAGTCCTCACGGGGGACAACGCATCTGCATTTTGATTAGATATAGATGCCTATGGGCCACAGTAACCACTTACCGTTAGGTGGACTGTGTGCTCATTTGTTACCCTATCCTATAAAAAAAATCATAAATTTTCTCCCAACTCTTTGAGAATGATCAAACTTCTAGAGATTACCTATATATAAAACTGCTGTGCTTCAGTTTAAAAAATATAGGCAGGTAGTACAACCACAGTCTTGAGGCATTCTCTTTTCTTTCTCCTCAGAGGTGAAAATGCGTCTTTCATTTTGTTTAATGTTAATTGCAAGTGTCTCATAAGGGTTCATAAATACCTATTTACTTATTTACTTACCATTAATCATAAGGACTCTATGTTTGTTTGTCATCCTATATAAAATATTTACTGTGATACTTTTCTCCGATATTTATTTTCTACGCCATTTTACTCCACCTGTTTAGGCCTTATCGGGACTTTTGAAATAAAATAAGTGGATTGTATTAACAATAGGTTTAATGCCGTAAAACCTCTAAACAAACATATTATAAAAAAACACCCTTTCCGATTTTGAAACAGAAACAGAAACTTTTTTATTCAATGTAGATTATAACAAATACTTATTGAAAGTCACTTTTTTCATTTACCACTGGTTCGCAAAAAAAACCTCTGTCCTGGGAAGAACCAGCGAGAAACCCAGCGGGACTATTTTTTCCAATAATAACTTACAATCATGTTTAAAATTAGCAACACAAGACAAATCAGAAACAGCTTGGTAGCGATCACCCTTTCCAGGGGTTATTATCATCCATAAATTCCTTAATATTATAATAACCCTTTTTATACAAACTTAGTTTAATAACATTTTTGATCTTTGTGTATGATAAATTGTGTATATTTTCTGGGATTTTGTTGTAAAAGCGTAAACATCGCCCCAAGAATGAGTTACTGACTCGGTGGAGTCGAGTAACTGGTACCACTAGCTTGTGTCTGTTCCTAGTATTTAGAGAATGAATATCACCTATTTTCGCAAAATTACTTTTATTTTTGTGAACGTACATTACATTTTCATAAATGTGTTGAAAGGCCAGAGTTAAAAATATTAATTTCCTTAAATTTTTGTCTCAGTGACTCTTTTGGTTTTAAATTATATATTGCTCTAATTGCCCTCTTCTGTAAAATAAATATAATTTCAGTGTCAGTCGCGTGTCCCCATAGCAAAATACCATACGACATAATGCTATGGAAATAAATAAAGTAAACTATTCTAGCTGTTTCAACATTGGTAAGAGTTCTAATCTTTTTTACAGCATATGCTGCAGAACTAAGTCTGCTAGCTAGTTTTGATATATGGGGGAGCCATTGAAGCTTTGCGTCCAGTGTGATTCCAAGAAAAATGGTGGTATCAACAAGACTCAGTTCCTCCCCATTTAAAATTACATTAGTATTGACATGTTTAACATTAGGAGTTACAAATTTCATACATTTAGTTTTAGTTCCATTCAAATACAAATTCTTAACATTAAACCAATTAACTAACTTAGCTATTATTTACTTCGTCGTAATTTAATAACTGTCGTTTTAATTTGAAAATTAATGAAGTATCATCAGCAAATAATACTATATCATGGTTATCCCCTACTATGTAAGGTAAGTCATTAATATATACAAGAAACAGCAAGGGGCCGAGAATTCAGCCCTGAGGCACGCCCATTTGTACAATCGACCCAGAAGAACTCATAACTTTAATGACAACTTTTTGCGTTCTGTCACTTAAATATAAAATAATTAATTTAAGAGCATCGCTTCTTACACCGTAGTGTTGAAGTTTCCTGATTAATGTTTCATGGTGAACACAATCGAAGGCTTTGGATAGGTCACAGAACACACCCAAAGCATCCTGTGAATTCTCCCATGCATTAAATATATATTTAATCAGCTCAACACCAGCATCAGTTGTCGAGCGACCCCTTGTGAAACCAAATTGATTTTTATGAAGTAAATTATTTACATTAAAAAAATTTAACATTTGATTAAGAATAATTTTTTCAAAAATTTTACTAAGTGTTGGCAGTACAGAAATAGGTCTAAAATTAGCGGGGTCCAATGTACTACCAGATTTAAATAAAGGTATTACTTTACTATGCTTCATTAAATCGGGAAACACACCAGATTCGATACTAGTATTAAAATAATAGATAGTTGAGGTGTGATTGTATCTATTATAGACGCAATAACCTTAACAGAAATCCCCCACAGATCGGCGGTTCTCTTTATATCAATAGTCTTAAAATATTTTATAATATCTTTTGATGACACTTTATGAAATGTAAAATTCTTTGTACACACATTTACATTTTGTTGAAGTAATGATTCGCGACGGTAGGAGAAGAATTCAATGACTTAGTGGTTAAGATCGGAATATCAGTAAAATATTTCTCAAAAACGATTGCAAAGTCCTGATCTGATTTAGTTAATTTATTGTTAAAAATTAACTGGTAGTTTGAATTGCGAGAGTTGACCTTACCAGTTTCACTATTAATTATACTCCATGTCATTTTAATTTTATTAGAAGCAGTCTTTATTTTGTTGCTCAAATACAATAATTTGGCTAAGGAGCACACTCTTTTAAATATTTTGGAATATTTTTTACATATTCCCTAAATTCGACGTTATGATTATATGACCTTTCATTGTAAAGTTCATATAACCTTTGTCTACTCTTATGGACTCCTACTGTCGCCCATTCATTAAATGCCTTGCAATTGTTCAAGGAGAATGTTTTAGAAGTAAAAGTATTATTAAATTCATTGCAAATGAGCTTAAATAATGTTCCATACAAAAAATTTGGATTATTTTGGTATGAAAGTAATGGAAGTTTTTTTTACTATGTTACTTCTAAACTTCTCCAAGCGATGTGCATTTACTGGAACAAACACTACTTTTTTATCTACTTGCTTTTTGTGAACATAAGGTAATGAAACTAATTGTCCACAGTGATCAGAGCTCAATTTTTGAATTATACATTTATTGAATGGCTTAACAATTGTAAAAATGTTATCTATGCATGTTGCACTAGATTCAGCAATACGTGTTGGTTCCAAAAATAAATTAAAAAGACCATAAGATTTAAACAATGATCTAAATTTAATATTGGTGGAGGAAGCTTCTAGGAGATTTATATTAAAGTCACCACATATTACAACAGATTTATTCTGTTTATTAATAATTTATTTCAAAGGTATCATATAAAGAACATGGGGGTCTGTAAACGCTCACAGCAATGAGGTGCTCAAACTCAACACATGCCATTTCTACAGTTCGCTCAACAGAGAGGCTCACAATATCTTTACGTTCTTTACATGATAATAGTTTACTAGCTAAAATTAAGGATGGTGATTACTGAAGTTAAACATTAAATTATGAGCTTTTAACCAATGTTCAGTAATACATAAAATATGAATATTGTTGCTATTTAAGAACAAATTAATTTCTAGCTCTTTGCCTATCATCCTTTGTATATTCTGATGCACCAGGTTTAAACAATTTTTATTATCATTTTGTGGAGTTATACAATTGCAACTATTAAGGATTTGTAAGCTACATTCTAAATTGTTTAAGTAATTATAACTGCTAGAGATTACCTCTATTGTCTCATTTTCTAATTTAAATTACTTGGAACGGATTCCGAATTACATGTCAAATCATTATGCTGCTCAATAGGAGCTGTCTGAGTAGCCAAGTCCTTGATTGAGTTAATATATAAATAATAAGATAGCACATTTGCTATCTGTCTTAAATTATATTTGGATAGATAATACCTATCTGTAGTCAAAAATTTCTTAATTAAGTTAATATCTATTAAATTATTCTATTGGTATAATTGTCACAATTAAATGTCAAATTTAAATTATTATTACATGATAAATTATTTATTAATAAATTTAAATCATATCTTATTTTATTCTCCTGTGGCCAACCCTGTATGTAAGTCAATGTAAACAAGATAATTTTATGTACATTTAATGTATTGAGGTAATCAATATATTTTAATAATTGATTTTTATTTACATTGACTCTTCTCCCAACAAATTCTTGTTGGGAGAAGAGTCAAAATAATAAAAATATTGTTACGCGCTCCAGTCGACGACACACTAGCGCCACCTAGTGTCAGGAACGAGAGCGAGGGGAGCGTTGCAGTTTATGACATCACAAATCTTTCGACCGACAGCGCCACCCGAAGAACTAAGTTTCTAGAAAATCTATACTCGAACTCTCGGTACCTTGCGCGTGTTTACTTGAACATTCCTGATATTTTGCTAATTTAAATAAATAGGTGGCGCAAGATGCGATCTAGGCAGAGTTGAACTCGGCGACACAAGCGAAGCTTCGGAGCGGAATTAAGTGAATTACTGTGTTTAATTATTAGTGTTTTAACTTTAATTTGTGTAAAGTAAATTAAAGTGTTAATTTAGGTAATTTTATCGGCAATTTTTATTGTCACGAACCTCAAGCTCGTAACATTAACATGCTATTAGGACAAAACTTACTAGTTAAAACTTTTTTCATTATATGACTAAAGGATGCTCCAGGCGTACAATAATTACTAATCAATTGTCCTTTTAAATGGTTATTTAACATCATGCCCAAATTTTTACCTATGTCATCACAATACATAATAACTTTATGTTTTTTAATATTTAAACTACTTTTTATGGTTTTATTCTTTGTTATGGCACCGTCATAGTGTTGGTGAAAGTAAGGAGTCATTGCTATTTACACATATTGTCCCTGATGAACATGGTATGGAGCGTTGATTCTCACTCTGATGTTTTATTAAGGAGTCGAAGTGCTCCTCATTGTATTTACATGACTACCAGATCATTCATGGCCAATATGTGTTCTTTTATCTCAACCTGAGCCGATGCATATTTATTTGAGATAATTTGTAAGGAGTTTTTAAGCGACAAAACTTCTGAATTGAGACACTCTATTTCAGTATCATAACAGTTTTTCATATTTTCCACCTCAATTGAATATAATTTAAGTTTATTAATTAATTCATGCTTTTCCTTACATATATTTATATAATTTTTTGTATTAATTTTAGTTTTAATTAACTTTTGTACTTTCCTAACATATTTATTAATTTTTATGTATTTCTTTAACTTTCTTCTACTGCATGTAATCCTTTCTGCTGTTCTTGATGTGACAAAATCATCACCAGTCAAATCGATTGTTGTGGAGGGTTGCAATATTTTTGAAGATTTAAGATTGAGATTGAGATTGATTATGATTGAGAACCGTATTCAGCAGTTTACTTTATGATCCATACACTCCTTTACCGACGTAGATACCCAATAAGAAAGGATATCGAAAATTCAACCCCCGAGGGGGTGAAATAGGCATTATGATATTATACAGTCCCTTCAGCGGTGCCAAGTTGACTGTGGGTATATAGAAGTGCTGAAGTGTTTGTACAGTAGGGCTACGATGGCTATCCGAGTACAGACCCAGAGTTCGAAACCTATCCTACACTGCAGAGAGGTGTAAGGCCGCTGCATTGGAAGACGTTTTCAAGCTACTGGACCTTCGATTTTCCGACGATATAGTCCTTATGGCAGAATGGCTGGAGGACCTATGCTCAATGACCTCAATGGTGTCTCCCAACGGATAGGTCTTAAGATGAACATGGACAAAGATCATGTTTAATGTCCATGTCACACCTATGCTGGTAGTTGTTGGGAGCACTATGCTCGAAGTTGTTGACGAGTACGTTTACCTGCAACAAATAGTCCGACTAGGTAAGTCCAACTTCGACCGAGAGGTTAATCGACGGATTCAACTCGGCTGGGCAGCATTCGGGAAATGACGACATATCTTCTCGTCAGGTATACCTCAATCTCTGAAAACCAGATTGTAGAACCAGTGCGTGTTGCCAGTGATGACTTACGGACCTGAGACGTGGTCCTTCACTGCTGGCCGTATTAGGACGCTCAAGGTCGCTCAGCGAGCTATGGAGAGGGCTATGCTCGGATAGACTCTGAAATGAGGATATCCGCATTAAAACCAGAGTGACCGACATAGCCCAACGCATTAGTAAGCTGAAGTGGCAATGGGTCGGCCATATAGCTCGAAGAATCGATAACCGATGGGGAAGAAAGGTTCTCGAGTGGCAGCCTCGTACCGATAGGCGAAGTGTTGGGCGACCCCCCACGAGATGGAGTGACGACCTGGTAAGATATGCAAGAAGTCGATGGATGCAGGTGGCTCAGGACCGTGCTTTGTGGCATTACTTGGGGGAGGCCTATGTTCAGCAGTGGACTTGTGAAGGGCTGTAATGGTGATGATGATGATGATATATATATATATATATATATATATATATATATATATATATATATATATATATATATATATATATATATATATATATATATATATATATATATATGTAAAGAGGTAATGAAGAAACTTTTATTTTTATGCTGCATTTGTTTATCGTCTGTTTTTTTTTGTGTTGTTATTTAATAATCTTTTGCGTTTCTTATATTTATATAATCTTGTTTCTGTCTGCATGTGCTAAATAAATGCCTCTGGGAAGTCAGAATGTGTCAAAAAAGGCACGTGTGTCAATTAATAATGCTGTGTTAGTCCCTACCTAAGCGTATAGTAGTGAAAGTTGGGTGTGCTAGAAGAAGCAGTGTGAGGATTATAGGTAAATGCTGTAGAAATGCGATCATTAAGGAGTAGGTTAGGGCTGAATCGGAACGACAGTATGAGAACTTGTGTTATAAGAGGTAAGGTGTGGTTTGCAAAATGATGTTGTTAAGAAAGGAATGCTTCGGTAGTTTGGTATTGTAGAAAGAATCAACGACGAAAAAATGATAATGCTAATTTAGGTTGCAGAAGTGAACGACAGAGTCGGGAAGAAACACTCTAGACGAAAATTTATCGACTAAGTTAGCGATATATAGAAGATGGAGCAAATTAAAAGTTCCTAAACCGACGAACATGTATGCGTAGGTATATGGATATAAAGGAAGCGTGAGAGTTGCGTTAGGATTGTGCCAAATGAAAATCCTTAGTCTCTGCCTACTTCTCTGGGTGCCAGGAATGAGGATTTATGTAAGTATGTATTATGTATAAAATTAACCTCTCAATCACCAAGCGGCCAAATTTGACCGCTTCGATACTCCGTCAAAATTCAAGCGGTCAAATATGACCGCACCCACCCTCAGCATTTTAACCCGTAAAAGCTTATATTTAGAGACTACTTTTCTTTGAAAAAGTTTGGCATTATAGAATCAATATGAAATTTTCTATCCTCTAGTGGAATAAAAAAACAGTTAGTCTATCGATATTAATTTATATTCTACGTTCATTACTTACGCCATTTTCATTTGGATGTTGTTATGTTGATTTTTGGATTTTTCTAGTGTTTTATTGGTGTTTTACTACAATATGTTATTATAAAATTGTTATAAAACTTTTTGTGTGAATATAATTTATCTTTTTACGTATGTAGTGTATGTGCCATTTAAACCACATTCGGTTTACATAGAGCTTACTAAAATCAAGTCCAAAGGTTATTGATACACTATCATTGTAAATTTTATAATGTAATAGTTTTGTTTTTCTATATAAGAGGCAACGTAAACCTAAAATTGTGTTATCTGCTTGAAATAAAATTGTCTTTTCGAATGTAAATAAATATTTTGAACAAACTTTAGCTGTGTGCCTAACAGTGTATTCTCTTTTTATATAAATTTCTGTCCCATTTAAGATAAACGTATTTCTTAGAAGTCATGAAATAATGAGTTTTCGAAATTATAAATAACTTAAATAATGAATGTTTGTTAACGTAACTATGTAAAAGTTTAATACCTGTACAAAATGATATCATATCATTACACACGATATCATTTTAACGTATTGTTAAAACTAGGTATCATCATACGACATAAGCGATAAACCGTTCCCATGAATATTGTATACTTAAATTAAAAGAGAAACTATAGTTTGTGTAATAAATCTCGAGTGAAAATAAATGTAAAAAAGATATATATATATTATACATATATTTAATATGGTATGATAGGTGATATGTTCATGTTAACGTGCAGTTGTGACGTTGATTAATACCAAAAATACGACAGGCTTAATGTCGTACGAAATAAAAATGTTAATGAATTAAAATCTGAACTATATATATATATATATATATATATATATATATATATATATATATATATATATATATAAATATATATATATATATATATATATATATATATAAATAATTGTGATTTTCACGCTAACGACATCATCTTGATATATTTTTTTTAATCAAATTACAATAAAATCTTTTTGTGATGAAGTAACACCTGACTTTTGTTTAGACCACAGGATGGAGAATTATGAATAGATTTTATAATGCCAAACTTATTCACAGAAAAGTAGTCTCTAAATATAAGTTTTAATGGTTTTAAGTGCTGTGGGTGTGTGCGGTCGCATGCGACCGCTCGGTATTTGCCAGGCGCATGCGACTGCATTATTATTATTATTATTATTATTATATAACAATACCACTTTCTTCGCTAAATCTTTCTATTTGTTGTGATTAAGTATACAAAATTGTTAAAAGCACCAAAATGAAAATGTATATTTAAAATCAATTAAATTTTAGTGGCTCTAACGTTACTAAACGGAGTACGCTGGCTTCTCAAATTAGCAATTAGCGTGAACCGTGTTAGCAGACGTATAGTATGCACCAGTCTAGACTGTGTTCTCAAAATTATATTTGTACATTTAATTAGTAATATATCTTGATATAGTTCAGAATTAAACCATTAGAAACAAGTAACTTGAATTTCATAATAAAAATAACAAAAACTTGCTGAATAAACGGGAGTAAGACTTTCTCATTTTGCATCAAATTACTTTATTTTATTTGAAAAATTATTTGTTTTACTATTTTCTTTTTATTTCTTTTTATATGTGGTAGAGCCATGCTGCAGTTATATTAGTAGTATAGTTGTAGCACGAATGGGTCGGCTCGACCGGGGAAGGACCACGCTCTCACAGAATACCAGCGTGAAATAGTAGCTTAATGCTGCTGTATTTCGTATGGTGAGTGTAGAGAACCGGAGACACTTTTTACTGGAAACGAGGCATTTCATCTTAGTCCTCACGGGTGACAACGCATCTGCATTTTGATTCGTAATCGAGGATAGATGTAGATGTCTATGGACCACAGTAACCACTTACCATCAGGTGGACTGTGTGCTCGTTTGTCACCCTATCCTATATAAAAAAAAAAAAATTGGTGCTAATTGTGTTTAGAATAGTCCAGAGACCCTTTTAGTGAAAAAATGGCGTTCCGTTTTAGACTTTAGGTTAGACATGAAAAATAAATGTTCTCAAGTGGCAGCCTCGTACCAGTAAGTGAAGTGTGGGGAGACTTACTAGATCGAGTACCTGGTTAGAGATGCAAGGAACTCGATGGATGCAGGTAGCTTATGTTCGTGCTTTGTGGCATTCCTTGCTGGGGGCCTATGCTTAGCAGTTGACATGTGATGGGATGTAATGATGTTGACGATGAAATATTGTCAGCCGTGTCAGTGATTCATGTTATTTTGTCCCGTGGGTTTCGTAAGCGTAACTTTGTGAAAAGCAAGGAAAATTAATAGATTCCAGGGTTTCTTCGGTAAATTAAAAGAGTACCCGGTTGCCTACTTTCACCATACGAAACATGGCAGTATGAAGCAGCTATTTTACGCTGATATTCTGTGAGAACGTGGTCTTACCCTGGTCGAGCCGACCCATTTGTGCTTCAACCATATTATAGCATAAAAGATCTCTGGCACTGCGTTCTTCATCCCGCCTGCAAAGATTGAAGATCAAATCAAAACATTCTTACAACGGAAACGGTGCATGTCCAGTTGTGGACCTTAAGAGAGAGAAGAAAGAAAGAAAAATAGGAATGTTTAGAGAATTATAGAGAAAAAAGAAAGAAACACAAACAACTGTCCGATGATCTCTTAGGCTCTGAAACTTTAGTGATACGAAATTTTAATAGTTAAGGCAAAATATCTCATAGATTCAGCCTCAAGCTTCCAAAATGATGTTCGAACTTCGTACTCGGCCCTCTGTTTAAATAGTACTTCATTGTTGTTTCATGCGGGCTGACACGCGTTCATTATACTAAAACTGCTGGCTCTGGATAAATATCTTGGCACGATATCAATGACTGTAGAACGGCATTATCTTATCTTAACGTTAGTTTAGCTTTCGCAGTAAGTTTATCTGTGACACCATGCTTCTTAAGCAGAAGGTTCATGTATGCTGTTTTACATATATTCATAAAATAATTCGTCTCTGGGTAACCTTATTTATATAGATGAGAACTACACACGATTACACGGCCACCTGGTGGTAAGGGCACGGTAATATTATCTATATAAAATTACCGTGGTAAGGGGGTGATATGGTCCTATGTTCTGAACTTTCTTGTAAAATTGCTTAATAATGTAGGTATGAAACTAATAATGAAAATGGGATAAGTGGAAATAAGTTGTATGTTGGAAGTAACCACCTGGTATGCATGGAGTATGGTAAGTGGAAGTGTAAATTCGACGAAATTTTTATTTTTACTTTTTGAAGTACACTTCGGTTACTTTTTTCTAAGTTTAAGTATTATGTTTCATTCTTACTTGTAAAGATTTCGAATTCTAAGATTTATTTATATTTTATTATAATTAGTAGAACCAGACGTTACTTTGTGGAAATCCATTATAATAAAGATATTAATAGTTACTTTGCAACCATCCGGTTAATAAAATAAAATGATGTATCTTACCTAGTTTAAAGAGCACCTACCCGAGCCCTCCCGCTACTTAGCAATTGAGGGAGGGCGGGAGGTGCTCTTCAAACTAGGTAAGACACATCATTTTATTTTATTGAGTGGATGGTTGCAAAGTAATTATTAATATCTTTATTATATTTTTATATCAATACGGTCTGTTTAATTTATTTCATTAATTAAGTCGCGTTTCTACTGCCGGTCAGTGTAGTCGCTTCATAATTATGTGGCGGATCTAATGCCGAACCTACAATATTTTCGTAGCGTAAGCATACCAACTGCGCGAAAATAATTCGAAATGGCGTGTCAACCTAAACGCTCCGATACCGTCCTAGTTAGCGAGTTCCTGGCCTTTGTTCAACAAAAACTGGACGTCATGGACCAGGTTTCCCTGGAGCAGATACTGATGACCAGCTTCGCCGAGGACGAGATCATCCAAGCGAAGAAGGTGTTAGCAGATTCAGCCGTGAACTAGATCCGTCTTATCACACGTCATAGAGATGGACGCAGTAAGAAAGACCTGCAAGACATCTTCAGGCTGTTCAATGAGACCGATCCTGTTGACATCCCAACTGACGTCGCGCGTGATTTCTACAAGCTGCCTTCCGTGACGTTCGATCACGTAGACGTGACTAGATTGTTGAAAGAGATCACCACGTTGAAAGCCGAAGTCACCGACCTTCGTTTTAAATTCGAAGAATCGGTACGAGCTGCAACTGAGCTGAAAAATGAAGTCGCTATGTTGCGCAATATAATTGCAACATCTGCAAATTCACCGCCGTCGCAGAATGTAAATACGACACGCGGTAATCGTAATAGTAGTCATATTTAACCGATGATTGCGACGCCGTCACGCGATACCGTCTGTCAGCGGGTTGATAACCGTGAAACTAGGGCGACCTCGGTCGTCATCGCATCACCAACTCAGCCCTTGACTGAACCCTTGAGTACTCCTCCGCCGAATCCAACCTGTCAACAAGGGAAGACGTTTGCGGATGTTGTTCGAAAATCTTCACAACCGGTACCCTCTTGTGGTCGGAAACAAAATAATGTGGATGTAAAATCAGTTCCTGTGGCGACCCCAAACAAGAGAGATAATGACGGGTTTACTCTTGTTGAGAAGAGACGTTGGTCGAGACCCGTCTGTAACCAGCGTGGGACCACCAAAATAAACGCAAGTACAACTCTGCGTATTGTGGAACCCACCATACAGCTCTACATCTCCCGCTTGGACAAAAGTACGTCGGTAGAAGACGTCCTGCGTTTCGTGGAAATCGATCTCTTTATATTTGCAGCGTCTGAGTCTAATAGATCCACTAACTTCAAAACCTACGACCTCCAGGTTCCTGCAAAATACAAAGAAACATTCCTTGCTCCCAATTTCTGGCCCTCCGGGGTAGTGTTTCGCCATACAGGGAGGCGCCTAAGAAGAAAGTTCCCTAAATAGTGTTATTTATATTTTATATATATTTTTAAGTTAAGGTATATATTGCTATGGGCCAATGTTCTTAATTTTTAAGTCCTTGATGCCTGAAATAAAGTTATTGTATTGTATATTAATACGCTAGGCAAAATGACTTCTTCGCGATTTTCCTCGTGTTAATGTATTTGTCGTAGCCAGATAGTAGAATTGATCATTTCGTGAAACCAAAATCAATTTCATGAAATGGAAAATATCTGACGACCACATCATGATTATATGGTCTGGCCAGATAAATGAATAATCAACGTTTGACGATATAAACAGCGAAACGCACAGCTACTTCATGATATGGTCAAACATTAGTGATCATATCATATTAAAATAGTTAATTAATAATTTTGTGAGAGCGGCGCCTCGCAATACCGACAATCCTCTCCCCCCGCAGCCCCACCACCACCGCATCAACGGTGCGGCCCCGTTTGAGTCGCGGAGGATAGGGCGAGTGGCGCATCGCCATACCAACACTCCTCTTCCTCCGCGACTCCACCTCGGCTGCAGCGGTAGGTGGGGAGAACACACCCCTCACCACAGTCCACCAACACACATCCGAAGCGGGCTTCCCAAGCCCACTCGGAGTGGCCACCTCGGGCCGGCCCTCCACCTCGGGCCAGCCACGTGGGTTCCTCTTTGTTCACCGCGGGAGACCAAGCCACGGCTACTAAGCCCCCCCGCCACGACAAGGCGGGGACACGATCGGGGGGGAGCTTTTCCGACCCTACCGGCGCATCTCGGCTCCAACCCCAACCAAATTTCGGACGTGGAAGGAAGGAAGAGCGGTGCCTCACAATTCTCATTACTCTTCATTCCTTACCCCGCATTCCTCTTCCCCCGCGGCTCCACCACCACCGCATCAATGG
Source organism: Parnassius smintheus behrii (assembly GCA_036936625.1). Lineage (NCBI taxonomy): Eukaryota > Metazoa > Arthropoda > Insecta > Lepidoptera > Papilionidae > Parnassius > Parnassius smintheus. The sequence goes on from JAUPFT010000023.1 coordinate 10,143,296, forward strand.
CGTGGCTTCGTCAGTATTGCGGAGTATAGGGCGAGTCACTACTCTTCCTCCGCGACTGTGCCTTTGCTGCAGCGGTTATCGGCCCATCAACACACATCCGAAGCAGCCTTACCAATCCCACTAGAAGTGGCCACCTCTGCCGGCCCTGCACTTCGGGCCAGCCAAGTGAGTTCCTCTTCGTTCATATCAGGTTACCAACCCACGGCTACTAAGTGCCTCCGCCACGACAAGGCGGGAACCGGTTGGGGGGGGGGGGAAGGGAATATAAGTTCGTGCTTAATTTGGAATTTTATGAAACCTTTGATATATGTATGCTATGTGTATAAAAATTTTCAATGCACTGCCTGCAGAGTTTCAATCACTCCCAAAGGTACGTTTTCGCAGGATTGTCAAGCAATGGCTTGAGGAGCAATGCTTCTACTCTGTTGAAGAATACTTAAATTTTATGATTAGGATTAGGAATCGATATTAAAATGAATTAAGTAACTACTATCATATTATTTTAATTAAATTAAATGTAATAAAATTAGTATGATGATTTTGTAAACATGTTAATAATTTATTAGTTGTGAAAATGTAATTAATGTATTAGATAAATATTTGTACGTCAACATTATGACAAAACATGCTGGACTTAAATAATTTATCAACCTGTAATGTACCATGTTTTCTGCAAATAAATTATGATTATGATTTCTTATATTTACGCGAACACTACACATTGAAATAATACTAGTTTTAACGGAATTTATCGCGTATATTTAACTTTTTTACCCGACGTTTCGAGAGCTTTACAGCACCCATGGTCACGGGAAGGACTGAGATGTTCAACGTCCAGCTGTCATAGTTAACCGCGGTTACCATAGATTAAAATTTTAACTTTTGTTCCGATCTACACAGTATGAGCTTATGGTATCATGGAGTCTTGCAGTTGTATGCTTGGGTTGGGATTTAATTTTATTTATTATAGGATCCCAAGCAGATGGTAGCACCCAGCCATCTTCTCTATTGAAATTAGGATGTTTTTTGATTTCAATAGCCTCGCGAATCATCCTTGGAAGGAATCGGTGTTCTTTAGCGAGGATTTGTGGTCTATCAAATCTGATGTAGTGACGGGGGCGATCTTGTACATGTTCACAGACTGCAGACTTCCCGGAGCGTCGATTCTTCACATCAGCTATATGTTCTTTGACGCGGGTTTTAATTGATCTTTTAGTTTGTCCTATGTAGGAGAGACCACATTCACAATCAAGCTTGTACACTCCTGCATCTTGCAGAGGGACGTTACACTTGACTGATGGTAAAAACTGACCAATCTTCTTCGGCGGCTTGAAGTATGTTTTGATGGAAGCGCGCTTCAAGATGTAGCCAATCTTGTCAGTGACTCCTCTAACATATGGCAGTACAGCAGGTACACGCTCGACTGTGGCCGGCTTCACTCGTTCTCTGTGACGTAGGCGTGGGACCCGAAGCTTGTTGTCATGCAAAACTTGCTTGACATGTTGGAGCTCGGCAGCCAGGTGTTTACTGTCACAGATCCCTCGTGCTCTCTGAAACAAAGATTTACCCACGGTAGCTAACTGTGAAGGATGGTGGTGAGAATCACCGTTTAAATATCTATCTGTATGGGTCTTTTTTCTATACACAGTATGGCTCAAGGTGTTATCAGGATTCCGAATTACTAACACATCTAGAAAAGCTAAGGAATTGTTTGCCTCTAACTCCATTGTGAACTGAATTTTAGAATTTATAGAGTTAAGATGGTCTAAAAATGCAGTTATTTTATTTAAAGGTAGAATTGTGAAAGTGTCGTCTACGCACCGCTTGTAGAATCTTGGATTTATGGGAGAAGTAAGCAGGGCTTTCTCCTCAAAGTCTTCCATGAATATGTCGGCGACAATGGGAGATACAGGTGAGCCCATCGCCACACCATCTACTTGCTTGTAGAACTCCTCCTTCCACAATAGGTAGCCAGATGTAAGGCAGTGTCTGAGTAATACTGCATATTCTGCGGGCATGTTGTTTTCTTCCAGCCTTCTAGTTACAATTGAGATGCAGTCTTCCACAGGTAAGCATGTAAACAATGACTGCACATCAAAACTGACCATAGTTTCATTGTCTGCCAGACGTAGGTCTTTAATCTCGCTGACAAAATGGTAGGAATCCTTTATGTGTGCTCTTGTATGTCCCCTGAGCGGTGAGAGTATTTTCGCTAAGTGTTGAGCTAATCTGTAAGTTGGTGAATCGATTTGGCTCACTATGGGGCGTAATGGAGCATTGGGCTTGTGTATTTTTGGTAACCCATACAACTTTGGTGATTTGGCGCACGTAGGTATTATCCATTTTACGTCCAGATTTAATTTTTCGGAGTGTTTTGTTTTACATGCTTACCTGTGGAAGACTGCATCTCAATTGTAACTAGAAGGCTGGAAGAAAACAACATGCCCGCAGAATATGCAGTATTACTCAGACACTGCCTTACATCTGGCTACCTATTGTGGAAGGAGGAGTTCTACAAGCAAGTAGATGGTGTGGCGATGGGCTCACCTGTATCTCCCATTGTCGCCGACATATTCATGGAAGACTTTGAGGAGAAAGCCCTGCTTACTTCTCCCATAAATCCAAGATTCTACAAGCGGTACGTAGACGACACTTTCACAATTCTACCTTTAAATAAAATAACTGCATTTTTAGACCATCTTAACTCTATAAATTCTAAAATTCAGTTCACAATGGAGTTAGAGGCAAACAATTCCTTAGCTTTTCTAGATGTGTTAGTAATTCGGAATCCTGATAACACCTTGAGCCATACTGTGTATAGAAAAAAGACCCATACAGATAGATATTTAAACGGTGATTCTCACCACCATCCTTCACAGTTAGCTACCGTGGGTAAATCTTTGTTTCAGAGAGCACGAGGGATCTGTGACAGTAAACACCTGGCTGCCGAGCTCCAACATGTCAAGCAAGTTTTGCATGACAACAAGCTTCGGGTCCCACGCCTACGTCACAGAGAACGAGTGAAGCCGGCCACAGTCGAGCGTGTACCTGCTGTACTGCCATATGTTAGAGGAGTCACTGACAAGATTGGCTACATCTTGAAGCGCGCTTCCATCAAAACATACTTCAAGCCGCCGAAGAAGATTGGTCAGTTTTTACCATCAGTCAAGTGTAACGTCCCTCTGCAAGATGCAGGAGTGTACAAGCTTGATTGTGAATGTGGTCTCTCCTACATAGGACAAACTAAAAGATCAATTAAAACCCGCGTCAAAGAACATATAGCTGATGTGAAGAATCGACGCTCCGGGAAGTCTGCAGTCTGTGAACATGTACAAGATCGCCCCCGTCACTACATCAGATTTGATAGACCACAAATCCTCGCTAAAGAACACCGATTCCTTCCAAGGATGATTCGCGAGGCTATTGAAATCAAAAAACATCCTAATTTCAATAGAGAAGATGGCTGGGTGCTACCATCTGCTTGGGATCCTATAATAAATAAAATTAAATCCCAACCCAAGCATACAACTGCAAGACTCCATAATACCATAAGCTCATACTGTGTAGATCGGAACAAAAGTTAAAATTTTAATCTATGGTAACCGCGGTTAACTATGACAGCTGGACGTTGAACATCTCAGTCCTTCCCGTGACCATGGGTGCTGTAAAGCTCTCGAAACGTCGGGTAAAAAAGTTAAATATACGCGATAAATTCCGTTAAAACTAGTATTATTTCAATTATGATTATGATTATGATTATAATAGAAACCCTACATTAATGATACTGTAGGGATGTGAATGATGATGTAATGGATTGAAAAATCATCAATTTTGTTTGAACAATGTTGTATCAAGCTTGAACGATATGATCAGTTTTACCTGGCTATTTCTTGAAATACAACCATTTCATGGAATTATCGACTACTTTATGAAATGATCAATTCTATGATCTAACCACGACATATTAACTGATTAATGATACTACGTATACTTTGTTTATTAGTCATCCTTTGATTTAAATTGTTTCAAAAATTTACTAAGCGATAGTTTAAAGGTAATGCCAACCTTACTAGCGATTCTGCTTTGATATTTTGAGAAATAATCTATTTAGTCTCTCGCACCAAATTAAATTTGCATGAGCAAATATCCTTTGAGCCGTACCGTTTGAAAATATTTTTCTAAAGATAGTGTGGATTTTTTGAATATATCGTTCTATACATCGCCGAAAATATAGATTTTTTTCCGTTAAACTTTATAATAATAGAAAGAACGTAATATACTCTTATTAAATAGTTTCTCAACAAAAAAAGTCGAGCACGGCGCGATTAAAGGAACGTTTTTCAAATAAACGTGAAATAAATTAGATTCAAAAAATAAAATTCCTAATCTTAATTCATAAATTCCTAATATCAATAAAGAAAGCTGGGTACTACCACCTTCTCTCTTTAATTTTATTAATTACAGGATCCCAATCATATAATGAATAAAATTAAAACTAAACCCAAGCAAACCACCGCAAGACTTTAAGACACAGTAAGTTCATTCTGGGTAGATCGGACCACAAGTAATAATTAAAAAGATGTAGGTACTCCGGGCTAACACTGACATTGAGACGTCTATCACCTCAGTGTTAAATAATTAACGCTAAAGTGCGTAAATCAGTTATACTGCAGATTAACTAGTTAGTTTTTTTTTACGTGGTGCCATGATGCAGCTACATGAGTAGGATAGTTGTAGTCCCGAATCGACTCGACCGGGAAAAGACCATTCTCTGACAGAATACCAGCGTAGAGTAGTGTTTCGTATGGTAAGTGTAGAGAATTGGAGACCCCTTTTACTGGAAATGAGACATTCCATCTTGGTTCTCACGGGTGATAACGCATCTGATGTAGATGTCTATGGGCCACAACAACCACATAGCATCATATCCTATTAAATTATACATTAAGCCTCAATAAGTAAGAATCAAAAGGCAGATGCTTTGTCGCCCTTGAGACCTAAGATAGAATGCCTCACTTCCAGTAGAAATGGTCTCCGGTCCTCTACCGTCACTATCCGGAACACAGAAGCAATAAGGTGCCATTGCTCCATATTAACGAAGTTTCATCTTGATATTGAATATGAACCAATGAAATACAAAAAAATATTATAATTTTTAATTTATGATATTAACATTAACAAAAAAGAAGAAAGTTTACATACGTAAATTGCACAAAAACTAACGTCTCGATTTGTAACAATTATTTTTAGGCAATATAAATACTAACTCGTGCAGGATTCGAACCTGCGGCCCTCAGTGTGGCATATTAATATGAAGCCACTGCGCCACAGAATCGAGGTAAAATCTGCTATTGAAAACCAGCCTTCAAAGCGTGGCAAATATGGAAAATATCCTACTATGAGTTCAGTAATGAACTTTCAATAGATTGTAATTTATGAATAATGTAGATATGTCTTCTAAGATCACAACATGACATATGAAATTGTTTAGCAGAGCGAGTATTATAAAAAAATACTGACTTTAAAAACTAATTAAGTTCTAAAAGCTCTAACGTTACTGAGCGATGGAGGAAGGATATGCTTCTTAAAGAGGCAATTAGCTAAAATCGTTGGCAGTTGTAGCTTAATGCATAGAATCTAGACTATACTGTGCTTTCATATTATTTTAAAACCGCATGTTTTTGTATTTTAAAATTAATTTTACGAATTGCCTTCATCCCCCCCCCCCCCCGTAACTATGGGTGCTGCAAGGTATTCGAAACGTCGACACGATCAATGTACTTTTTCATGCATTTCGTTAGCTTTTTTTATCTATTAGTTTGAATGCCAAAATAGTAAATTTCTTTAAAGAGTGATCTTACCTGGTGAGTGTGCCATACATTATACCTAAACCGTGTGACGTGCATTCAATGTGGCTGGATTTGACCGTTCATACGCGACTTCGGTTGATGTTAGTGCTTACTGCCAAAGGGCCAAGTCCACAATACCGATCACGATACATGTGTACGATACGGGTTTTATTATATACGAAGTTTTGCGCGGAACGGGAAGTTTCAGATACAATACCACAATGGCGTAACACATGATCGCGTATAATTTTGCGTCCATATTAGCGATCATGATACACGTTTTCGCCACGCAACGGAGTTATAAGATACAATATAACATCCGTGGCTTGGTCACCCACGGTGTAAAAAGAGGAGCCCACTTAAGAGGTAGGAGGAGGAGAATAGCTGGCCCGTGGTCTAGGGCCGGCCCGAGGTGGCTACTCCGAGTGGGCTTGGTAAGCCCACTTTGAATGTATGTTGGTGGGGTGCGATGAGAGTGGTATCGCTGCAGCCGAAGATCCTATCCTCCGCGATTTCGTCGAGGCCGCAGTGTTGATACGGTTGTGGCGGGGCTTCAGGGAGAGAGGAGTGGGGTGCCGTTCTCTTTACTCTCCGCGGCCAAAATATGGTTGGTGCCGAAGCCGCGCCACTGGGGTCAGGAAAGCGGGTGCTTTCTAGCGCTGGTTTTTCCTGGCCTCTGCGTATCGCACTCAGGGAGGGGGAGGGGTGTCCGTTACGCAGGTGGAGTTCAAAAGCAAAGCTGGTGTTCCTGATGCGCATTGTCTGAGAAGGAGAATGGGGAGGAGAAGTCCTCTAGGCTGACTGCCATGGGGCGGCCGGCGCTGTAGAGATGGCCGATATGTGCGAAATCATTCCCGTGACCATGGCAATATACGGCGAAGGTGGAACGCCATGTGGTTTTAGTCGGTACGAGTCCGCCATAATTCGTCGTTGCCTCTGCAAGGCGGGTATGCGTAAGCAATTCCTCATGTAAAATAAAGGGCCACAGCACCCACTTTCCATCAGGTGGACTGTGCGCTGGTTTGTCACCCTTATTTTATAGACAAAAAACAACAATTTATTTTTATTCAACAATGAACTTTTATCGTAATTTTCGGAAGGTCACGGTGACAACGAGTACAATATCAACATTTTATTTACTTAATATGTTAGTAACTGGAACAGAAATAGATGTGAGCATTCCTTTTCTACCTACTGATATAAAGAATGATCGCGCACACTTCTGTGTTTCGGTTTTAATGGTGTAGACAGTCAAAATAATTACAGGCTGTGAAAGATTCTATCTCAGTACTCATAGGTGACAACGTATCTGTAGCCTCCTTTATTTGAAGTAGCTGGCAGGTGTCCAACGTCTCCAGTAGCCTTTTACCATCAGGTCGACAGTAAATACGTTTATTTCATCAAGTTTATAAAAAAACACAAGCATTTTGCGAATTCAAAACCCCATTCGTTCTACAAACGAAATTATCGTCCCGCTCGTGATATAAGGAAATAAATTTATTCTAAGTAAAAGTAATCCGCAGTCGAGTGCAGCTTATTCACGTAAATCCGTGTAGATTCAACAACAAAGCGATTTATTCTACAAAAGCTGTTTCTTTTCTGGTTTCATATGCACGGGAAAATTCCACTTGTGTGACGCTGTGCGGTGTGCTTGTAAGAATATCTATCGTCACTTTTTATCTTGTGGTATCGTAAGAGGCGACAGTGAAAATTTCACACCTCGTTAAACACTCTCGGGAAGACATAACTACTGAAAATAATAAAAAAACTAGGGTTGCCAACCCGCTTGCCAAGCGTGGCAAATATGGCAAGATTCTATACGTGGTAGAGCCACGCTGCAGCTATATTATAGTGTTAGCACGAATAGGTCGGCTCGACCGGGGAAGTACCAAGCACAAGTAAAATAGCAGTTTTATATATTTTGTACATATTTTATATATATATATATATATATATATATATATATATATATATATATATATATATATATATATATATATATATATATATATATATATATATATATATATATATATAATATACTGCTTTATTTCTTTATTTGTGAGTGTAGAGATCCGGAGACCGTTTACTGTAAACGTGGCATTCCACCTTAGTCCTCAGAGGTGAACACGCATCTGCATTCCGATTCTTAATCGAGGATAAATGTAGATGTCTATGGGCCACTGCAACCAATTACCATCAAGTGGACTGTGTGCCCGTTTGTCAACCTTAACCTATTAAAAAATACCAGATCTGGTCTAGATATTGGCGTCAAAATAATGTTGATACTGCCATCTATCGAAAGTCATAAGATCTTTTTGGCATATCTCATAGTCTCCTCGCACAACAACACCCTTGACATGGGGTGATCAACTCTCTTATGCCTCCGTACACGGTGGGTGTGTGTTGTGAGAGGCGACTGTTTTTATTTTTCATTAATTATAAATCATATAGAAAAAATTTAAAAAATATTTTTTTCTTATTCTTTCTTCAGTTCCGTAAATATTTTATGCAATAGTATTTAACTTTGTGGAGAAATGTTTGTATGTGCTACATCCTTTCATAATGTGTGCGTCTACAAAACCACTGTTTAAGACTATTGTGTTTTACAATTTACTTGTGTACCTCGAACTTGTGAGGTGTTTCGCCTCAGGATAGTTGAACAATACAGAGAACCCAAATTAGTTATGTAACATTTAATTTATGGTTCGATATAATTAAAAAATTAATTAAGGTCGCTGTAACAATCTAAAAATAAGACAGGAATGACGACTTTTTTCATAGAATGTATGCAATAAACAAGTACTGTACCATAAAAAAGTATTAATTTTTATATACATATTATATTCAAAATCCTAAATTTTAAAGCTAATATACAGAATGGGTCCCACATATATGCAATAAATGAAACCACAAGTAATACTAGTCCGTAGAAGTGTAGAAAAATTAAATATTAAATTAAAACCCGTAAAATAAAAAAGTGAAATTTTCAAACAAAATAAATATTAAAATAAATTCAGTAAAAGTGAACACTCTGTTTAGACAACGTACCTTGACCCCTTGGAAGAGTGACAACGTTGCTCGCGGGTGGCACGCCGACAAAAGACACCGCTGTCGATATGTCGCAATACCAATAGTTTGCACTGCGGGGCAACGTCGCTTTTTAATGTTCAAGGATTCATTCAAGTTCATTGAATCATTGACTTAGTGACCCAATTCTATAGAGTGTTCAAATTTGCTTAAAATTAAAACTCTACTTTTTGACCTAATTACTGGACCGATTACGTTCATTTTTTGTATATCGTCAGCAAAGGCGATAACAAGTATATGGTTTCATTTATTGCATATATGTGGGACCCATTCTGTATATGTATATATTAGCTGTAATTATGTATGTATATATGCTTTATATATTATAATTTTATGAAATAAGGTTGATACTCGCTTAAAATCAACTAAAGGAATATCGCGACCATTTATGATGGTATCTCATTCATCACCAAAAATACATTTTTATGTCAGTACAGGGGAAATATAAGGAAAATACCGTGCTCTCACAGAATTACAGTGTTAACTAGCAGCTTAATGTGTTTCATATGGTGAGTATCGGACCGAAGACCATTTTTAGTCAACCTCCAAAAAGCAGGCCACACGACTGAGTTTTATTGGATTTATGTAACGCGATTACTTCGTCGATAGGTTGTGAACCGGTTTTGATGATTTCTTTTATTCATTAAAATATTTATGTTTTAGTGATTTTCTCACATAAAATTCCATTTTTAGGGTGGAAAAATAGGCTACGAAGTGGCTTCCGATGGTGAGACGAGCGTACTTCCTATAGAGGGATGCCCCCCCACAGGAGGCGTCCCAAAAACGTTCTTCTTGATCCCGATTATGGGATCACTACCCAGAATAGATTGGTCCCATCTCTCCTCTACAGGAGAGGGAACTCCATTAATTAACACTGACAAACACACAAATTCAGACATAGCACAGAACATTAGGGCACACCTCGTTCACCAGCGAACGAGGGGTCACAGACACACGCTGTACACGAGGTTCAATACCCGTGATATAGAGCGTTCTTAGTTTACGAACCGTTTCTCTCATTCCGATTATTTGTACTTCTGTCTGAGGGTCGCTTATATCACATCACCTCACATACACAATCACATAGCTCAATGAACCTCACTTCAAAAGCAGGTGCCGGGTTGCTTCGCTTACGAGGCTATGTCTGAATGTATGGATGAAGCTGTGAAGGTCGCGGGGCTAACAGAATACATTTTCAGTATGAAATTTTTAATGTAACTTTATAGACGACGGTTACGATCTTCTGTTTTTCTGGAATCGAGGCATTTCATCTCAGTCCTCAAGGGTGAGAACGCATCAGAATTTTGATTCTTAAGCGAGGTTAAATGTAGATCTCTATGAGCCACAGCGTCGACTTACCATCAGGTGGACTGTGTGCTCGTTTGTACCGTTATCCCATATAAAAAAATTGAACTCTACTTTTACTTTTTATTAATCGGTAATTTCAACAGGAAGCGAAGAATTTCATCTTAGTACTAGTGGGTGACGACGCATGTACATTTTGATTATGAATCGAGGATACATGTAGGTGTCTATGGGCCACAGTATCCAATTGTCATCTGGTGGGTTGTGTGCTCGTTTTCACCCCTATGCTATAAGACAAAAAGTAAATAAGCCACAAAAGATCTAGTCGTTTTTGAAATATGGGGGTGTTATCGCTTCGTTCACGGCAAATTTCCAGACTGATGAAGATGAGCTGTGTCAAAGGTTCTAGACAACTGGAACTGTGATCAAATACTAATAGGAGATGCCCAAGTATTTTATTCATTGATGACGATAAGGAGGACGAAGACTTTAAGAATCTACCCACAGGTACAGGTTGCTTAGCTTATATACCACTTTCATTGTTCGATTTGCAGACATAATAGTAAGACAATAGCAATGACCCGAATGTGGGTCACGGGAATGAGAAAGGTTAATTTATAATTAATCCCTAGCCCATAAGCGAACAAGGCAAGGTTTCCAACTCGGGACCTGCGACGCTTCAGCCAAATATTTTTTGACTATGATGATAATAATAATGTCCTCCAGACAGAATTTCAGCAACGGCGGCCTGCCTCAACGGAGGCTAGCTATCAGCGTAGGACTGGATTATAGTGTCCAAATGTATGCGAAAGCACAGGTGGACTCTCAATTCTCATAATTCGATGGGTCGGTAAATCGACACGACCGGAGAGAGATCAGGCGCAGGACCAACGGCTTTACCTGCTTTCCGAGGCACGGGGGTGAGCCACCGTCAACTTCCTTACTCCGGGCAGAATTACTACTTACTGAGAATTTCTTGATAGAAAAACTCAATAATTGATTTTTTGGCCCGACCCGGGATTCGAACCCAGGACCTTATGATTAGCACTCGCACTACTACAACTAGGCAGTTTGACTATAATATGATATGACTATGATAATATTTTATAATAATTAACAAATTAATATATTTAAAATTTCTGTCTGTATATTTGAAATAATTGGATTAAGACTCTCTATACTCTCGGTGAATTATAGAGAACGTTTGTGCGAAGGATTAAGTTATAATTAATCTTAGAGTAAAGGTCTATCTACAATTTGTCTTAAATACACACTATAATTTGTTGTAGTTAACTTAACGATACAAATTTACGATCGAGTAAGTTTAAGTAGTTTTAAACTTCAACCATTAAAATAAATAGGAACTATTCTTTACGTTGGCAATTAAATTTAATTTATATCCAAAAGCCAGAACTAATGAATTTTCAGAAATGGTTGAAACATTGATTTTTGTCGGCTAAATAACGCCGTGGCCTAGTATTTATCCGTTTCATACTTTACATGTAACAAGTATTTATAGCGACAGAAGCCTAACAGCAGAAAGTCGAACCCGAACTCAAAGGTCGAGGGTTTGAATCCGCCGTTCCATTACTGTCGGGAACTGCTCCTAACACAAGCATTAGCTTACCAGGAGTGGTCAGAAATAAAAAATATACAAATATAATAATAATAAAAGGAGTTTATTAGTAATGTTCATAGCATTGCAAAAACATTATAAGGCCTACAAATAATTGTTGTAAAAAAAAATGTGATTTAGATGTGGATAGGCGTGTCGCTGCCGGAAACAAAGTCAATGGTGCCCTGAATGCATTAATAAAAAGGCAAGGCGTGGTGAAGAGTGCACGCCTTGCAATACATAACGCAGTGTTGGTACCGACTTTGTTATATGGCAGCGAAACCTGGGTATGCCAGAAGAAGCATAAAAGCAAGTTGAATGCAGTGGAGATGCGATCTCTTCGTAAAATGTGTGGCGTTACCATAGCCGACCGAAAGCGAAACGAAGAGATTCGCAATATGGCAGGATTGAAAGATGACCTTATCACAAAAATTGATAGGGGCGTACTCCAATGGTTTGGACACGTTGAACGAGTGAGTGAAGACCGAATGGTGAAGAAAATATATAGAGCGAAAGTAAATATTAAAAGGTGTCGAGGTAGACCGAGACTAACTTTCGAAGACCATGTGAGCAAATTGCTCGAAGAGGGGAGGGTCAAGAGTACTCGGATACCTAGACGTGCATGTATGAAGAAGTTAATGAACCTGAAAGAAGCGAAAGAGGTATGTAAGGATCGTGACACTTGGCGATCTGTTCTCTCTGGCTACCCCGTTAGGGATTGTGCGTGACGATAAGTAAGTAAGTAAGTAAGTAAGTAAATAATTGTTCCGGGTTTTTATGTTTGTCTATATGCAATTTAATAAATAAAGGAAAAAAGAGTTTCAGTTCAGATTCAGTTGCAAAAAGCAGATACGTTGTCATCCCTGTAAACTAAAACAAAATACCTACGTTACCTACAATTAAAACAGTTTCCATTTCTCGTCACTAACATTATGAAATACAGCAGTAGAAACATAATTAAATAAATAATAATAAATGACTGCGGTTACCCACCCCCCGCTAAACGTGGTAACTATGGCAATATCTTGAAATAATACTAGTTTTTACGGAATTTATCGCGTATATTTAACTTTTTAAATACCCGACATTTCGACGACGACGTGGAAGTCTGCAGTCTGTGAACACGTACAGGATCGTCCCCGTCACTACATCAGATTTGATAGACCAAAAATCCTCGCTAAAGAACACCAAGGATGATTCGCGAGGCTATTGAAATAAAAAAACATCCTAATTTCGATAGAGAAGATGGCTGGGTGCTACCATCTGCTTGAGATCCTATAATAAATAAAATTAAATCCCAACCCAAGCATACAACTGCAAGACTTCAAGATACCATAAGTTCATACTGTGTAGATCGGAACAAAAGTTAACAACTCAACCTAATAAAAGTTGCACACGACACACTCGTACTGGCACGGTTAAAAAGTTATTTAAGTGACGGATTAAAATTCGTCACTTAAATACCTTCTTAAAAATGTGAAATTTGGTAAATATACTACATCTACTTAATAAAGATTAAGTAATGAAAATTCTGCTATAGGTGTAGGTGTGAGATTTCTAAGGGTGGATTTGGCTTTTTTTCGGGCTTGAACCTCTAAGCCTCTAAGTAAAAAAACATTTGTTCCAAATTAAATGCGTTCATGCATTGTTATAAATTTCGTTCAAAATGTGGCAGCCGAACAACTTATAACGAGCTGACTCTAAAATTTCACGGTCTGTCTAAAAGGATAACTGGTTTATAATTGGATTAAAACTCTCCATTAATATACCTTCAAAATAAGCTTTCCATTTCATTATCGGTCGTGTTATAAGTTATCACGGTATCAGCCATGTTTAACAATTTTGGTACAGTAATATTCCCAATCCCAATACTGTAATATATATATAGTAAATCCTGGGCAAAGCAAATTTGCCTTATATATTTATAACACTCAAATATCTACCTACAATCAATATAAAAAAAACATACTAAAAACTTAAATTATTATACAGTCCTACTTTCCGCGGTATAGTGCCAAGAACGCTTTCAAGCCGATCAATTTCACCATCGCACATCGAGACAAAGCACAAGATACGATCCATAACATCTAGAAGATTGGCGGTCTACCATTGTGCGATTTACAAGAAGTTTTCTTCCTCGTACAACTTCCTTGTGGACTTGAATACTACCAGCGATTTTTCCGGATCGATACGATTTAAGAACCTACAAGAAAAGAGCCTACTTTTATTTAAAGGCTGGCAACGCATTTGCAATTCCCTTGATATTGCAGTTGTGCATGGGCTGCAGTAGTCACTTATCATCAGGTGATCAGGTGAACCGCATGCTCGTTTGCCGCTTCCAATATAAAAAAAGAAAAATCATTGTAACTAGTCTGGCTATTTTAAGTCTGACTTGAAAGAGATCTGTCGAAAGCCACAACGTTTTTCAGACATTTCCCGTTATTTCTTCAACTAACATCCAGGGAACAAAATAGTGTGATGGATCTATAGAAGAGGAAGCAAACGAGCATGCAGCTCACGTGATGGTAAGTGATCGCCACCACCAATGCATGTGCAGCAGCTGTGAAATTGTAGACGCATTGCCAGCATCTTACAAAGGAACGAATGGCTTTTTCCTTAGACCGCTACCACTCAGTAATAATTCAACCAGACATAGTTGTTTGTTTTAATGTGAATAATTTGTGCAGAAAGATATATTATATATTATTATTATATATTTTAATAGGTCAATATTTCCTTCCCGTGTCGTCCTATTAAAGTGCACTATTTAACAGTCAGAGTTGCCATGCTTGGCAAGCCGCTTGGCGACCACATTTATTTTAGTCGTTATTCGGACGGCGCGGCTGCCCATCTCACACAAACACGTTTACGGTTTAAAAGGAAAATTTTGTGAATACAAATATTTTAATAGGTAAATTTTTCCTTTATATTACGGAATGTTAAACAATATTTCATTGTTATTTTAATACAAAATGGCATACCAAATACATTAGTTTAAGGAAAAATAATAATTTGTTACAGTCGCGCGGGTTCCATATTACTTCTAAAAACAAACAGCTTTTTTCTTCACCTTTACAAAAGGTAAACGAAGTGTATCTTAATTAAAATTTCTCGGAGCATGTTCGCAAATAACAAAAAAAATTAAGTCTGATAGCTACATGTGAATTCTCATTTAATAATTTTTTATTTGGAAGTTGTTGGCAGTGGGTTCAAAGTACATACATAAAGTCTAAACATCAATTAACTCAAATTCTATTGTTTTAAAAAGTATGTCTGTGTATTTAATTTCGTGCATAAAAAATCGTATTACTTCATCTCGAGAAGAAATTATGGCATCGTTTTCAAAACAATTTAATTTGACACTTCAATGCTAAAGAACACCTAACTTAATTTGTGTTTAGTATAATTGATTTTATCTTCTCAAACAAAAAGAAACGAAATCATAATCACCCAACAAAAGTCCAACGCTGGACTTACACCTGTCCCTCGCTACAGGTAGGATTTTGTGAATTGACGTTCGCAGTATCGGAAGTCTCGAACCATTGACGTAGCGGCCAGTCGCCGTTATGTATATTTTACGTCTAGCGTAAACGAGATGGTTATACCGCCATATTTCTAGAAAGTATACGATTTTCCTGGTACCTACTTCCCTTGTTGCCTCCGCGACACCCACAGTACGCGGCAGAGTTCTTTAACGTCGCAACAACATGGATATACTTTAATAATTTAGAACAATATACTACAGTGTAGTGGAGACATAAGAGCGTTCACATCTCATATATCATCCCGAGAATTACGTTCGAAAGAGATTCCTGATTACACCTCAGAAAAAAAACAGCGGTTGTCAACCGGCTTACTAACCGTGGCATCTGTGCGAAATAACACTCATATTGTCATAAGGTAATCATGGGGGGGGGTATTTCAGATGTGGGCTGAGATATATAGTAATCAGTACATACATAGTTGTTAAATTTTCAAACTAATAAGTTTAAATTTGTATATCTAAAGCTTGGCTCGGCTCAGTAGTAACTTTGTATGAAACCATTATGCGGGTAGGAAGAAAATGTTCACCTTTATTTATATTCTCGAGTGAATCTAAGGTTAAAAAACTTTGTATTTTTAACGACATGACATAACATATGCATTAATTCATGCCTGTAATCCCTGAGGGGTTAAGCAAAGTCCAAAAAGCGGCGAGCTACTCAGCGCATGGCAACATGTGGTCTTAGATGAAAAACTGTGAAAGAAGTAGTAGATGGCTAGTTTAACGTCTCCACAGTCACGAATGCAATCTCTTAATACGTCGTCTTTAATGACATGCTCGGCAGGTAATGCAGTTGGAACATTATCTTTTGTATTAAGTCCACACAAACGTTAGATCTAAATGTCCCAGACCGACATGGTTCTACTATTGGTTACAATTATAGAATACAATAGAATAGAATCACATTTATTCAATATAATACTAGAATACTTATAAAAATTCATTCTTTACTTTTTTATATAGGATAGGGTGACAAACGAGCACACAGTCCACCTGATGGTAAGTGGTTGCTGTGGCCCATAGACATCTTTATCTTTCCTCGATTACTAATCAGAATGCAGATGCGTTGTCACCCGTGAGGACTAAGGTGGAATGCCTCGTTACCAGTAACAACGGTCTCCGGTTCTCTACACTCACGAAACATAGCAGCATTAAGCTACTATTTGATACTGGTATTCTGTGAGAGCGTGGTCTTTCCCTGGTAGAGCCGACTCATTCGTGCTACAACCATACTACTAATATAACTGAAGCATGACTCTACCACGTATAAACCGCTATGGGTCTACCACAAATTTTACCACTGGTTCGGAGAAAACACTCTCTGCCTCTCAAGGGATGAACCAGCAGGAAACTGAGCGGGACTTGTTTTTAATGAAATTAATTTACAATGTATTATTTTATACAATTAATATAAAAACTTTTGGAAATAGCATGGTAACGATCACCTCATGCATATAACAATATAGTTTAACTTAGAATTTATACAATTAATGGTGACGAAAGATCATGCGCTCCACCTGATTGAGCGTGGATGCTGTGGCACATAGACATCTGCTATTCGTTATAAGAATCAAAATGCAGGTACGTTGACTCAAATTGAAAAGTTTTTACTAATAAATATGGTCTCGTCAGTCATTAAATGAAACAAAGTATAATGTTGTTTATTTATAACATCTTATCAAAACTCCACTGCTTGCCATAGGCCTCTCCATAGATTATCTCAGAGGCTGGATATTTACCACAATTGCCACGCTTGGCGGTTTGTCAACCGCAGATTTTTTTTAAAAGTTTAGTTGTTATCAGGAAGACACTGCTGGCCATCTCCTGTGTTTTTCCCTCTGTTGCCTCTTACGACACTCACGGGACGATATGTTAAGTTAAGTTAAGTTAGGTTAAGTTACAGCCTATATACGTCCCACTGCTGGGCACAGGCCTCCGCTCATTTCTGAGAGGGTTTTAGGGCAAGGAATTGTCCGCCGCGCTGCCCCAATGCGTGTTGGCGAACTTTACATGTCTTCGAAATATATTTTTTTATTTATTTCTCTGACATGCAGGTTTCCTCACGATGTTTTCCTTCACCGCCAAGCACGTGGTGAATCAGCACTTAAAATTGCAATAAACAATTTCATTGGTGCCGGCGGGGATCGAACCCGGTTTGCTCGCGTACTGTGGAATTTACAGCGAGCGCTAACCATCTGAGCTACTACGGCTCGATCACACGGCTCAGGCGAGACGATATGTGATAGTGAATATTCTTACACCCATACTACACGGTCGTTATGTTGTTGTACCAAAATACTAACGAATATCTGTCACGACCCGAAAGAGATCTTATTGGTCACATTTAACAAAATACGACGTAAAGCTAATTAATGTTAATTAAAGTCCTGCACGCGTAACTAATTGCTTACAGTCCATTGGACTGTAAATGTTAGTTATTAATAATTTCTGAATAAAGGCTATAACAACCTTAGCAATAACATCAACATTTTATTCAACCATAAGATACTGGTAATATTAACAATTCTGAGTTATTTTTTTATTTATTAAGTTCAGACAACAAAGGGCTTGGATTATATTGTAGTATCCCTTTGCATACGTTATCGTATCTACCACAAGGGAGTGTTCGGACTAATTTCAGCCACTAAATTTCGCGTGATCCCATCCACACTGATTTACTAGAAGTCTTCTTTCTCGTACAACTTTGTAGAACCGGCTACCACTAGCAATATTTCTCTCTGATACGACTAAGGGACCGTCAAAACATAAGAGCGTACTCCTTTCCAAAAGGCCGGCAACGCCCCTGCAGTTCCCCTGGTGTTGCAGTTGTTTATGGGTGGCGGTATTCACTTACCATCAGGTGAGCTGCATTATCGTATTCCCTCTCTTACGCACCAAAAATGATTTAATCTTGCAACGCAAGGTTGGACTTTACTCTGGTGCACTCCACGATCTCCCCAGCTCGATGGAGTGATGCAGTCTCAAATTATATTGAATAATGGTTATGAAGTTGAAGAAGACTTTTACAGAAAAAGATTAGAAACTTTAGAGGATATTTGGTTGTATGAGTAAGCTCAAAATCACTCAGTGTGCCATGGAAAGGGCTATGTTCGAAATTTCTCTTTTTTATAGAATGAAGGTGACAAGATAGATCTAATAATAATCAAAATGTAGGTGCGCGGTTACCCCTGAGGGCGAAGATAGAATAACTCGTTACCAGTAAAAAGTCTCCTGTACTCTATACTCATCATAAGAAGCACAGCATTATTCTTCTATTTCGCACTGGTATTCCATGAGACTGTGGTTAGAAGGTTGTCCTTCCCTGGTAGAGCCGACCCATTCGTGCTACAACCATAATATAGCTGCAGTATGGCTCTACTAGGTTTCTTTGAGTGGTATTCAAAATCCGTAACGATGTTATTCGCAGAAGAAAAGAAGTAGCTGATATTGGCCTGCGGATCAGTTAACTGAAGAGCCATATAGCTGCTCAAAGAATCGATAACCTGGAAGGAAGGTTTTCAAATGGCAGCCTCGTATTGGTCAGCGCAGTGTGTGGTGGTCCCGAACAACGACCTAATGAATTATGCAGTTAATGGATGCTGGTTGCTTGGTACCACGTTTCAAGAGAATCAATGGGGTAGGCCCATATTTACCAATAGACTTGTGCTAGGATAGGATTAACCATGTGGTGGCGGTGTAATAATATCCACTACCCTGTATCGTCCTTTGAGTCTCGTAGGAGACGACATGGGAAAAGTACAGGAGATGGGCAACCGTGTCTTTCTAATAACCGCTAAACTTAAAAAAAAAACTTCGATTGACAACCCGCCAAGTGTTTTGACTATGGCAAATGTCTCCCCCAATGAGACAATCTATGGGGGAGGCCTATGTTCAGCAGCAGATTTTTATAAGCTGTGATTGATTGTGATAGGCTGTAGTGATAGCGAAATTAGGATTTCGTATCTTTTATTCCAATTTTGAATTAACTTTAATGTTGAATTAGTGAATGATTAATCTCATTGTAACTCCATGCGGGTCGTTTAGCTTTCACTATCGTTCTGTGGCTTCGGATAATTTCTCTGGCGTCTGTTCAGTGCCTGCAGTACAGTCTTATCTTAGTAAGCTTAGTTTGTCTTTAAACTAAAGTTTATCTGTACCTCTCAAGGGAACTTAATTCGAAAGTGCTAATAAATGAAACTATAGATAATATAACTTATTTCATTTAGACGGCTCGTTGGCGCAGTTGCTAAGCAATGAGTTGCCGTTCTAAGGGCCGCAGGTTTAAATCTGACACGGAACAAGCGTTTGTAAGGTCTATAAATAATTTTTCCGGGTCTAGATGTTTATCTTTGTGAAATGTATGTATGTAAACTGCTTCCACGATACGGGAGAAAATCCTAGAGTGTAACGTTTTCTAATTACCAAAAAAATTGTTTTTTCGTTAAAGCCTTTCGAAAGAACCGTGCTTCACATATGTCTCCCTCATAGAAATTTTCTTAGAGATATTTGCCATATTTGCTAGGCTAGGCTAGGTTGGCAATCGCAATTTTTTAATAACATTGAGTTGTTAATAGAGAATGGAGTAGAGTAGTTTCTCGAAATTATACATACAAGTTGGCTATAAATCCGCGGCCTAAAGGTACAATTCCGTAGCCGACTGCAGGCAGCAGTAGCAGGCGACGTGTCGCCGCGACGTGTCGCCGCGACATGTCGCCATGACACGTCGTGGTGACATGTCGCTGCAGTCATGAATCCGAAGTCGACTGCATGCGGCAGCAGCCCGTGTCCAGTCTGACCGAGTGTTTAGTGGGACATGATGTCTGACGTGTTTGAAATTAGCAGTTACAGTGCGGGATATTGGGCCACCTGATTTATCAGTTTCTCTTCCTCGGAATGGGTGAAACTCATTTTTAAGAAAAATTCATCGTGTTGTCGCCCGGGCGTTGGCGGTGCTACTGATCTGCGGCCGGGCTACTGTGTCGTCTGCCGCTAGGCAAACGACGTGTCACTAGCTACGGAACGTATTTCATAGAACTATGTACATAGAAACCAGTAGTGTCGCGACGACACGTCGTTTGCTGCTGCTGTCTGCAGTCGGGTACAGAATTGTACCTTATGGTTTTAAATGAAAGAAAAGTATGAGTATTTTATATTATTTTTCAATATAGTCTGAAAAATACATTTCTCACATCTGGCGGATAACGGTTTGAAAGAAATCGCGAAAAAATATTACTTTTCTTTGTCCTCAAAATGGCTTTTAACAGCCGCCTTCATTGTCATCGACAAATCTTAAGTCTTCTTTCAAACTGGACAAAAGTAAAAATTTGCTTGGAGCCAGGTCTGTAGGGTAGGTGGTCAGTTTCCGAGAAGCCCGTGTGCTTCAAGGTCTGGCTTGAAACCCGCGCCGTGCGGACAGGCGCATTGTGTTGCAAAATCAGCACAACGCACCAACTTCCTCGTTGCCTCTTTACGACTCTCTTTCGTACCTGAGCTAATAAATTTGAGTAATATTGGCCATAGTTGTCCTCTTTGATAGGTAATCGATAAGTAAAATCCCTGCGTTGTCCCAAAAACAGTATCTGGAAGCTTTGATGCCGATTTTTATACATTGTATTTTTTCCTCCTATTTTCATCCATTGTAAAGAAATTAAAAATCTGATGATAATATTGAACCATTAGGCTATGACATTCACATATATGACGTTTTCACCCCTGAAGACTATGATGGAATGCCTCGTTTTCAGTAAAAATTGTCTCCAGTTCTCTGCATTCACCATATGAAACACATCAGCAGTAACAGTGCTATTTTACGCTGGTATTCTGGTATTCTCCCTGTTCGAGCCGACTCATTATTGCTAAAACCATAATATAGCTACAGCATGGCTCTATCACGCTATTAAGAATTTAAAATAACTTATTTTGTATAATTCCCTTTTTCACACTAAATTATTTAGATTTCTTAGGTTCTGAAATAACATCAATATAAAATACCTCTATTTCCGGAAAATTGTACCTAAAACCCTCTCAGAAATGTATGCTCAGAACTGAGATGTAAATAGGCAGCAACTTTAATTTTTTTACCTTTTATGTAATAAACTAGCGGATCCGACCCGGATTCGCACGGGTGATTTCAGTATCTCGACTACAGCGCCACCTACCAGGTCCGATTGTGAATCAAAAAAATTAACAAAATCCTCTCAGCGCTTTCGAGTTTTAACAAGATTAACTATTATGGTTGTAGCATGAATGCGTCGACTCGACCGGGGAAGGACCACGCTCTCACAGAATACCAGCGTGAAATAGCAACTTAATACTGCAGTGTTTCGTATGGTGAGTTTAGAGATATGGAGACCCTTTTTATACTGGAAACGAGGCATTCCATCTTAGTCCTCAGGGGTGACAACGCATCTGCGTTTTGATTCTTAATCGATGAAAAATGTAGATGTCTATAGGCCAAAACTTCCACTTACCATCAGGTGGAATGTGTGCTCTTTTGTCATTGTATTTATATGTATTTAAAAAAACAGACATCAATTAATTTTTATATTATATAACTTCGAACTTAAATGTCCGATTCGAATGAAGTAAAAAGTATTTTACTGCTACATAAGTACCCTTTATGGTAAAATTATTTATTTGAATAAAAATTGATAATACGATACGAATGTAATCTTCTTTATTTTTTACCGGCTCTATGTAATTAAATTTTAAAACACAAAAGCTACTATTGTGACTTAGCTAACAGCTATTACCTATAGTAGGTGTGTAGTAAGCAGGAGTCAAACCCAGGAAAGATAGTTTCGAGATAGCTGGATGTTGTTTGGTTTAAATCTGCAATATTAATATTTATATCCCCTATAGCGAGGATGTTTTTGTATTGAGTGTGGTTTATTGCATGCTATTTTAAGATATAAATAAACATTTATAAAAAATATATCTGCCAATC
Source organism: Parnassius smintheus behrii (assembly GCA_036936625.1). Taxonomy (NCBI): domain Eukaryota; kingdom Metazoa; phylum Arthropoda; class Insecta; order Lepidoptera; family Papilionidae; genus Parnassius; species Parnassius smintheus. The sequence continues at coordinate 10,165,645 of JAUPFT010000023.1, forward strand.
TGTTCAAGCTTATCTTTGGAATGGTTGAACCGATTTTAATGAGACTTCACGTAAATACAGACCGCAATACCAGGAGTAACATAGGCTATTTTCTTCTGAAAAACTTGGAGGTTATTTTTTAAAGAAATAATCAAAAAATGAAATATTAATAAAGAATTTTTCCGTACCAATGCGACTTAGGGACCTTCAATAAAAAAGCGATCGAGGCTAGCGTCGCACCTACATTTCCCTTGGTGTTGCAGTTGTTCATGGGCGGTGGTGGTCAACATCAGGTGAGCTGCCAGTTCCTTTGCTCCCTATTCTATATAAGAAATACTTACATAAACACTCATGCCTGTCACCCAGAGGGGTAGGCAGAGAATACAGACTTCCATTTAGCACGATCCTGACATACTTCTCTAGCCTCCTATATCTACGCATACATGCTCGTCGGTTAAGAGTATTCTTAATTTGGCCCCTTTTTAATATATCGCCAATTTGGTCTACAAACTTTCATCAAGGATGTTCCTTTCTGACTGTTTCATTAACTTCTGCAACATATATTTGATTTGTCACTCTTTCCTCATACATTCTTTCTACATGACCAAACCACCGAAGCATTCTTTTCTTAATCCTGGTCACAGCATCATCTTGCAAACCACACTCTTCTTTTATCACACAGTTTCTCATTCTGTCATTCAGATTCAGCCCTAACATACTCCTTAGCATTGTCTTTAGCATTCTTCTTAAAAAAAATGGTCTTTGAAAATTATCTTTAATCTAAACAACGCTAAATTAATATAACCTTGGATAGTAATATAATATGACTCCCTTTTCGTACATTAGTTAACCTGGAGGTGGGTATAAAGTTTACTACTTCAATTATAATATACCGCCATATTATCATACTACTCGTACTAATCGAGTTCGTGACTTATCTTCTTGTTAGCATTTGATCGATATTCGTTATAATGTAGCCGAAGAAAATGTAATATGATTTTAAAATGGTTTTCAATAAAATAAAGAACATTTTGTGAAAATTTGAAATTCCTCATCGTTATGAAAAAGGCATTGACTTCAATAGCTCTGCATCGATGCTCGATAATCATCGAACACAAAACATCGATGTAGGTTAATTATTTCGATTGAATTAAAAAAAAATTAAGCATTAGGAAATGTCGATAGATTATAAAATCTAGTTTATACATTATTCAGTTAAGTGTAATTGATTTATAATATCGTACTCATGCCTATTTTATTAGTACTTTAAAGTGTTAATGTACGTAAATATATGTTGTACGATAATATACAGGGAACCTTGATAACTTAAACCTCGACAACGTAATAACCTCTATAAATTCATATCATTTTGTGTTCCCTTTTTTATAGAAGTGGGGACAAACGAGCAGGTGGCTCACCTGATGTTAAGTAACTACCGCCTCCCATGATCAACCGCAACACCAGGGGAATTGCAGGTGCGTTGTCGGCCCTTTAAAAGGCGTAAGCTATTTTCTTGAAAGGCCCTAAGTCGTATCGGTCCGGAAAAATCGCCGGTGATAAATTATTCCACAGAAAGGTCGTACGCGAAAGAAAACTCCTTCTGAAACATACAGTTGTAGACCGCCAAGCATCCAGATGGTGTGGATGGTATCGGGACGTTTGCCGCGTAGTTTGTTCACGAAACTTGGCGGCTGGGATTAATCCGAACAAATTCTTAGAGTAGTCCTCGTGGTATATGCGAAAGAAATTGCAAAGAGATGCAACATCTCTTCGTAGCGCCAGTGAATCGACCCGATCGGGAAGCAGTCGGTCGACGATGATTCGAGCGCTCTGCGCTGGATGCGATCAAGTGGAAGGAGCTGGCACTGGGAAGCCCCAGTCCAGAGATGGGGACAGTATTCCATGTGCGGCCGAACCTGCGCCTTGTAAAGTTGCAGGCGGTGTGCCGGCATGAAATACTGTCCCGCTCTGCTGAGCACGCCAAGAGACCAATTTTTGAGGCCAATTTGGCCCCCTCTTCCAAGTGACCACGAAACTAAAAAAAACTGCACGTCACTCGATATGTCGACGCCGAGGATTCCGATACTGACTGAGGCAACAAGGGGAGTGCCTTGAACCTGAGGAGATACGACAAAGCGGTTGTAGTGTAGTGTAGCCCCACGTCAATATATATTTGTGTTAAGTTTAGAATAAGAGCAGTATAATTAAAGTATTGAGTAGAGAAACACGTCTCTCTTTCATTGACATCCTTCCAACATTACATGGCGACCCTGCCAGTCGGTGCGCGCACGACTCCGCTCGCCGCGTGCACCGGCTGGCCACCTATAATAAAGTTATAACAAATACATAAAAAAATTGTTAAACTAAAAGTTATGACACATTCCCGGATTGAGAAAATTAATTAAAAAGTCGTGTAGAGTCAGCCATCAAAAGTAATATCATTGTGAATAAATATTTATAAAATTAAATTAAAACATAAGAAGTATAAAACCAAAAGGCAAAGAGGCATCAAAAAGGAGAAAAGAAGATGAGAGAAATAACTTTTTCACTCCAGATAAGAAGAATATTGGTTGAGAAGATCTAAATTGAAATACGCAATGGTGTTCACATAGGAAATTTTACATTATCAAGATATACGAGTATATACACAATTTTCAAAAACTCGTAACAACCAAGCAAAACAAAAAGAAGATATTTTTATTTTAAATTATCATGAATTTAATTGAGTGGCCAGTTTTTAGGGAGACTGAATTTTTCGTGTACTCCATATTACGTACAAGAAAACAGTAAGTATTTTATTTTCAAGAAACATAAAAAAAAATTTAATAGAGACTGTAATGTAAAAAATATGCTTGATGTATCTACAATATATAATTACTGTATAAAATGCAAATTATATGATTATATTTTTAAGGTGAGTGATTTTAATTATTTATATCTTTTAAAATTCTAATTTCATAAAATTAAAAATATTATAACTTTAGTCACCAATCATATATTTTTACCGTTTTGTATTTTTTAACTCATTTTGTTCATTTAATAGATGGAACACTCTCAATAGAAAGCAAGTGCTATTTGTATATTCATATCCATATTATTTTAGCGTGATTACTTTAATTATCTATTTGGTTCTAAAATATTTAACATAACGAATGAAAAAGAGGAACTTTATTATATTGCTATCAGATAAAAGACAACTTATGAATAAATTTTGTAAAATATAAATTGATCGATGTATAATATTAATTTAAAACGCATCTTGACTTAATAATGCAAAAGAATATTAACTGATATATTTTATTAATAGTGAAAATTGCAATATTTTGTGTATTATTTAGAATTAATCGAAATGTAATATCATGTTTTATTTGTATTAATATTGCGCCTCAAATTCTAAACAATGCTGACGTGATCTTTTGCGTATAAGGCATCGGAATATTACACGCATTTGATACAGAATGATGCATTAATATACACTACTGTTGCCTCCTGACTTGCATTCAAAATATTAGTTTTATACTTTTTCATTCACTTTATCTACGATTAAAATCCAGTATCCAATTGATAAAAAAGACTTAGAAATAGATAAAATAAACTATTATTTTGTAATACAAAACTGTATAGTTGTTCGATACTTTTTTTTGAGATAATATGATTATTGAATTTAGGTAATGGCTCTAAACTCTAATGACTTGTGAACTATTGAAGCTAAGACAAATATTAAACAACTTATATGACAAAAAAAATGAGATGTGAATTAATGATGTCAAAACATAAAGTTTATGAAGTGGGGAAAAAACAATTATTTGTGCCTTTGAAGTATTAAAAGCAATTAAAAGATTTCTAACAGGTACACTATCGATCATGTTGTATATTAATCATTGTATATATTTTAACAGTAGTGTGAATTACTAGTAGTTTGATTTTGTTGATCACTAGTTCACTTTGAAAGAAGAGAAGAAACATTTATCAGAACATTTCACACATATAATTAATTAAGGCATAACAAAATTAGGCTTGTAATGTTCGTTGGGTTTTATATGTAGGGTTGCCAACCCTTACTATATAACATAGTATCTTTCTATGTTAGTTTAGGAACTGAAACAAAGAACTTTTTGCACAAAAAAGTAAAAGAAAGGATAGAATAAAAAAAAGTGTTAAGTTAAATTATAGAAAGGGAATTGTATATTGTATAGGTTGTGTTCAAATATATTGGCATGGTGTTTATATTTGAAAAGAACAGTAGAACATTAGCTTAACTATTTGTAATCGGCTAGATCAACCAATGAATAATTGTGGTTGTGTTAATTTTTTGTTCTTGAAGAATGTTGAGGTTTTGATATGAATGTGTGAAAGTTGAAGACAGATTTCGGCAAAGAAAGGAATATAATAGTATGCAGGATGATATAAGTGATATTTAGATAAATTATCAGGAACTATGCAGTAATTTTGCTAGTAATTGGAATGAAGGAATTAGGCTATCAGATATTATCTTAGCCAATGTTTAGGGCCCAAACTCTGGTTATATTAATAAACCGATATGCTTAATTGAAAGGAGGTGGAATGAGATTGAAAGAATATAAAAGCAACCGATACAGACAAAGATTTATGAAGGAAAAAAAATGATGACGTTTAGAAATAAATGATGGAGAGATACGGGAACGTCCATCACTGGTAAAGCATATAGTCCTCAAGCAGGGTATGCTTCCGTGATAGGATGATAAAATAAGGAGTTTCGGGTACTAGGGAACAACGCCTTCAGTACAAGTGATGTACATGAGTTTACTCATATTAGTACTGTTAGGGACCAGAGAAGTCTTAAATTTGTTACCCTTAATAATGGTACATTGAGGTCACATCCTTCGTTGGATCATGGTGCGAACTTAGTTTTCCTCAGTGACAATTGTTGGAGTCCTTTGAAAATGACTTAAACGTAGACCTCAAGGTTTTACCATGATATAATTACGATAAAAAGTTATGTACCAATAAAATGAAATGAATGTTACGAAAATGTAATATAATACCCAAATAAATGGGGGGCCCATATTTATAAAGTACCCGCGTGATACATATCACGAAATAAAATATAAATGAAATGAATTAATACTCCGATTCCCGGTATCTAATAAATTAATAAATATATATAAATGAATAGAGAGAAAGAGACCTAGCTAAAGGTCAAAAATATTAAGAAGAAAAAAGAAAGTACGGACAAGAATTATGAAAAAAGGCCTAATAATCGATGACAATACAAGATAATAAGGGGATCCCCATCTAAATCTATAGGGTTGGATAGGTATTTATTTTTCATTTCTGTATTATGACTATTAATGCTACCCAAAATGCGACTAACCAGTTACACATATAATAACTACATATACTGATCGATCTACACAACTACGCGAAAATGTATTGTGTGTGTATGTATTGTGCGCGTATACAATTGTGCGCATATACAATTGTGGTTAAGCAAATAACCACAATTGTATATGAATTTACGAGATATTTTTTTTTTCATATTTAGACACATTAATACATTACAATAACTCTACTTGTATTTCTTTCCGTCATATGTTTTTTTATGTAAAATTTGTACATTTTAAACTATATTTGGTTTATATTTTGCTTATAAGAAAAGTCCAGAGTATATCGATACACCATTATTATAAATTTATTAATGTAATAGTATTCTTTTTATGTTTTTCTTTAGAAAAGACAACGGAACCAAAAATGATGTTATCTGTTTGAAATAAAAGTGCCTTTTTCAATGTTAATAAATATTTCGTGAAACAAACTTGACCTGTGTACTTGACCTGTGTGTAGTGTTTTCTTTTTTTATATATAAGTAAATTTCATGTCACGAAAAATGATTTTTCGAAATTATAAATAACTTAAATAATGAACGTTTATTAACATACCTATATAAAAGTTTTATAACTTTTGAAAATGATATTATATCATTACGCGCGATATAATTTTAATACATTGTTAAAACTTTGACATTGAATATAGATATCAAAATTGTTCTTCTCAATGTTTAAATAAATTAATGTTTTGTTATATAACTGTTATAGTGATATTTTAAATTTTTATTTGTATACGCTATAATTAACATGATAATATTTCTAACAACGTTAAATTAATACGTATATTCATGTTATAATATATTGTTGTTATCTTAAAATTAGGTGTGAATCACACCGTGTGGTCATAGTTCGATGTAATCGCAAACATTTCCGTATACGTACTTTGGAATTTAAAACAAAGGTATCTCAAATCGCTAGCACTGCTAAGATTACAATTTGTATTTTGATCTGTCCGTTGTTATGGTAGTGATGACGACTTATGTCCCCATTATTATTTCTTTGTTCTCTTAATTTTAATATGCAATATAGTAATTTATTTTCGATTTTATTATGTTTAACTTTTAAAGATTTTAAACTATTATAATTTATTACTTTAAAATAGTACTTACTTGTGAGGATTACTAGAATATTTACTTCGTTTAATACGATTTTGAAACTCATTACATAATGTATATAATTAATTGATTTAAACTTTGTTGTGCACATATTGTGAGCCCCAATCCCTGACTGACAATAATGTAACTAAATATTATACTAGACTATAAAATATAAATTTGTGAAAGACCTACGAAAATTTATGAATAAGATATGGAATACATAATTATAAATAAAAAGTATTGACAGTATGTAGGTGTGATCAAAGGAACGAAAAATTATCGGAGGTTAGCATATCCACATACAATCGGCCTGATCAGCTGAGTGTTTTGAAAACCTAATAACCGATTAATTTTTTAAGGTTATTCAGACACGATTAAATGCGAAATAAGTTTTAATTTATGTTTAATGAGGGAAATGATAACTTATTATGAATTGTATATGAAATAGGAATATTGTCCATTATCTTGATCATGTATGTACGCGAGCAGTATACGTGAAAGTTATGGTACAATTAAATAATGAATTACATGAGTTGTAATGAAAAGAAGTGAATTAAGTGATATTGCTCATATTCTTGATCATGTATGTACGAGAGCCGTATACGTGAAAGAAATGACACAAATATGCAATGAATAGCTAAAGTGCTAGGTATGAATGAATGGCTAAAGTGCTAGGTATGGAAAATAAATAATGGTTAACTAAGAATGAAGTAAAGATATGAAAGAAAAATAATAAAATATTGAAATGTAAAAGAACATGAAGATTAAGAGAATATTATATATTTTATTACGGTCCTGACTAGATAAATGGTAGGCATAATAACAAAATTATTATGGAGACGAATAAATAATATTGTAAATTTTCGTGAAAATCAATACATAATTTTATGTTAGATCGATTCACCAACTTATAAGCTGGCACAATACTTAGCAAAAATACTATCACCACTAAGAGGACATACCAGAGCACACACAAAGGATTCATACCATTTTGTGAGTGAGATAAAAGACCTACATCTCGCTAACAATGAAACTATGGTGATTTTTGATGTTCAGTCACTATTTACATGCCTACCTATTGTGGACTGCATCTCAATTGTAACTAGGAAGCTAGAAGAAAATAACATGCCTCAAGAATATGCAATACTACTTGAACATTGCCTCACATCTGGCTATCTATTGTGGAAGGAGGAGTTCTACAAGCAAGTAGATGTTGTGGCAATGGGCTCACCTGTGTCTCCCATAGTCGCCGACATATTCATGGAGGACTTTGAGGAGAAAGCCCTTCTTACTGCTCCTGTAAATCCAAGGTTCTACAAGCGGTACGTAGACGACACTTTCACAATTTTACCATCTGACAAAGTAACTGCATTTTTAGACCACCTTAACTCCATAAACTCTAAAATACAATTCACAATGGAGTTAGAGGCAAATAATTCTTTAGCTTTCCTAGATGTTTTAGTCATCCGAAATCCTGATAACACTATTGGTCACACTGTGTATAGGATAAAGACCCATACCAACCGATATCTAAATGGTGAATCTCACCATCATCCTTCACAGTTACCTACCGTGGGTAAATCTTTGTTTCAGAGAGCACGAGGGATCTGTGACAGAAAACATCTGGCCGCGGAGCTTCAGCACGTCAAGCAAGTATTGCAAGACAACAAGCTTCGGGTCCCGCGCCTACGTCACAGTGAACGAGTGAAGCCGGCCACAGTCGAGCGCGTGCCTGCTCTACTACCATATGTTAGAGGAGTCACGGACAAGATTGGCTACATCTTGAAGCGAGCGTCCATTAAGACATACTACAAGCCGCTGAAGAAGATTAGTCAATTTTTACCATCGATCAAATGTAATATTCCTCTACAAGATGCAGGTGTGTACAAGCTAGATTGTGAATGTGGTCTCTCTTACATAGGTCAAACAAAGAGATCTATAAAAACCCGCGTGAAGGAACATATAGCTGATGTGAAGCACCGACGCTCCGGGAAGTCTACAGTCTGCGAACATGTTCAAGATCGTCCCCACCATTACATTAGATTTGATAAACCACAAATTCTCGCAAAAGAACACCGATTCCTACCAAGGATGATACGCGAGGCTATTGAAATTAAAAAACATCCAAATTTTAATAGAGAAGATGGTTGGGTGCTACCATCTGCTTGGGATCCTATAATTAACAAAATTAAACCCAAACCCAAGCATACCACTGCAAGACTTCATGATACTATAAGCTCGTTTTGCGTAAATCGGACCAAAAATTAATATTAAAAAACTGAAGGTAGCCGGACCAACTATGACATTGGGACGTCAAACATCTCAGTCCCCCCCGTGACCATGGGTGCTGTAAAGCACCCGAAACGTCGGGATAATAATAAAAATAAATTAAAGTAATTAAACGCGATAAAATCCGTAAATAATAGTTTTATTCAAAGAGCAGTATAATTAAAGTATTATTGAGTAGAACACGTCTCTCTTTCATTGACATCCTTCCAACATTACAGGGTTCTTTATGGCGGTTAACGCGCAGATTTGTGTCTTTTGGGGGTTAAACTGGACTAGCTTTAGTCGCCCCCAATTCGAGACTTTGTCTCTTCCACTCGGAGTCCAAAACCTTTTTTACTTAAAATACAAACTCTCTATAACTTAATGAAATAATTCGGGCATCGCACCTCAGTAACTCAAAGTCGTAAACAAGACGACCTTTGCAACTTAAATCATCTATCAATGAGTCATTTTAAATGAATGTGCAAACAATAAAAGTGCCCTGTAGACCATTGTTATTGCTTACAGTGCTTACCAAATGGCTTCAAATATAAACAATACACTAACATCTAAGTAGAGTATCTTATTTATGTCATTAGCTTTTTTAGAGATTTTTGCGATTTTTATAGAGCAATGCAGCAATACAGATGATGATATTTTCTCTTCTTTAATTGACATTGAAAATAAAATTGATATAGACAGTGTGAATAGTTTGAAACAAAACAAATTACTGAATTTTTTATGTAGTATAAAATAAATGTATCTTTAAACCATAAACAAATTTATAAATAACTTTATAAAGTATATATGTACTTATTAACGTTTAATAGTTTCATTTACATTTAACCTAGCTTGTCTATGTATACAAATTCCTAAACAAAGCTCATAAACGAACCTCTGTAAGTACAAACATAAACCAATAAAACCTCCTTAACTTAAACCCTTGGTAATTAAAAACCTCAATCACTTAAAATTTTTAACGCCTCCCTTGGTCTTTACCTTATCGAATTTCTATTGTATTTTTATTGAGTTGGGGTGACAAACGAGTTCTCAGTCCACCTAATTGTAAGTGGATGTTGCAACCCACAACTACAGCTATCTTTGATTAGGACTTCAAATGCAGAATGCGTAGTCACTTCTGAGAACTCGCCATTGATGTTAATACACTATTCTTTCCAATTCAGTAGCTTGAAAACTTCTTTCAATGCAGCGGTGAAGAGTTTCGGGGATATAACGTCTCCCTGTCTTGTACCTCTCTGCAGTTGGATAGGTTTTTTTTTCTGGTTCTGTACTCGGATATCCATCGTAGCCCTACCGTACAAACACTTCAGCACTTTGATACACCGACAGTCAACTTGGCACCAACTGAGGGACTGTAGCACCGCCCAAATTTCGACGGAATAAAAGGCGTTTTCATAGTCTACATATGCAAGGCAAAGTGGTAGATTGTACACTTCGGTCTTTTGTACTATCTGCCGCAGGGTATTTATGTGGTCTATGGTATATATTTTTTTCAGTCTCATCAATTTTTTTCTTTTCTAATCCTGCTATAGCCCGGATCCGGATTCAAAAGTAAAACACCTATAGGGTTAATATGCGTCAAGCTTAGGGTTAAGGCCGAATACGAAGAGAACTGGCGAAAATTAATGTATTTCTCTTGACTAGAACTTTGACCTGAAATAATTCTAAGCTTTAAAACATTTTTGTGGGTTTGTTCGGGTCCTTCTCAAGGTCACCGTCATTTTAAAATTTTAAAATAAATAAATATACCAACAAATAAAAAAATGTTAAGAAATGGCATATAAAATTGTTGTTCTTCCAAAACTCTGTGAATTTTAATTTAGGAAAAATTCTTTTACGTAAAAATGTTTGTATTGTGATTCTGAAGGTACCCGCTACCTTTATTTACGATACAAAATATTATTTATTAACATAATTCGTTTTAATTAAAAACACCTAATAATAATATCGTATATTGCCAGACAAAAGTTTGCAGTAATAAATTACTAGGCGCTTCGACGTGTGACGTAAGGTAACAACAGGCGATGTGTCTGTAACGAAAATCGTTAATTTAGTGTTTTATACGCATTTAAGTATCTGTAAATGTAAATATGGGTAGGAAAAGAAATAAATGTTACCTAAGTGGTAAAACAAAGAGAGTTTATCGCATGAACGCTGCTGGAATGTTGTATTTTGAGGTTAACACTTATATTTTTGTAAGGTAATTTTTTGTTTGAGGCTGCCTAATAGGTTGCATTTTTACTCATTTACATTAGCCAAACTGATCATTAATACTTTTCTAGTTTCAAGTGAGAAACACTAAAAATATAAATATTATTATTATTCCCAGTTGAAAAGAATGTACAGAGACCGCAAATAATGTCATAGTCAATGTATTGTCCGAAAGCATGGGGTAACTACATAATTAAGAAAAACCGAAATACTTCGGATGTGAAGTGATTGACCAGTCTGAGTAGTCTTGTGAGAATTTACATACACAGTACCTATCCCCACTATGGGGCAATCACCGATTTTTAGTTTTTTTTTCTTTATTATTTATGCAATTTGCATTACGGCATCTTGTAAGACTCACAAGAACAAACATTTATTGAAACATCAGTTATATGAGATTCTTTACGTACGATGCACCAATTAAGAAAAAAAATCGTTATCAATTCAATAACTTTTCCAACAATATTTTATAACGAATAAAGTACAGAATTTATAATCTATAGGAACTAATATTATAAATAAGAAAAATTTATTTAAGAAGTAAGCAATGCTCACTGTGTTGTTCATTACTCTGCATCTGAGCTAGCTCCGTCAAATATAATCAAAGCCCGTACGGCTTTGATTATAGGTATTATACATGTCTATATAGACAAAGCGTTGGTACTGGCGGTGCGTGGTTTGCTGCGAAACAAGCAAGGTCATTCGTGTCGTATTCGGCCTTAACGGCAATGCTTTTTCATAAGATCCCTCAAAGTAAAAATTTCTCTCAACTACCGTTCTTTGACTTGGACTACTCGTAAAACTTCGCAATCGTCTTCCAACTTTACCAATAGTTTATAATAGATTTGACTATTATTTGCCCACTCGGAAACTTCACGACTACGACTATGCTTTCTACAAAGTAAATGAGTTATTCTAGAGAGAAATTATAAGTTTCTTATTATTTTGATTATATAAAAGTTATTATTATTTAGTGAAGTTTTATTTAAAAAAAAGATGTCAACGAATAGAAACGGGTATCTACTTATCTAAGTAGATCACTATGAATGAAAGCTTGAAAGTTTATACAAAAGAAAAGAAGGAAGGCTGGTTGATTTCATTTGGCGTAGAACTGCAGAAGCAAAAATATTTGAGATATATATTTATTTTTTAAATATTTAAGGGGTCACCTTTATTTTATACAAAAATAGCACACAGTTCACCTTACAGTAGTTAGTAGTGAATTATGTGGCCCATAGACACCTACACGTATCCTTGATAAAGATTTAAAAAAGTAAATGCGTTGTCGTCACTGAGAATTAAGATAGAATGCGTCATTTTCTATAAAAAGGTTCTCCAGTTCTTCACACTCACCATACGTAACACAACAGCATAAAGCTGCTATTTCACGCTCGTATTCTGTGTGAGCGTGGTCCTGCTCCGGACGACTCAATCCATTCTTGCTGCAACCATATTAGGTACTTTAAAATATGCTTTAGAAATATCAGTTAACTACGTAAGGTTACATTTAGGTTTGCCAGTAGATTAAACATATTTATATAAAATCTTAATATATTAAACGAGCAACTTTTGTACATTATGTTATGTTTAAATTGTGTAATAGGTTTTGCAAAAATGGCTCAGAAACACAATCTTATTCAAAATAATTTTGTATGTTTTTATATGAAGTTGTGTTTTTAAAGTTTTTGACTAAAAACGTTCTTTATTGTTACGAACTTTGCAAGAGTTAATTACTGTGTAGAGGCGGTGTATGGATATCGTCTACCTCATTGCGTCCTGTGGGTGTCGTAGGAGGTGGAAGATGGAAGCTGAAACAGAAGATGTGCAGTAGCATCTGCAGCATCCGACAACAACTCAAAATAACAATTTAAAAAGGCAAAATTTACTTTTATATGATGTAATGGAACTAATGGAAATTTTAACAGTCAATAAATAATGTTTAACGTGATGATAAAAATCAAGCTTAAAATTTACCTTCTTTAGTTATTCTATTCTATATTAAAATTTAGTTGGATAATGAAAACTTGCCAAATATTGTCTAATTATAATAATGATCATTTGAGTATTTATTTCATTATAACTAAAAGTAGTTTCACAAACAAAATCCACTGCTATTATCCACTTAAAGTCGAGTAAGATTTCGCTAGCATTGTATAGATGCCGTGGAAATAATTCCAAGTTCCCTAATGAAAGCCCACATAGACGAACAATGAGGTAATTCATTTGCAGTTTCAACAGAAACTGTATGCTTATGGCAGTTTCCTATTATTATAGTGCTTTCGAAATGTTAGGTGAAACTCAAATACAGACAATAAATTACCGCACTTTTCATCTGTTTGAATAAAATGAATGAACAATAATCAGTTTACAATTAATACATTTTAAAAACATTAAACGTGCAAAAGATATAATTTTTCACCAACAGATAATCCCTATTTAAAGTTTGTCAGATTGTAAAATAAATTATATAGTGCATGTGTGTATTGCTAGTGATGATATATAGAACTTAAGACGTGTAAACTTACGGACGCTAAGCAGGCTATGAAGAGAGATATACTCAGAGATTATCTGCGTGATAGAACTCATTAACCCTTTCCGTGCCCTATGAATCATATATGAACATTTCGATTATTTAACTATTGTGTCTATATAGTGGATAGGGAACTGTTAACGATGATATCAGCAGTAGAACTGAAGTACCCAAACTAGTCTGATGAATTACTAAGCTGAAGTGGCAGTCGGTCGGTCCATATACAAAGAACCGACAACCGATGAAGAAGAAGAGTGGCAGCAATACACCAGTTACCGGAGTGTAGGACGCCCTCTCACTAAATGGATGATCTGGTAAGACATGCAGACAGTCAATGGATGTAGGTGGCTCAGGAACGTGCTTTATGGCGTTACTTGGGATAAGCCTATGTATTCAAATGAACATATAAAGGGTTGTAATGATGATGATGATGACTTTAAAACTAGTTAACACAATTAAATTCAACATACGACATCTTAAGCGAACACGACCAGGAGAATTATTAATCAAGATTACTCTTAGAGGATAATATAAGGAAATCAATTTATTAATTTTGACCTTTCAGTATACTTTTTTATTAAATGTATATATATGTGCACAAAAACAAAGATAGTTTTATTATAAACAGTGATATGCATTCTGTAAATACCAGTAATAAGCATAAGCTAGTAATACCAGTAAGTCGACTTCATAATGTCAGTAATTCTTTAAGTAAATGTATACGCTTTTATAACAGGTCCCAGAAAATATGCAGTACCTATAAAAGCAAAAAGTAAAAAATTGTTATTAAGAGAAAATTGTTTCAAAAGTGTAATTATGCTACCAATAATCCGACATGATTAAAAATAACCCTTGAGAATGAAGTGATCGCTACCATGTTATTTCTAAATGTTCTTATTTTATGTTTAAATATTATGGAAGTAAATTAATGTTTAAAAAATCCCGCTGTACTTCTTGCTGGTTCTATATATCCAGAACAGATGTTTTTTTCTGAACCTGTGGTAAAAGCATACGCGACCTTTAATAAATATTCTTGTAATCTACATTGAATAAAAATTATTCTATTCTATTCAAAGGAAAAATTACCCCTAAGCATAAAAGCGAAAAGATGAATGCACCACCAGAAGACAATCACTTTGAATGGATAGAGTAGATATTTCTATATGATTTAGAAAACAAACAGTGTATGTAAGTGTATTATATTATATCTTTCCTCCCAAATACTTAGGAATCGGATAATATAACATTCTAAAATAAACTAAAGCATTGACAATTCACGCTTTCAGAAATGTCACATAGAATTAATATGTCGTTTGATGTGACAGACACGACTATGACTTCTTATTAGAATTTACCCCTAACTGTAAATTAAATTGTTTAGAGTTGCGTATGTTATTGGAATATTAGTTATACTGTTTAAATTATATATTTTTGAATTAGTAATATAGGTTTATTTATCAAAAAATAACTGATAAAACGTAAAGTTACAGGTGAAATACATAACACTAATAGGAATAGATCTCGTGCGTGTGTGATGGATGTGCATGTATCTCGTGCGTAGTTTGTTCCATATAACCTTAAAATATTTTATTTCTTAGACATTCAGGTTTTCTCAAGATGTTTTCATTTCTCACAAGTGATAAAATAGTGTTTAAAATAATAATCAGTCTGCGTCCTCGATACGTGTTTGTGCGGTCGCGCATTACATACAGGCGCCGATTTTCGGCCTGTGGGTAGGTAGAGTTCAAGTTGCCTATATTTCATTTTAAGCACCAGCTCAAAATTCGTGCTGCTATGTTTCGTATAACGAGCAGCGAGAACACGAAACTCTATTGATTAGTAACAAGCCGTTACAGCTTAACATCTACGTTTTGTTTCTTAATTTAGGATAGATCGTGCGTTATCAAATTACACGAAGACGTTTTTGGACTACATCATCCACTTATCTACACGTGGACTGTCTCTTCATTAATTATAATTATTTGATATTTCAACCAGATAACACCGAAAATGTCAAAACGTTATGGAAAATGCCGGAAAAAGATAGAAAAAACTTATATCTTATATTATTATTATTCCGTAGCTAGAAACAATACAAAGTATTATTACAGTGTAGATAATACTTTAATAAATCCATGAAGAGATTGCTTCAAGTGACAGCCATTAAATTTGGATTGCTACAAGGAAACGGCCATAATTAGAGGGTTCTATTATAAAAAGATCTTAGTTAATCACTGATGATGTTGTAATCATCTTAAATACGCCAGATTTTATAAGGGATCTTGTTTTATGAGTGCCGTTAAATTAGAAATATCAGAATGATTTTACTGTAGGCAAAGGAGACGGGCGAAAGTTCATAGAAAGTTGGGCCTGATGTTACAGTAACGATTACTGCATTATGTTATTTATATACCAATACCATTTCCAAAAAACAAAAATGTTATGTGCTGCTTCATGGTAGAAAAAAAATATAGGATGTTATTGGTTTGTATAAAAACAATGTTATTGATTACGTTATGCTTGCAATGTTATTCTTACACTAAGCTCTCACATTACACTTTAAGAAAATAATTATTAGATTTTATTGTAAAATAGACTTTTCCATAACTATATGTATTGTAGAACATTCACACAGAGGATTCAGACGCCGCCGTCCAACTAAATTCTAGAGGTTTGAAATAATTATAAAAAAGCAGAGGGAGCATGAATTAAAAACACTTTCTCTTTTAATGATTTATTAATCGTCTACTTTATCATAAACAAATAAAATATCGTCCAAAAACTGTGCATTCGGTATTCAATTCTCTTGATGCCTTACCCAGCTTAAGTACTAATTATGGACATTACATGACAACAGTAACCTATAGTTCTTTTTCCTACCAAGCAATTAAAATAATACTATTTGATGGCCTCTCTATCATTAAGAGTACTGTCAACTAAAATATATGTGAAACACATAGACTTATTATATTACTGTGTACATTTATACCAATGGTAAAGTATGTTTTTGAGCTTAAGTATGTCTCGATTTTATTCGACCTGTTAATAGCCAGCTAAAATGGTTGGATATTGGCAGTTCTCTTAGTATGTAGGTTGCTGACCGTTTCTCGAAACACTTCTATGATAATATTGAACTAACAAATGATTTGATTGAAGTTTGAGTTTTTGAACCATGAAGGTCATGTTTTGAACTAACGTTGACATTTCCGCTTTGTGGCCTGTATAAAACATTGATAATCGGTTGTGGAATCGATTTATTAATCTAACCAGTCAATTTATTTTTACGACTCTTTTGAAACGTTGAACTGTCACGAGGAAACCATTATTTAAATGATAAGTTTCTTAAACTTACCTAAAGAAGAAAACACTTGAATAACTTTTTACTGTCTTTTTTTCTATTTTTGTATTAAAATCGATTAACTAATTTCATCCGGCAGCATTGTATAGAAATGAAAATAACGGAAGTCAGTATTATTTTTATAAACTATTTAATTTCTTTTGCCATGATAAAACTGCTTAATATTTCATTATTAACTACAAAAAAACTGTAAAAAAATAATGATAAATATTTCACTTGTGTAACATTAGGCCCAAATTCGCCCGTCTCCTTTCAATACTAGACATCTCACCCTTTTGAAGGAGGATTTGCATTACAGACCGATTGATGCTCTGCAATCAAATTCAAATAAAGCAGGTAACAGAAGCGTTGTCAGCTCCGAAGACAGGTGGGATTCCTCATGGTCTATAATTACACTGGCAAACCCTTCAGGCGAGAACACAGCAGCGCAAGCACTGATGGCGGAGAATCAGGTCATAATCATTAATATATATATATATATATATATATATATATATATATATATATATATATATATATATATATATATATATATATATATATATTTTAAATTTCTTCGTAACATCGCTGACTTCAAATTGATAAGACAGGCCATAAGTGAGTATGGATTGACACATATTTAGCTTTGTGTCAATCCATACTCACTTATGGCATTACTTCCTGGGATGGAGCTTCTAAAACAATATTGCTCCCATTAGAACGTGCTCAGAGAGCAGTTTTAAAGGTAGCCACTTTCCGTCCATACATGTTCGTTGGACGAAGAAATCTCGCAATGATCTTTGAAAATGTATTACTTTAAAATAAAAAGACGAATAATTATTGATATTAAGAAAGTATAAAACGTAGTAGATCAGTGGTTAGCGCTCGTTATAAATTTCACAGCACGCGAGCAACCAGAGTTCGATTCCAAATCGGCACAAATGAAATTGCTAATTGTGATTTAAGGTGCCGATTTATCAATTGTTTTGCGTGAAGGGCATCACCGTGAGAACAATTGCATGTCCGAGAAATAACAAAAAATTTTTTTCGAAAATACGTGAAGTTCGACAACACGCATTGAGGCAGCGTGGTGAATATTTCCTTGCCCTAAAATCCTCTCAGAAATGAGCGGAGGCCTGTGCCCAGCTGTGGGACGTATATAGGCTGTAACTTTTTACTTTACTATATATTTATATATATATATATATATATATATATATACATATATATATATATATATATATATATATATATATATATATATATATATATATATATATATATATATACATATATATATATATATATATATATATATATATCTCGGAAACAGCTCCAACGGTTTTCATAATATTTAGTGTCCAGGGAGTTTCGGGGGCTCGATCTAGCTAGGATTTATTTTTAGAAAATTTTTTTTTGTCCGTGTTTTCAGGCAATGAAAAACTGCTACAATAGAAGAAGGTAAATTTCGACATTGTGTTAATGATCGTAATAGCTCAAGTGGATATCGAGCGGTCGCGAAATCGTAATGCCTTGGTTCGCGTCCTTTCTTCGGTCCGACTATTTTTCCTTTTTTTTTTCAAGTTCCCTTCTTTTTTGAGAAAACCTATTATTTCGACCCCCTTTAACAGTATTTTTAAAAATAAGAAAATTTTAATTATACTAATTGCATATTTTTTTAAATTAAAACCGAGCAAAGCTCGGTCATCCATGTACCATATACAACATGTAACATAATTAACGCACTTTGAGAAAGTAGTTTGTTCAGAATCTTTTACTGAATCGATTCCTATCATTTTTAATATAGGTAATTTTTTATCCCAAAAATAATTAAAACTACGTGAATTACAGTCACACTAAATCTGTACCGTCAAAACAAACTAAAATGGACCGTAACTTAAGGCAATAAGACTTTTAAGAGTGCAGTTTAATTTGTATTATTACTAATTCTGTCATTCAATAAAAATAAAGAAAAATGAACTTTATTTCAAGCACGTTAAAGTCTTTGCGTTCGTGGATTTGTACTGTGACCACAACATTCTTCCGGAATTAGTATAACTAATTTGATAAATAATCAGTGCACAAAAATATTTAACTAAAAATTCAGTGTATGTATTATGATTGTAACATAATATACTAATTGTGGTGTCTGAGGGTGTGCGTTAATTACGTTACATATTGTGTGTATATATATATATATATATATATATATATATATATATATATATATATGTATATATATGTATATATAATTTATATATTTGTTTAAATTAGTCGTCATGTATGTAATGTAATGTAACCCTTTTATCACTTCCTATTATAAAGACCATATTGATCGCAGTTTGTTTTTGTTTTCATAAATGTTAAGAAGACTGTACGGTTTGCAATAGATGGCGGTATAACTATTTGTTATATATCTGCACTGATGTAAACAACACAGACACCAGTCTACCTATAAAAGTCCTTACTGATGGACGATATAAATCGATGTATTAAGAACATACATAATACATACATAATCACTAACGCCTGTCACCCAGAGCGGTAGGCTGAGACAGACAGACAGACAACGGTGGGACGTAAATAGACTGAAACTTTAACTTTATTAAGAGCTTACTTTCCAATTCTTGTTGTAATAATCATCTTTACAGCCTATCAAAAGTTCACCGCTGAACTACTACAGGCCTCCCGATAGACAGCCTCGTAAGGTCGATATGTGGCATAGTTGCCACGCTCGACAGGTGGGTTAGTTTTAATATTTCCTGGATATTATTAGGAAGATACTGCTGCCCATCTCCTGGCTTTTTTCGGTGGAGTGGTAGATATTCTTACACGGCCACTTTAAGGTTTCCATTCTTGAGATAAAAGTCGTTATATTGAGTCTTGTTAACATTTATTTGGTGGGTAACTTTTATCTGACGGTTTATAAATATATCAGCACTAAGAAAAATATTTTTTATGAAAAACGTATGGATGTGCAAGTACTTTTGGTACGTTATAAATTGGACAATTGAACTTGGTATGCTCCAACTTGTTTAACATCATTATTGTAAAATAAAAGGTTTTCTTTTTAGAAAGTCAACCATTTTATATAATGTAGCATTTTTATGTACAAATATTTTTAAACATTACCAACGCACTATGAAATTATTCTTTTTTTTTATAAAGACGTCTTACATTTGTACAAAAATTACAAATGAAAAGGCATTCAGACCCAAAACAATTATTATTGTTGGTCATACAGCCGTCCCGTGTAGTGGCGTTGTATACACTACCCCATATCGTCCCGAAGGAGTCCTTAGGCGACAGGGGAAAATAAAACAGGATATGATCAGCAACATTAATATATGCTGATAATCATTCTGATAATAACTCTAAATATTAAAAAAAAACTGCAGTTTTCAATACGCTTGCCAAGCGTGGCTACATATTGCAAAATACCCTATGAGGTAATCTATGAGGGGGGCCTATGTTCAGCAGTGTACTTTTATAGGCTGCAATTAATGGATGGATGAATACAATAATCCTCGTTTTGGGCAAAACATTGTATTATTAAAAAATACAAAATACATCCAAAACTTTAGAGCCGTTTCCGAGAAACCGGACTGAGTTAATAAATCATCAAGCCCTTCACAAGTCTACTGCTGAACATAGGCTTCCCCCAAGGTATGCCACAAAGCACGGCCCCGAGCCACCCGCGTCCATCGACTTCCAGTATGTCTTACCAGGTCGTCACTCCATCCAGTGGGTGGTCGCCCTACACTACGCCTACCGATACGAGGCCGCCACTCGAGAACTTTTCTTCCCCATCGGTTATCGATTCTTTGAGCTATATGGCCGGCCTTGTATTAAATACACACTATAATTTGTTGTAGTTAACTTAACGATACAAATTTACGATCGACTAAGTTTAAGTAGTTTTAAACTTCAACCATTAAAATAAATGGGAACTATTCTTTACGTCGACAATCAAGGTTAACTTATATCTAAAAGCCAGAACTAATGAATTTTCAGAAATTGTTGAAACATTGATTTTTGTCCACTTTAGCTTAGTAATCCGTTGGGACATGTCGGTCGCTCTGGTTTTGCTGCGGATATGCTCATTTCTGAGTCTATCACGCAAAGTAACTCCGAGCATAGCCCTCTCAATAGCTCGCTGAGCAACCTTGAGCGTCCTCATACGGCCAGAAGTGAAGGACCACGTCTCAGATCCGTAGGTTATATTACTGGCAACACGCACTGATTGTACAATCTAGTTTTCAGAGTTTGAGGTAGATCTAACGAGAAGATGTGTCATAATTTCCCGAACGGGAAAACTACTTAACCAATTTAATCAAATTTGCACACCGTGTGCAGTACGGTCCAACTTAAAAGATAGGATAGATTTTTTGCCCATGAGTGACCCACAAGTTTTTTGCGAATTTAAGGGTTTTTAATAGGACATGACAAAGGGTCGTCAAAACGAGCAGAACAACGTCTGCCTGGCAAGCTATATATATATATATATATATATATATATATATATATATATATATATATATATATATATTCATTGCGTCGTTCTGAAATGTTTTCTTAGCAAGCGTGATTAAATTTGCAAAACCAAATTCGGTTTAGAGAACATATTTATAGCTTTATATGCGATCTTCTTGTGTTCTCACGAATGTAAGTATTTCTTTTATTTGCTTTGAAAGTGAATTTTTAAAAAAGAAAAAAACTACGACATTATCTCAAGTTAGACAGCCACAGGCTGATTGATGATGATGACGATGACGAGTATTTTGAATAAAGGATATCGGACTTATGCAGCAATAACTAGCAAACGGTTACCTTCGCGACCTATCAAGAGTTCACTGTTGAACATAGGCCTCCTCCATAGATCACCTAATATGCCTGGGGATGTTTGCAATAATTACCATGCTTGCAGGTGGATTGACAGTCTCAGTTTTTCAATATTTTTATTTGTTATGGGAAAATCGGTGCTATCCATTATTTTGTAAAGGTCTTGTGTTAAAGTACTGCATAATCATTACGAACCTGCTCACATTTTTCGTTGTGTGCATATCAAAACGTGATTCTACTAATGACCTAAGGTATTAGCGACCTATTTAAGTCACAGCTTCCAGTTTTATTTGATAATCCTCAAAGAGAAGTTTAAAGGAGTTGTTTAAATTAATTAAGAAAATAAAACTATTAAAATGAAATCTGTAGTTTGTTTCGCGTTATTGACTATTATCAATTTGGCACTCTGTGATACCGTTCCACATCCTCGGGGATGCATATATATTAAGTGAAGGTGTAAGTAACAAACAGTTTTTATCATATATGTGTATGCTTTCTTCAAGTGATTCTATGGAATTTTTAATAATTAAAATATTTGGTGACTTTTGTTATTGTGTCGAATTTACAGATTCCTTTTTTTTTTTTAAAGGAGAGGGGCAAATGAGCATACGGCTCACCTGATGGTAAGTGATTACCGCCGCTCATGAACAACTGCAACACCAAGAGAATTGTGTACTTACAGCAGTAGAGATAAGAGATACGCTGCAACGTAATTTAGCTGTAGCTCAAATACCTAAATCGTACAAAAATTATACACGCACAGAATACCACTACCAAAAGGCAGCCTGTTACCGCTTTATTTCGTGTGAGTGGCGAGCACCGAAGACCTTTTCCCCTAACCTCTTTCTTGACGTTTCAGTGTCATTATAATCAATATAAGATAAATATAAATGTTTATGCAGCAAAGCAGTAAAAATTACCTCGATAGACCACCCCTTACGTCATTCACGCTTGATGGATAGATTAACCAACTTCTCGTTAATTACAATGAGGGTAATAGATGACACTTTCGGAATTAAAGAGAGTGATCTGTTGCCGAAATCATTACGCTAATAGGGAATTAATCCATTTTTTATTGGCTTGCAGGTTACAGAGAGTGTGAGGAGGGTACTCAAGCTTATGCTCTTGAATGTGGTTACTTGACAAAGGAGGCGACATGCAAGGAACCAAATCCTCAACCAGACACGCGTGGAAAGATTTGTGACATTTCCGCTTGCTACTGCGCTCCTCCGACTGTTGGGATCCCGTCACTAAGAAATGTGTCCCGCTGGAAGAGTGCACCAAAAAGGAATAATTTGAAACCAACAAGAAAGAATTTTTTTTAAATAACATAGCATTCATGTTTCTCTAAATTACTAAGTTGATATTCGTTACATTATATTTAAGTCCATCTTTTTATCACGAAATGAGTTTTTTTTTATTTTGTTTCCATCTACGTGACTTGTCGTGAAATTCTTAAATGATTTTGCCATACTGTCGATATTATCAACTATATATATATATATATATATATATATATATATATATATATATATATATATATATATATATATATATATATATATATATATATATATATATATATATACCACAGTTATCATCACAACTAAATATTAATTAATCGTCTTAACTTCTTTTGCTTTTATTAATATATTAAGTGGTTAAAACAATGAAATTGTAATTAAGCTTTGAACATTGATGGACATAAAATAATATAAAAACAATTAGCTAATTCTCTTTCCACCATTTATATATATATATATATATATATATATATATATATATATATATATATATATATATATATATATATATATATATCTAGTTAGGATTTATTTTTAGAAAATTTCCTTTTGTCCGTGTTTTCAGGCAATAAAAAAAATTGCTAAAATATAAGAAGGTAAATTTTGACACATTACTAACGATCGTAATAGCTCAGGTGGGATGTCAGTCGGACGTGATATCGGAGTTCCGTGGTTCGCGTCCGGTCTTTGGTCCGACTTATTTTCCTTTTTTTTTCAAGTTCCCTTCTTTTGTGAGAAAATCTATTATTTCGAGCCCTTTTTTTAGTATTTTTTAGAAAATTTTAATTAATCTAATTGCACTCATGATTTTTTATGCAAATAACCAGTTCAGTTTTTTCTATTATGTCAATAAGATCAAAAACTATTATTCATGTAATTTGTATATAAATGTAACTTAAAAAACCGAGCAAAGCTCGGTCATCCGGTTACTATCAATAAAACTAAAAAATATTTTAATGACAGTCAATAAATAATTTCGACATTTTATTTGTTTTAAATATAATAGGTCGGGGAAAAAATTTCTTCGTATTTTGTTTGTATAAAGTTGAATCAAAATCTCTTTGGTTGTTTGTATCTTGTTAGTTTAATATCAATACATATAGGACTTTAAGAAAAAGATTAACTGAAAAAAGTTTTTCTTTCCGCTAAATGAGTGAATATAACGAATAAATTAAGATTGTTCTAAAGAATTTAATTAAATTAAGAAAGAAAACAATACATTCTGAAATTTTGTTACAAAAAAGGGAAAATTACGACTCAAGCCGCAAAAAAAATTGTGATGTTTAGGGACCCAATGCAGTGTCAGTAAGAGTAGCATAACGTTGGTTCAAGCCAAAGACATTTAAGTAGCGGTAGTAATAGACCGGAGATCAGCAACAAAATTGTCGTCTGTAACTTTTGTCCTATAGGATATATCTCCGATTTTTGTCATTTAGTCTTAGTGACATCATCGAAAGATCAAGACGCGTTCGTTTCAAAAATTTAAAAAATATTTTTAAAGAAAATATGCCCGGTTGTGCATTAAGGTATTGTAAGTCACGACATGGAGCAAAAAATGAACGTGATTTCGATTTATTATCCTAAGAATAACGTATATTTATCAAATAATCTTTAAATTTTATTATTTCTTGTAGATTAATCTAGAAGAAAGAAAAAAATATTGTGTTAAGTGCACTCTGTTATCCAGTAACATCGCTATTTATTTACAAATATGTTAGTGATTGACGACGTGCCTAAAACGGATTTTTAATAATAAATGGAAATAGCTAAAATGTTTTCTAAATAAATATTCAGCGTAGTATTGCTATTTTTCGCCAGAGGGTTAACACACGCACTCGCTCACAGTTTTTGCATGCAAATGTTCCCAATATCCGCTCTATAGAATATATATATTTGACTTACTCTTTGGTTCAAGCGTTTTCAGTCCGGGTCAGCTGCTATTTAACCCTGTGAAAAGCACGATCGAACCGAGTCATTAGCAATGCAGCCTCTATGCCAGTACTGGCCCTGAGTACGACGTTAAATTATATACACTCACTTTTCTTTGTACTTACTCGCATTCAGCAAAATTATGTTTGTTATTGTTACGAAATGATGGACAGCACCGATTTTCCCATAACAAATAAAAATATTGAATAACTGAGACTATCAATCCGCCTGCAAGCATGGTAATTATTGCAACATCCCCAGGCATATTAGGTGATCTATGGAGGAGGCCTATGTTCAACAGTGAACTCTTGATAGGTCGCGAAGGTAACCGTTTGCTAGTTATTGCTGCATAAGTCCGATATCCTTTATTCAAAATACTCGTCATCCTCATCATCATCAATCAGTCTGTGGCTGTCTAACTTGAGATAATGTCGTAGTTTTTTCTTTATTTAAAAATTCACTTTCAAAGCAAATAAAAGAAATACTTAGATCCGTGAGAACACTAGAAGATCGCATATAAAGCTATAAATATGTTTTCTAAACCAAATTTGGTTTTGCAAATTTAATCACGCCTGCTAAGAAAATATTTCAGAACGACGCAATGAAACGCTGACCCTTAGATATTATTGCTGTGGGCTCTGAACTATGACGTATGTTAGAAAGCTAAGGCGTATCTGGCCATCCCGCTAAATACGCCTTTATGACTTTTACATAATTTTATAGTCGAACCTTCTGCGAAATATTCGATATTTGTGAAAGAGAAAGCGCCATTAAGGACATTCACGTTACTTACAATATAAGGTCCATATTTTTAAATAGTGATGTGAAAGTGATGGACGTAAATATAAACGTGATAGAGCCACGTTTCAGCTGATGAATTATTTTATTATTTTTTAGTTCTTTAAAGTCGGCTTTTACTTTCAATTATATATTATTTTTACCAATTATATAATTATTTATATAATAATCCTATAAAATAACCATGTTACATTAACCATTTTACTGTCCAGTGAGTCGTATATGAAAATTTCGATTCTATTATATTTTTTAATTTCATTTTCAATTTGTTTTTTTTTTATTTTCGGTTGTTTAACTATTGTGTCTTTTTCGCGCACAGTGAAGTTTTTAAAAACTATCTCAATTGATGATGACATTAAGGAAGATATCGCGTAAGATACAAAAACATACAGCCAAATTCTAAACTTCCTTTTTTGAAGTCGACTACACTTGCACTTGCAGCACCTAGTCGGACTATTTGTCTCAGGTAAACGTACTCGTCAACAACTTCAAGCATAGTGCTCCCAACAGTCATCGCCATAAGTGTGACATGGACATTAAACATGATCTTTGTTTTGTCCATGTTCACCTTAATACCTATACGTTGGGAGACGCTATTGAGGTTATAGAGCATAGTACTTAGGTCCTCCAGCGATTCTGCCATAAGGACTGTGTAGACGGCATATCGAAGGTAAGTTATGTACTCGCCATTGATTTAAATACCGTATCCTTTCCAGTCCAGCAGCTTGAAAACGTCTTCCAACGCAGCGGTGAAGAGTTTAGGGCATATAACGTCACCCTGCCTTACACTTCTCTGCTGTTGCATAGGTTTCGAACTCTGGTTCTGTACTCGAATAGCCACCGTAGCCCTACTGAACAAACACTCAGCACTTCGATATACCGACCGTCAAATTGGCACCTCTGAAGGAACTGTAGCACCGCCCAAATTTCGTTGGAATCAAAGGCTTTCTCATAGTCCACATACGCCAGGAAAAGTGGCAGATTGTACTCTTCGATCTTCTGTACAATCTGCCACAGGTAATGTATGTGGTCTATGGTACTGGAGCTTTTTCGGAAACTGGCTTGTTTGTGAGGCTGGAAGTAGTCGAGTCTGCGTAAGAGACGAGCCACTGCCGTGTGGTGGCGGTTAAGAATGTCCACTATCCCATATCTTACCGTGGGTGTCGTAAAAGGCGACGGAAGGAAACAAGTAGGAGATGGGCAGCAGCATCTTCCTCATAGCAGCAACTGTACCAAAAAAAACTGCCGTTGCCAATCCGCTCGCTAAGATGGGGGAGTTTTTTATTGCCAACTATGGCAATAAAAACCCCCCATGATAGTTACGCCCAAACCCTGGCGGACCCGATATTCCTGGCTACGGTTGCGACCATGGTAACGACGGGGCAGGGGGTGCTAAGAATCTCCGGTGGAGGTTCGGTTGTCACCTGGGAAGCCTTTTTATGTCATTGCTTTTTATTTCAAGGTGTTTTTTTAGTTTAATTCTCCTCGATGTATAGTCTGTTCACTTAGATAAACTCGCTTTTGTGCCGCACCGCCTCGGCACGTGACGCACTTTGTTAAAGGCGCGACATTAAAGGTCGTGTTGTGAAGCACTCGAAACGTCGGGAATCAAAAATTCAAAATTAAACGCGATAAAATCCATAAAATTAATTTCTTTAATGTGCCAAGAATATTGTGTCCGCGTAAATATCAGAAATCATTATGGTAAACTTATTGAAGTTCTAAAATATTTTCAAAAATAATAATATTGTTGTCAAGGGTAGTAATAAAAATATTTAATCTATTGATATAATTACAGCTAGACATTACCTGCCACAAGTTCAAGGTAGTATCGGCAAGCAGTATCGGCTAGCCTTCATTTATTGATAGCTTGGGTACTAAATATGATTTATCAAAATTTTGAGCAAATGGTGCTAGTCAGTTTAGATATCCAAGATTCATGATTTCTGAAAGCTACAATCTAAGTCTGCTGCCTAAGAAGATCTCTAGGAAATATGTTAAATCAAACCAATAGTAGAAAAATGTACTGCTTTTTGTAATAATTTATTATAAAATAATGAAAGCCGATTCGGCAGACAAACCCGAATGGTTAATTAACTTATGTATAGCTAACTAAAGTTGTTGCGTACATCACTACATTGCCGTACTTTCTGGAGCAGTGATACCAGTTTATTTTATAAAAATTGCATACTTTTGCTACGAGGTGGCGAGTGTCGATTCGACTCATTTGGCCTTTATTTTGTATAATATTTTGATAAATACTAGTTATCGATTATATTAAATTACATTATATTAAGTTATAATATATTTAGAGTCCTTTTGAGATTTAACAGAATATTTGTCATGTGACAAAATCCACTACACACCTTAATGTAATGATTATTGATTAAACAACTTTTACGGACTTTATCGCATTTAATTCTAATTTTAAGTATTTTTATTATTAATTCCCGACGTTTCGGGTGCTTTCCAGCATCCATGGTCACGGGGGACTGAGGTGACTGACGTCCCGATGTCATTGTTAAACCCGGAGTACCTTCAGCTTTTTTAATTATTGTTTATGGTCCGATCTATGCAAAATGAACCGACTATGTCTTGAGGTTTTGCAGTGATATGCCTGGGTTTAGTTTTAATTTGATTGATTATATAGTCTCAAGCAGATGGTAGTACCCAGCCTTCTTCTCTATTGCAATTAGGATGTCCTCATGTCATCCTAATCGCTACTGCA
Source organism: Parnassius smintheus behrii (assembly GCA_036936625.1). Taxonomy (NCBI): domain Eukaryota; kingdom Metazoa; phylum Arthropoda; class Insecta; order Lepidoptera; family Papilionidae; genus Parnassius; species Parnassius smintheus. The sequence goes on from JAUPFT010000023.1 coordinate 10,194,055, forward strand.
GCCCATGGGTACCTGCAACCAAATTTAAATAAAAAAGCTGCTGCGTAGTCACTTCTGTGGGCTAAAATGAAATGCCTCACAGCCCATGATAATACTGGCTCTCTATACACTTCAAACACAGCAGTACACGTACTGCTATTGGGCGATAGAAATAAGTAAGAGGGAGTTTATTTCTGGATTTTCAGGAAGAAACACAGGGCATCTTCTATACAAGTTTAAACTGCCAATTTACCTATATCCGAATAAAACGTTCTCTAGCAAGTGCGTATTTACAACAAAGTAGATCCAAGTTTGTTGCTTTATGTTACACAGTGAAAACTTGTTTTAAATATTTCTTCGGTTAGCTTCGTGACACGAATTTACAATCGACTTACTTTAAGTAGTTTTTAACTTTTACAATAAAGTGAATTGGAACGATAGTAACCTTTGGCGAGAGGGGTTCATTTGTATTCCAGAAAAATAATTACTGGAAGAAATTTCACAAACGTCAAATTCAATATCCAATATTTAATATACATTAAACCTTTATATACATTATACGTAGATAACGTTCGTCGGACTGTGAGCGTGATGGCATGAGTGACATACAACTTATTCGCTGGCATTCATCATCATTATCATAACAGCCTATCAAATGTCCACTGCGGAGCAAAAGCCCAAATAGGAGGAGGAATTTCCTCATAGGATAAATATTTATCATACTTGGCACGCTTAGGAGGCTGGCAACCGTAGTCTGTCTTCTGTTTCACACCTCTCTTTCGCCTCTCACGACACCCACGGGGTGATATAGTAGTTACTTCTCTTAGACACTTAGAAGATTATTACCAGAATATGTTATTTTCAGGTACACAGAACGCACCTTTAAAAAACGAGTGTACAAGGGACAGAGAGAAGGACCCTTAATTTTTTGGTCTAAACCTGGATAGATTTTTGCTTGGTAAGATTTGATTGCGGGAAGATATTCACTCAAACACACTCAAAAAACAATAGTTAATATTTGAATTAAAAATCAACAATACGTTTTTTTTAATTCGAATATCAGCTCTAGCTGGATTTCAAACATAGAACGCGTGCTGTAATAGCCAGTACTTCATCCGGCAATTCATGTGATTGTTATTACGAGTATAATAGGTATGCCTTATGCCGTATAATACTATTTTGAACGCCTAAGTAAGCTTAAGTGTAAATATCAAAATAAGGCAACGCCGAGGGAGTTCGATTGCAACAACGAAAATTCAAAGCATATGTGTTGTATGATATCCAAACTTTTAAAAAAGAACGGACTACTTAAAAAATATGATCAGTTTTGTAATCTTCTTTTTAAACGATAAATCAAGTCTCACGAGAGTGATCTTCGTAAGATTAATATTTACACTTTAGCTAGAAAGTATGTCTCCTTTAGGAAAAGGGAAAACACACAGACACACGCGCCGGCACACAGATATATTTTATAAGATGAAAGTTAATATATTTATATATTAACTTTCATCTTTATTATCTCTCCAGGGCATGGGCCTGACCCTTGCTAGGTCTATCGTGAATTTGAATAGACTTCTATTCACATTCACGATAGACCTACCAAGGGTCAGGCTCATGCCCTGCAGAGATAATAAAAATTGTACTAAGTCACTAAGCCATCTTCGGCTTCATCACCACTTACCATCTAGTGAGATCTAAGTCCAACACTGGTTTATAAAAATATTTAAATATTCCTGTTTCTTAAAAAAATAATGAACACCCTACAACTATTAATATGAAGTGCTATTCGTAGCTTTCGTAACTTCAAATCGCCGTATTACGAAGCACGGTGTTCATAATTTTGTAAATATGTATTTAATTGCCGATATTGCAACTCAGCTTATGATTTTCATTACATTCTAACTTAATTATTTACTGTTTTAGAAGCAACACGGTCCGTAAGAACTTCTACCTTATAATCAGTGTTAATTATTGTTTGCACATTGTTCTAAACTTGGATGGGACAGGTGTAAATAAATGAAAACCCTTTACTTTTGATATAAAAAATTAAAATTTAATTTGTCGAACATCAACATGTTATTTTAATCTACTAGAGTTTTAAAATGATGTTGCTCTGTCCGAGAAAGAAACGGCAGGAGAAACTCCGCAGTTGTCCTCTTTTGTTGTTTTTTAAAGGGCAATGGAATAATATTCTGTATCAAAAATAAACAAATATGGACCTGTAGTTAGTTAATCAAAGCATGCTCTTTATTAAATTTGCACAAACTTAATAAACAAGAAACAAATCTGAGCTCGATGCATCAACAACCAATAGGGAAGAAAAGTTATCGAGTGGCAACCTCGTACCGTTAAGCGGTGTTAGGTGATCCCCAGTTGATGGAGTTACGAAATGACAAGACATTCGGGAAATCTCATGTTAAGCCGTGGCTTTACATTACACGCGTGGTTTCTGGATCTCGACAACAGCTATACCTACCGCGGCTAATTGTAAATCGTTTAGATCATAGAATACTATAATACATACATAATAGAACGGCGGAGTGGGCGGAGCCCGCATAGCCCCTAACATGTCACTAACACGTCAATTCACACGTATAAATGTCAACTCGAGATGCTTTGTCGTTTCCTAATTTCGCATGAAAATTATTTAGAAATTGCCAAATTGCACCCTATTTACAAATAAATATGTATTTAAATTTAAACGTTTTTTTTAATGATGATCTTGAACATTAAATCGAAAGTCTAAAATGTGTAAATTTATACAGTCTGTCAACACAGCGAGTCGGGTTTGGCAACGCCAAGCCTCGTACAAAATAAAGTTGACAGCCATTCTATTGTGTATTATAGTATTCTATGGTTTAGATCGTGGAACCATTCAAACATACTCAAAAACTTTCATCAAAATCGATCGAGCCATTTTTGAATATTTGCAAGACTAACCACTAATAGATTTTTATATATAAAAGAAAACAGATAGATGACTGCAGTCAGATTCTTTATGTTAAAGCCATTCACTTTGAAATATAAATGCTATCTAGCTGCATCCAGCCGTAATTTGAAACGAGTTCTCGTTACTCAGTAGCCAGGTAAACGTTACCCAAAAACTCACTTCACCTTTTTAATTTTAGTTCTTATTGCTCCGTAAAATTTGAACAAATACTGAATCTCCACTCTTAAATCCCACGGGCGCAGTATTTTATCCAGAAGTTATTGCGAACATGCCGAGGTAATTGAGTAATAAATCACATAAATGCAGCGAATTGCGGTTTTGTAGCGCTACATTCAACTTCAATAAAAGGAAGTGAGTGGACATAAACATTGGCTGAGTTTTCAAGCTTTTCGTTAAACTTTTTCTCTTTTCACACGCTTAGTTTTAAAACTTGTAATGGGAGTAAGACGCTTGTACAGCAGGTCCAGAAGTTTCGTGCTCGTTATTTCTTCGACGTTCTCATAAGAGCACACATGAGTCCATATTTGAACAGGCACTTTATCTTTAAAAATAAATTTATTACAAATTTTACTTAGCACGTCATTTTGTTGTCTTAAATGTATACAACACCAAAATAGATATGAAATGATAATAAGGAAATATTACTTTTCCAGAGTAAAATGATTGTCATTATGTCAATAATATTTGTCAAGTAGTCCAGTCAGATAGTTAGTGGATGATGTGGCCTTAAGACTCCTACATCTGCTTAAATTAATAACCAAAATGTAAGAATGTAAAAATGAAAAATGTAAAAAAAAATACATTGCCATCTTTAAAAACTTAAATAGTTACGTTTGTTTTTTGTTAAATTTTGGGTGGCATCCACGGAAGAGCAGCGTCGAAGGACTTTGTCAGTATCAAGACTATGCTGAGTTGGGTACCTTTTTGTGAACATTTACCAAATTTATAATATTTTATTATTATTAGCAAAATTTTATAATGTGTTACTAAATAAATTTATTATCTTTTTTTATTTCTTTCCCCTTTCTACGATAGAATGCCTCGTTGCTAGAAAATGGGATATCTGGTTCAATACACTCACCATACGTAGCACAACAGCGTTGTTCAACTGTTAATGCTGCTTTTATGTGAAATGATGGCCCTTCTCCGGTCGAACCAACCCGACTTATTCGTGCTGCAACCTTTCTTCTTTCCCCAAAAGAAAATCTTACCCACTCGCTGATTAGCAGAGCATATTTCTACTTGACGGACGAGGTTCTCACGAACGTCGGACAATAAATTTAAAATTAATTACTAATATTTATATACTTACGACAGACGATACAAAGAGCTTTAGGAATGTTTTTTTTTTCTATGAGATACTGGATACTAATAATTTGTTTTTGAAATAAAAATACCCCTCATTCCCTTCAAATTTTACGATAGTGTGTCATTCCCGCTGGCATGACACACTAATTATGCATAGCATGCCAAATGCAAATTCTGATCTTCGAGCCTACTGTAGTGCATAAGGTATGTTTGTTGACGTCCACGTAGACAATTTTTCAACACTTATTCGCAAAAGAACTGCGTCACTGATGCACCACAGGGTTCGTGGAAGCGCCAACAGCATTCTTAACGTAATTAGTGAGAAACCCGAGTATACTTTCTTGAGGCACTGGGTTCACGTCCATGTACCCATTACCTCGGGCAGGCACCCCAGGTATATGAACTAATTTATTACCTAATTTTACTTACATATATTTAAGACTTTTTCTTTGTATTTTTAACAAAAAGTATTGTATTATATCATTATGGTAAGTTTTGTTGGTGGTTTTGTTAATATATAATTAAATCAGATATGATGTATGTGTAACGGTGAAATCGATTTATGTTATTTTATTATTATTATTATTAAATTATTATTTTATTTTCGATATTATTATAAATACTTACGCATTTGATATAATAATATTAGTAATGATTTATAATTTTAGTATTAGAAAAGACGTTAATGTATGTTATTTTACCCTATGATCCTTGTTGATTAAAATAAATTAATAAATAAAATAAACATATTTCATAGTTGCCACGCTTGGCATGCGAGTTGGGAATAACAGGTGTCGTCTGTTATGACATCTCCTCAACCTCAAGGCGATATAATATGGTAGTGGGGATTCCCACACCGCCACTAGACAATCGTTACGGATAATGTACCAATATTCAATAAAATTTATTTATCCTAAACGTTTTTATCCATAGTTAAAATATTTTGGTATATCTACGAATGATAGCTGAAAACCTATAACAAGATGACTCAAAATTCTTACTAATAATTGAATATATCTGTCTAATAGGTGTCTAATGCTTTTTATGTAATTTCATTAAAATTCCGAATTGAAAACCTTCAATATAAACGTTTTATTCATTATAGCGAGGTATGTTGAAATGCTCAATGACCTCAATAGTGTCTCCCAACGGATAGGTCTTAAGATGAACATGAACAAAACAAAGATCATGTTTAATGTCCATGTCACACCTATGGCGGTAGTTGTTGGGAGCACTATGCTCGACGTTGTTGACGAGTACGTTTACCTGGGACAAATAGTCCGACTAGGTAAGTCCAACTTCGACCGAGAGGTTAATCGACGGATTCAACTCGGCTGGGCAGCGTTCGGGAAATTACGACACATCTTCTCGTCAGATATACCTAAATCTCTGAAAACTAAAGTGTACAACCAGTGCGTGTTGCCAGTGATGACATATGGAACTGAGACGTGGTCCTTCACTGCTAGCCGTATGAGGACGCTCAAAGTCGCTCAACGAGCTATGGAGAGGGCTATGCATGGAGTTTCTCTGCGTGATAGACTCAGAAATGAGGATATCCGGAGTAAAACCAGAGTGACCGATATAGCCCAACGGATTAGTAAGCTGAAGTGGCAATGGGCCGGCCGTATAGCTCGAAGAACCGATAACCGATGGGGAAGAAAGTTTCTCGAGTGGCAGCCTCGTACCGGTAGGCGTAGTGTAGGGCGACTCCCCACTAGATGGAGTGACGACCTGGTAAGACATACAGGAAGTCGATGGATGCAGGTGGCTCAGGACCGTGCCTTGTGGCATTACTTGGGGGAGGTCTACGTTCAGCAGTGGACTTGTGGAGGGCTGTAATAATGATGATGATGATGATGTTGAAATGTTAGCGATGCCTTTTTTCTGGAATACGGGTAACAAACGACCACACAGTCCACCTGATGGTATGTAGGTGACGTGGCCCATATACATCAATATTTATCCTTAAATAAGAATCAAAATGCAGATGCGTTGTCACACCTAAGGACTTATATGGAATGCCTCGTTTCCATTTATAAGGGTCTCCCGTTCTCTACACTCGTCGTAAGAAACAAAGCAGCATTAAGATGCTGTTTTACGGTGACATTATGTGAGAACGTAGTTCTATCCCGGTCGAACCGACCCATTTAAAATACAACCATAATATAGCTGCAGCGTTTCTCTACCGCGTATGATTTTCACTGTGTTAAAATTTCATTTATGAATTTTGCTGAACTCTTTGCACACATCGTCGATTGCTTCCAGTGTTATCAAGTATGTGTTATTCATTTATTACTGCATATCAAAAGTTTCATTCACATTCCCAATAGAAAGCTTCGGTGAGGTGATTTTGCCATAGCTGCTATATTTGGTGGGTGCATTTGCAACCGCAGTTTTCTATTTTCTTTCGTTGTTATGAGGAAGACGCTTCTGCCCATCTCCTGGTGTGGTTCCATCTGTCGCCGCTTACGACACCCACGGGACCATACGTGGTAGTAAATATTCTTACACTACGTGGTCATACACAAAAGTTAAGAGTAAACAAAAGATATCTTGTAACATCGCAATAGTAGGTTATAAGTCGGTAAGTTTTAACAGCAGTAAAGTTTAATCTTTAGGTAATTTCTGAGCAAATAAAAAGAGCCAGCAGCTAACCTCAGAATTTTCCACCAAGGAAAAATATTTCACACTATCTACAGTAGTCATAAAACTTATTCTTGAGAATTGTTCTCGGAGGTAAATTTAAGTTGCAAAAAATATATTTGGATGGTTACTAAGGATGAAATAGTAGCATTGCATACGGCTCAATTTTGGTTACAAGCACAAAACTTAAATTATGTGTCATTTAGAAAAAAGGGGTTTTTAGTAAGGCTAGTTTTACGGATACTATCGCGTATTTTATATTGACTTACTTTATATTCCCGACGTTTCCAGCACTTTACAGCACCAGTGGTCACGAAGGGGACTGAGTCTCAATGTCATAGGTAACCACGGCTACCTTCATATTAAAATTATTATTTTTGTTCCGATCTATGTAGTTACTTCGGAACAGAAATAATTACTTTATAAAATCCTGAACCCTTGCAGTTGTATGCTTGGGTTGAGATTAAATTTTATTAATTATAACATTCCAAGCAGATGGTAGCACACAGCAATCTTCTCTATTAAAATTATGATTTTTTTTATTTCAATCATTTCGCGAATCATCCTTGACGGGAATCGGTGTTCTTTATTGAGGATTTGTGGTCTATAAAATTTGATATAGTGACAAGATCTTCCCCGTCACCGCCTCATCAATTTTTTTAGAGAAGATGAATAACAAACGATCACAGTCCACCTGATGGTAAGTGGTTGCTGTGGCTAATAGAGACCTATATCTATGCTCGATTACGAATCAAGTTGCAAACGCGTGGTCACCCGTGAGGGCTAAGATGAAATGCGTCCTTTCCAGTTAAAGTGATACGTGATAGAGCCACGCTGCGGCTATATTACAATTGTAGCACGAATGAGTCAGCTTGTCCTGGACAGGACCACGCTTTCACGGAATAGCAGCGTAATGCTGTTGGGTTTCGTATGGTGATTGTAGAGAACCGGAGACCCTTTTTACTGGAAGCAAGGCATTCCATCTTAGTCCTCAGGGTGACAGCTCATTTGCATTTTGATTCTTGATTGTGGATGAATGTGGATGTCTATGGGCCACAGGATCCACTTACCATCAGGTAGACTGTGTGCTCTTTTGTCACCCATTGCTATAAAAATTGTTGATATACGTCAAACTAGCTTTATCCAAATGCGTAGTGTTCGCTTATATATAAGAAAGTATTATAGAAACGGGTTTTTTTAATTTTTAGATTTTTTTAAATTCTCCAGATATTTTAACTTTCTGGTCCAGCTAAGTTAAGTTAGTGTCACAGCCTATCAAGAAGTTCACTGCTGAGCATAAGCATTCCCCATAGACTACCCCATAGACCTTATAGAGGGAATATTTTCCAGAGTAGCCACGCTTGACAAACGGATCACGAACCGTGTTTTTGCTATTTTAGTTTTAGTCATGAAGTTAATGTGCTTATATCGTGTTGGATTTCCTACAACCTATGACAAGCCGAGAAATTGTGAAGGCTGTAATTATGACGTTGTAAATAACTATTGATGATCGCAGTGCGTCGCGTACGTACGATCGCAGTCGCATCTTTGACTCAACTTCTCGTCGCTACTAAGAAAATTATACGTCTAATTCCGATTAATTCGCTTTAAATATATCGATATCTAAAGGATTTTTCTGACATTTTCCATAGAGGTCTCTTACGACAACCATGGAACAGAATGAGATGATGAATTCTCTAACGCCCCAATTGATATGTTACGATGGATGCAAATCCCATCTACAGCGGTAGAGGATCATATCCAGCAACGGACATATTTCAAACTAGTGGAAAACAAGAAGTAGAAAAAGCTATTGAAGCCGAAGTACAGGAAGTTAAAAATAAATCTCACAAAAAGTATTTCGATTGTAGTTAATGTTTTATTTCTTTTCTGTGATATACGAGTGAAAAACAGCGGGTATTTCAGAAGATTGCTTAAGAAATCTTGATATAAGGATACTCTTCGCTACCTTGACGTTAATAATATAAATTATCATTTTATCTTCAAGTAAAATATATCTTTATAAATGTCTCTATATATATATATATATATATATATATATATATATATATATATATATACATATATATATATATATATATATATATCTCAGGGGTAAGCGCCTGCCTCAGTCTTACATACGTGAGAGCAGTTTCAAGTGTCGATTAAACAAGGATTCAGTCGTTAATGAAAACGCATTTCTAAAAAAACTTTTGTTTTTTTAGTTTGAAATAGCCGGCGATCTGAGACGTGGTTATTCACTTCTAGCCGTATAAGAGAGCTCAAGCTCAGTCTCTCACCGAGCTAAAGAGAAAGCTATGCTAGAGTTTTTCTGCGTGATAGACCTAAAACGAAAATATCCGCAGTAACACGAGAGTAACCGATATGACCTAACGGATTAGTAAGCTGCAGTAAGGAAAATGTAGATGATGTCTATGGGCCATAGCATCCAATTACCATCAAGTGGACTGCGACCTCGTTTGTCTTCATTCGATTAAATAGACTTTAACACGGCAGTGCTAGCACAGAAGAGCAAACCTTCCAAATAGTGTGACATTATGATATATACAATAAAGCCGGGGTTGCGATTTCCTTTTTAGTATAACAATTTGTGTTAGAGGCTGAGAAAACTTGTGGGTGTTGTAAAAGGCGATGAGAAGCGCCACAAAGTCTATAGGTTTTGTATAGAGGGCGGTTTAAACATCCAGTCTTGCTAAAAGTAAAATATCAAGAACAGCAAAATACTGCGATCTGCTTGCCAAGCGTGGTAAATCGTTCTCTCACTGCTAAGGAAGATGAAAAAACAGATAAATATAGTTTCGCTTACAGTCAACAATACAATGGAAAATAAAGTAAGCTCCTCCACAATACCAACCGGTACGAAATTCTCTTTGCACGTGAAACCACGTTGAAACACATTTACTACAAATATTTTGCTTTGCTTGAAAACCTTGCGGAAAATTACGTACTCGTATATGTTGAATCCGAATGCACACTACTTTGCATATACAAACAGTTATTCTGTCTGTATACGGAACAAATTTCGTGTAAAGTAGTATTGGTTGTCTGGAAGAGATTGCTCTCCGTAATAAGAAGTCCATTTCATATATCTTTTATTTACCATATTCTGTGCATGTTTTACTATATGGTTTGATTGTTGTTTTTGTATTTATTCTCAATTGTACTTAAGAATAAATAAATAAATAAGGATATACATAGTGTAATCAGAGTAACCGACATATCCCAATGGATTAGTAAGATCGAGTGTCAATGGGCTGGCCACATAAATCAAAGAACTGACAACCGATAGGGAAGAGAGGTTCTCAAGTGACAACTTCGTAGCGGTAAGAAAAGTGTAAGGCAGCCCCCACTAGTTGGAGTGAGGAGTTGGTAAGAATTGCAGGAAGCTGATAGATGCAGGTGGTTCAGGACCGTGCTTTGTGGCATTCGTCAGGGGAGGACTGTGTTTGGCCTTGGACTTGTGAAGGGTTGCAATGATTATGATAATGGTGGTAATGATGACGATGATTAAATAAATAAAAATAAATAAAGTAGATAAGATAGAAACAATGGAAAGTAAGAAAAAATATAAAAATAAATTGTGATAAATATTGTATAATAAATTAGAGAAATGTCTGTTTGACACATGATGATGATCACACATCACGCCAAAAGTACTAATTTCTCAAAAGGATCGTTAAGAAAATTATAAAGTGTATCTCCGCGGAACGCTTAGCCTACTCGTATTTTAATCTTATCTCAAAAATCGAAATTAAATTATGTAGAATATTAATATTAATCTGTAATAATATACTTACTTTCAACTTTTAAAATTTAGATTTGCAGACGATATTTATGTTCATGTAAAGTTATATGTGCTGTAGGTAAGTTTAAAGCCTAAGGTAACCTAAGATGAATAAGATCAGAATACGAAAACTAGTATACAACTTAAAAGTATTTTGTAACCTTTGATCTGATTTTATCATTAAATCTGTATAGAAGCTGTTTTTTGCATGCCGTCCCTTGTTTATACAGTTCTAAATGTTATTATAGTGTCACTAAAATCTTATTACTGGACAGTGGTGTATACAAACTCCCTTCTAAATCTTAAATTTATGGCGTCGTTGTACACTTTTGTAAATACAGTAGTTTTTCGATTTCTGTCTGTAAGAGTGATATAAAACCGAGTAAACATTTACAGCTTAAGTATGTATTAGTGAGAGAATATCGCAATTTTTCATGCGTTCCATGTTTATATTGTGCTAGTGAAGAAAATTAATTGTAATATGTGGGAAAATAATCTTTGGTGCAGTTATATTAAATCTAAATCAAATTTATCCAACACTATTTCCAAGACAAGGTTTTTCATTTTTTACACCTATCTCTAAAGAAAATTATATGTTATAATGGAAACACTGCTATATAGCGTAAGTCATAAAAAATTCTGTTACAAAACTGATTATTAACCGATGGCTTAGCCTGTTTAGCAAATTGTCGCCATTTTAAGACCCATAAAAAATTTAAAAATCATTTTGGGAATATCAGTCTTAGCCTTTAGGGGAGACCGGGGTTGGTTGACTATAGGGGTAGGTTGACTAACTAGCAAAAACTCGTCCAACGCAATAGCTTTGAGCTAACCAGTGAGATACGAAAGTTTGACACCTCCCCCGCTCAGTCACCGGGAACGAGGCGTAGCCCACGCACGTCGTTTGAGAAAAGGAACGTATCGTTGAAAAACAACTCACGTAAGTAATTATTTTTGTTGTAATGTTATTTGTTATAATGCCTATTTATCCATGGTTATTGTTTGTCAAAGCACTTATTACGAATGTTTGATCCATGTTCTTTCTTTTATGTGCTATTCTATTTGATTTCGTCGCAGTTTTGAGGTTATGACACATGCTTAAAAATTAAAAGGTGGTTTGGGGCTAGTAGACCAATGTTTAACGGGGCTGGTTGACTACCTTGTCAACCAGCCCCATCATGTTATGGAAATTCCACACATTTCCATAACATGATGGGGCTGGTTGACATGACTGATTGTTGGGAGCTGCCATCTGCTTGGGATCCTATAATTAACAAAATTAAACCCAAACCCAAGCATACCACCGCAAGACTTCAAGATACTGTAAGTTCGTTTTGCGTAAATCGGACCAAAAATTAATATTCAAAACTGAAGGTAGCCGGGCTAACAATGACATTGGGACGTCAAACATCTCAGTCCTCCCACGTGACCATGGTTGCTGTAAAGCACCCGAAACGTCGGGAATTAAAAATAAGTAAAATCAGTTAAATAAACGCGATAAAATCCATAAATTTAATTTTATTCAATGTGTAGTGTTCGCGTAAATTTAAGAAATCATTAAAATTTTGATGTTTCAGGACCATGCGAAGTGCGAACATACAAGAGAAAGAATGATAAAGAGAGCGCACCTAAAGTAGTATTAGTACTTTTTTCGTCAAAGATAAGAGCATATCAGCAAGTTATCTTTGACGAAAAAAGTATTAATTCTACATAATACAGTATAAAACACTACAACGCCACGTCGTAAATATGAAGAAAAAAAATAGAAAAAAATCCTGAATTATCGAAAACCGAATCAACTTTGGACAGCGTTGGCTACAAAAGAAATAGACAAATATTTAGTGACGAGGAAGAGCTTGCTTTGCAGAGTTACTTGAAGAAAGCAGCAGATATTTATTACGGACTAACCCCTTATAAAACCCGAAAGTTTGCGTATGAATTTGCAAAAAAAAACAAATCCGTTCCTGACTCATGGGATAAAAAATTGGTTGCCGGTGAGGATTGGTTGGGGCATTTTCTTAAACGTGATCCTGCACTTTCTATAAGAACTCCTCAAGCTACTAGTTTATCTCGAGCCACATCACAACATATTGTTCTATGAATGCAAAAATTGCACGTCCGATTTAGAAGACTGATTTATAGTATGATCTCAAAATAAATAATTTTATTAATACCAAATAATAAATTTTATAATTATGTTAGTTAGACAGGATTGTTGGTTACCAAATGGTTGAAGTTTATAAGAAGTTATTTCGTTTTGTTTTAAATATTTAATAGGAAGTAAAGAGTAGTTAGTTTATTTTCGGGTACTCGAATTACCTAATGTTGAAACGTCTGATTATTTATTCTTGTAATTTAATGTGTTTGATTGAAGTGGTGGACGCTCGCTTATTGGTTTCAATAAAAGGAAATGAGTAATACCTACATTTTTGTGTATTTTATCCTATTTCCTCGTAGGTTTTGCCTTTACAACTTCATAGGTCAACTTACCCCAGGTCACTAGTCAACCTGCCCCAAGCATGGGGTAGGTTGACCAGTTTTTCCTATTATACAAGAACTGGTCTGTACTCTATATCACAATTATTAAAGTGATTGTTGCTACTTCTTTCCAAAGCTTAACAGTATATCTATTAACTGAGCTTTAAGCTGAAATTTGGTCAACCAGCCCCGGTCTCCCCTACCACTACTTTTAGTTAACTTAAGACTTTTATTCATAATTAAAATATCTTGGTAATATGATAGCTGAAACTTATAACAGGATAATTCTAAATTCTTACTAATAATTCAATAATTCTGTCTAAAAAGATTGCGAATATGTAATTGCTTTAAAACTCTAAATTGAAAAACCTCCGTAATAAACGTTTTGTTTATTATGGCGAGGTACATTGAATACTCAATATGCTTTGCTAGAATACTTTTCTTGAATACGGGAAATAAACAACCAATCAGTCCACCAAATGGCAAGTAGGTGATGTGGCCCATATACATCCATATTTATCCTTGGTTAAGAATGAAAATGCAGATGCGTTGTCACACCTAAGGACTTATATGGAATGCCTCGTTTCTATTAATAAGGAAACACAGCAGCATTAAGCCGCTATTTTACGATGGTATTATGTGAGAGCGTGGTTCTACCACGGTCGAGTCGACATTTCTCCAATCCTCTATGGGGCGCTTTTACGACGGTACACGGGAAGATATCTAGTGGTGGATATTCTTACACTTCGTGGTCATACTCAATAGATATGAGTAAACAAATATTCCAATAGTAGGTTATAAGGCGATAAATTTTAACAGTAGTAAAAGTTTAATCTTCAGTAATTTCTGAGCAAATAAAACGAGCCCGCAGTTAGCCGCAGTATTTTCTACCAAGGCGAAATATTTCACTCTATCTACAGTAGTCATGTACAACAGAACAGAACGCGAGTAACCAACCCGGGTTCGAGCCCCGCCGGCACCAATGTAATTGTTAATTGCAATTTTAAGTGCTCGGCGGTGAAGGAAAACATCGTGAGGAAACCTGCATGTCTAAGGAATAAGGAAAAAATATATTTCGAAGACATGCGAAGTTCGCCAACGCGCATTGGGGCAGCGCGACGGACACTTCCTTGCCCTAAAACCCTATCAGAAATGAGGGGAGGCCTGTGCCCAGCAGTGCGACGTATATAGGCTGTAACTTTACTTTAACTTTTACAGTAGTCATAAAACTTATTTTGGAAAATTATTTTGAGAGGAAACTTTTAGTTTCAGTTATAAATTTTTTTTAAATATTTATTAAGGGTAAAGTTGTAGCACTTCATACGGCCCATTTTGGTATCAAGAGCGTTGTTTTCTTTTAAGAAGTTTTTGTTTTATTTTACCTGCCCACCGAAATTTATTTATTTCTTCAGTTATTATGGCTTTCTGGTCTAGTTAAGTGGTTACCGTTACAGCCTGTCAAAAGTCCTCTGCTGAACATAGGCCTCCCCATAGATTGTCTGATAGTGGTGATATTTATCAGAGTTGCCACGCTTTGCAGACGGCTTAGCAAGTGCTTTTATTGTATTAAGTTTATATTTCAGAATTCTATCAAGAATCTATTTGATTTCCCTCTGTCACTTTACGACACCCACGGGATGATATACGGTAGTGCATTTTTAGACGGCAACCTGTATTTAGGCGTATTGTCGTACTTTTTCTGGTAAGTCATCACCATGATCATCATTACAGACCCTTACAAGCCCACTGTTGATTAATCCTAAAGGAATTCCACAAAGCACGGTCTTTAGCCACCTGCATGCATCGAATTATTGCATGTCTTACCAGGTAGCTTTATTAAGTAAGCCGATAGATAAGCCGTTATTCTGTGAGATCATGGTCCCCCGCTCGAGCCAACATTGTTACAATCATAAAGCTGTAGCGTGGCGCTACCACGTATACAACCGTAATACACCTGCAGCGTAGCTCTGTCATGAACAAGTCACTACATTACAAAACACTATTTAAAAAAACTCTAGAGCTTTATACTGTAACGTTAAAGTGGTTTATAAAACACATTACTGTTTTATTTTCATATCAGCTGCAACGTTTCTCTTACACGTTTATATTTTCGTCTGTCACCATAATTTTATTTAAAAAATATGAGCTTATGTTGTAAGTAATGTGAATATCAATAATGACGCCTTTTCCTTGAAAATAGCGTATATTTTGCAGAAGGTTCGACGATAAAATGATGTAAAAGGTCATAAAGGCGTATTTGACCATCCCGTAAATACGTCGGAGCTCAGAGTCTACAGCGAGGATATAGAAAGGTCAAGGTTTTATTGTGTCATTCGAAATATTTTCTTAGCATGCGTGATATGATTTTCAAAACCAAATTCGTTTAATTTTATATGTGATCTTATGTTCTCACAACAAACAAAACAGTACTGCATTATCTCAAAAGTAGACAGCCACAGGCTGACGATGACAAAATGATGATAATTTCAAAATCGGGGCTTTCGGGTTCGCATATGAAAGAATAAATGATAGAATTATTATTTACATTCCTAAATTTTTTATAATAAAATTTGTAATGTTGTTTGATAATAAATAAAATATTTATGTATTTAATATAAAAAATATCTTGAATAAATCATGCGTTAAATATCGTAAAAATAAAATAAAAACTCAATTATAAAGGATATCGGACTCATGCCGCAACAACGAGCAAACTGTTAACCGCTTTTTGGTTCTTAATCGAGGATAGATGTAGATTTTTATTTAGATGTAGGTGCAGCAGCGTAATATAGCGGCAGCACGTATAGATTGGTTCTATCAGAGAAGGGTTATGCTTGCACAGAGTACCAAGTCTCAAAAGAGACTTCTTACACGAGTAACTAGGTAATCCACCTAAGATGGTCTGGGACAAAACGTTCCCATATTACTTATCGCAAAAATAATCTGTCACTAAATCAATGCAGTAACAACGTTACTTATATAGAAGTTGTAAACGACAACTAATGGGATATTGGGTTTGTAATTATGTGTTAGGTGGAATGTGTGCTCGTTTGCCATTTTAGTTGTATAAGGTAGGGGAAAAAGTTTCTGCATATTTTATATACAAATTCAAGACCTTATTTTTCAAAGTTTCTTTAAATTTAATTATAATATACATGTGCCACTTTATTCCATAGCTTGTTGTCATTTTGTAGGTAGTAATATAGTCCTATTACTGTAGAAATCTTGGGATTATTTATCTAAAAATGCGACGAATAGTTTAAACAGTCCTGTCTTGATGTTAACCTAACACTACCCAAAGAAATCTGAAGAGTATCAGTACAAAGAAAAATCTGAGGGTACAATAACTATATGGTGGATGCATTAACACTTCACAACCAAGCTGTCTTTGTCTGTGTTAGAAAAAAAGTAGAATATTGTAACATTGCCCTTTAAAAAATAAAAGAGAAAAGCCGCGGAGTTTTTCTCGCCGTTTCTTCTTCGGACAGAGGGGCATAATTTTGAAACTGTAGTAGATTAAAACAATATGTTGACGTTCGACAAACGAAATAAATTTTAGTTTCTTACATCTGAAAGTAAGGAGTTTTAATTTATTTACGCCAAGTTTAGAATCATGTGCAAACAATGATAAACACTAATTATAAGGTAGAAGTTCTAACGTACTGTGTTGCTTATAAAGCATATATATATATATATATATATATATATATATATATATATATATATATATATATATATATATATATATATATATATATATATATATATATATATATATAAATTACGTATCACGTTGTTTGTCCGCGATGGACTCCTGAACTACTTAACCGATTTTAATCAAATTTGCACACCGTGTGCAGTTTGGTCCAACTTGAGAGATAAGATAGTTTTGTATCCCATGAGTGACCCACAATTTTTTTTTTTGTGAATTTAAGGATTTTTAATAGGACACGACAAAGGGTCGTCGAAAAGGGCAGAACAACGTCTGCCTGGCATGTTAGTATATATATATATAATTCATTAAATATTGTATATATTATTAATGTATTCCATAAATATTTTTTCCCGTTTATTTCATACTTCACGTTGCACCTATCCGTCAAAATATAAAACTATAATGTCCTTTTATGTTTGGTTTGTCAGGCAGAAATCGCTTAAAGCGATATGACCACCGTTTGTAGTCATAGTTATAGATATATAGTTATAGATATATAACAAAGTTATTACGTTATTGTAATAACTTTCTTCAAAAGCAATAAGGAGTTATCTATCTATCTATCTAAGGTAGTTAAAATATAATGAAAATCTTAAACTGAGTTGCAACATTGCCCAATTAAATACATAATTACTAAATTATGAATAACGCGCTTCGTAATACGACGCTTTGCAGCTATGAATACCTCCTCATATTATTTGTTGTTGGATGTTCATTATTTTATAAGAAACAGAAATATTTAAATAATTTATAAACCAGTGCTTGATTTAGATCTCACCTGATGGCAAGTGATGATGAAGCCGAAAATGGCTTAGTGACATCTGTTTCCATTCACGTTAGACTTTTCACGGGTCAGGCCCATGCCCTGCAGAGATAATAAAGATGAAAGTTAAATTACACTTTATACCGGGCGCGAAGAGATGAAATGAATACAATCTATCTTTATTCCTTATAAAATATATCTGTGTGCCGGCGCGTGTGGTTGTGTGAGAAGTAAATTATCAACCCACTGACGGCTAATAATTTACTTCTCACCAGATGTCACTAGTTGGGACTGAGATGAAGTTATTTGTTTACAACCTACATAAAACGATGCTTCGGTAGTCTCTTTACTTTTTGCGCGTTTTAACACTTTTTATTTCCTATAGTTAAAAGAATGTTTGTAGTTTGGATGGTCTAATTTAATTAATATAAAATGTTACTAATATTTAAAAAAGAAACTAAAAATTTTACTAATTTAATTCCCTTTAATTAGAAATTAGTCATATATTTAACCTCATTTCAAAGTGGCGTCACCCTGGTGGTAAAAAGTAATAGATTATAGGCAGTTTATTTAAAAAAAATCATTATTTAAGTAGCAGTAAAAATACGAAAGTTCCAGTTTCAAAACACTACGCGTCGGGAACTTTTTGCGCGATGTTTTTTTACGATTTCAAATCTCGCCAATCATTTGATGCGTTCGAGCAGTCCGTAAAAGAGATATCTGAGGTCAATTAAAAATAGGTTACGAAAATTTGTTCAGACCCACGAAAGTTTGTAAAGATGCTGATGGAGAGTTCTTTAAAAATATTTGTGCGTGTACGTAGTGAGATGCTTGTCTTTTGTTTGTTGTCTTGTTATTTTGTTCGTCTTAGTTTAAGTAGCTTGCGTATATTTGTTCACTCTTATATCAAACTACGATAAATTTAATATTTTTTAGTTTATTTTAGTTTTAATTTGATGTAGCGCGTCACCATTGGCGTTTAAAGGTGCATTGTAAGTTGAACACCAATAACGCTTTACTGAAGCACACGGTAGTTTTATTATTATTTTAAATATTAAAAGTCTTATAATATTATTTTAAAGTAGCGAACGAACAAACAGACCAGATTTTTTTTATAAAACTATACTGACAAACAAAGGAAAATCCATCAGACTGAAAGTAGATACTGTAACTCATGGACAACTGCAACCATCTTTAAGCTAAGAAGGCCACAGATGCTTTGTCACCTATACGGAGTAAAATGGAATGCCTCACACTCAATAACTTTCTCTATCCCTTTAGCGCGGAACGCAGCATTGCGAGCACTGCCATTTTTTACTACAGAAATTGATAAAATTGTGCAACATACCCAGACGCTCCGATGAAGAAAATGAGTGCTACCAGCTGATGGATAGTGACTGCTGCAAGCTTTGAACACCTCCAAACAGCTTCAAACAATTAAAGTCAAGAAGGCGTTCTCACCCGGAGGACTAAGAACTGGAGACTAAAATTCCTCAAGGCTATTGTCTTAACTTTCAAATTCAGAATCCAGCAGTAGGTGCATTGCTGTTTAGCGACAGAAAAAAAGATAGAAAGACGGTACCATCACTGACAAAATGCTTGGCAGAAAAGTTTTAACAGTGGTAGAGCCATGCGGCAGCTTTGCTGTTGCACGTATGGGCCGGCTCAAACCGGGGTGGTACCACGACCTCACAGAATACCGGCGTGAAGTGGAAGCTCTGCTTCCGCGTTTCGTCTGGTGAGTGCAGGTGGCCGGAGGCCCAAATCCCCCCCCCCCCCCCATCAACATGGTAGCGGAATTAAATAAAGATAGACTACCCCAGGAGGGTACCAGCACCCATGGAGAATCCCTCGCTGAGCATCCACGACCATGTTTCTCCACTTCTGAGCGTGGGTGCTCAGGCTGCCCCGCGTATTCTGGGGGGGGCGAAATTCCGCTCAAGACTACAACTGCTCGGGGCAAACGGAGCAACAAGACCAAGGCGACCCCTGCCACGCTGTCCGTGAATTTCTGCAATATCAGGGGACTTCACTCTAACCTAAACGCCGTCCACTACCATCTCGAGACGGCGAGGCCGGCTCTGCTCTTTCTGACCGAGACGCATGTGTCCTCTCCGGCTGATGTCTCGTATCTCTCCTACCCGGGTTACAAACTGGAACACTCCTTTGTGCCTCGGGCTGGAGTTTGCGTTTACGTCAGAGAGGACATCTGTTCTCGACGCCTCGGCAGACTTGAAGGTTCGGACCTGTCCATCCTTTGGCTACGCGTAGACAGCGACGACCATCCGCGCGTCTACGGGTGCCTCTATAGGTCCCATAGCGGTAATGCCGAAACAGACCGACTTTTCGACCACGTCCAAATGGCTGCAGTTTCGTTGCTACAGCAGATCCCCTCCGCAGAGATCGTGATCCTCGGCGACTTTAACGCCCATCACGCCGAATGGCTTGGTTCACGTTTAACCGATCATGCGGGGAGATCTATTCATGATTTTGCCTTGGCATATGGTCTGACACAACTGGTTACTTCGCCTACGCGGATTCCAGATGTGGAGGATCATGCACCTTCCCTGTTGGACCTTCTGCTGACCTCTCACCCGGACGGATATCAGATTTCCGTCGACGCCCCTTTAGGCTCCTCGGACCATTGTCTGGTCCGGAGTGTTGTGCCACTCACGCCGAAATCGCGGTTGCATTCTGCAGGCTGCCGCCGTGTTTGGCACTATAGGTCAGCCGATTGGGATGGGATGCGGTCTTTCTTTGCATCCTACCCTTGGGGGCGGGTTTGCTTCTCGCCGGATGATCCCAACGTTGTTGGGGATTCTGTTACTGATGTGGTACTTCAGGGTATGGAACTTTTTATTCCTTCCTCTGTGGTGCCCATTGGAGGCAAATCTCAGCCATGGTTTGGTCGCTCCTGTAAAATAGCATCATGCTATAAGCAGGAGTGCTATCAAGCCTGGGTTGATGCATCAGCGTCCCGGGATGTAAACACCAGCGCTCTAAAAAAGAAGTACAATTCCGCCTCTAGGTCCTTCAAAAGAGTCATTGCCAAGGCAAAGTCAGAGCACATAGGTAGAATTGGCGAGAAACTAGTTCGCCTTCCTTCTGGAACCCGTGCATTCTGGTCTCTCGCCAAGGCTGTCCAGGGGAATTTCTGTCAGCCATCTCTTCCATCTCTGCACAGGGAGGACGACTCACTGGCCCATACTGCAAAGGAGAAAGCCGATCTTCTAGGCTCCTTCTTTGCGTCTAACTCGACTCTCGATGACGGGGGGAGTACGCCGCCGACCATCCCGCGGTGTGAGTGCTCCATGCCGGAAGTGCAGTTCACACAGCGCTCGGTTCGCAAAGCATTCCTCTCCCTGGACATCCACAAGTCGAGTGAGCCTGACGGAATCCCCCCAATTGTGCTGAGGACGTGTGCTCCAGAGTTGGCACCGGTTTTAACGCGTCTTTTCCGGTACTCCTACTCCCTAGGCGTAGTCCCAAAATCATGGAAGACGGCTTTCGTCCACCCGATCCCTAAAAAAGGCGACCGCTCAGACCCGTCCAACTACCGGCCAATCGCCATCACCTCCTTGTTCTCCAAAACAATGGAGTCCATTGTAAACTGCCAGCTCATGAGGTACCTTGAGGATCACCAGCTGATTAGTGACCGCCAATACGGTTTTCGCCGTGGTCGGTCAGCTGGTGATCTTCTGGTCTACCTCACTCACAGATGGGCGGAGGCAGTAGAGTTCAAGGGGGAGGCATTGGCCGTTAGTTTGGACATTGCGAAGGCCTTCGATCGGGTTTGGCACAAAGCGCTTCTTTCGAAGCTCCCTTCCTATGGGCTTCCCGAGAAATTGTGCGATTGGATCACCAGCTTTCTTGCAGATCGGAGCATCAAGGTCGTTGTAGACGGTGCAAGCTCCGATTGCAAGCCTATTAATGCTGGTGTTCCACAGGGCTGCGTGCTATCGCCAACGCTGTTTCTTCTGCATATCAATGATATGTTGCATACCCGTAACATTCATTGCTATGCAGATGACAGCACTGGTGATGCTCTTTACACCGGCCGAGCCAATATTTCTCGGGAAAACGTCTCCGAGTGCCGGGACAAACTTGTGTCTGAAGTCGAGTCTTTGCTGTACAGAGTCTCGGATTGGGGACGACTAAATCTAGTCCAGTTTAACCCCCAGAAGACACAAGTTTGCGCGTTAACCGCTAAAAAGAACCCCTTTGTCGTATCCCCTCAGTTTCAAGGCACTCCCCTTGTTGCCTCAGCCAGTATCGGAATCCTCGGCGTCGACATATCGAGTGACGTGCAGTTTCGTGGTCACTTGGAAGGGAAGGCCTCTAAAAAGCTTGGCGTGCTCAGCAGAGCGGGACAGTATTTCATGCCGGCACACCGCCTGCAACTTTAAAAGGCGCAGGTTCGGCCGCACATGGAATACTGTTCCCATCTCTGGGCTGGGGCTCCCCAGTACCAGCTCCTTCCACTTGACCGCATCCAGCGCAGAGCGGCTCGAATCGTCGACGACCGAGTGCTTTCCGATCGGCTCGATTCACTGGCGTTGCGAAGAGATGTTGCATCTCTTTGCGTATTTTATCGCATCTATCACGGGGAGTACTCTGAGGAATTGTTCGGATTAATCCCAGCCGCCAAATTTCGTGAACGCACGACACGGCAAACGTCCCGATACCATCCACACCATCTGGATGCTTGGCGGTCCACCACTGTACGTTTCACAAGGAGTTTTCTTCCACGTACAACCTCTCTGTGGAATAGTTTATCACCGGCGATTTTTCCGGACCGATACGACCTGGGGACCTTCAAGAAAAGAGCTTACTCCTTTCTAAAGGGCCGGCAACGCACCCGCAAGTCTCCTGGTGTTGCGGTTGATCATGGGCGGCGGTAGTCACTTAACATCAGGTGAGCCGCATGCTTGTTTGCCCCCTCTTCTATAAAAAAAAAAAAAAAAAAAAAAGAAACCCCACTTCCCTAACTCCGAACTTGCCTTCATTTTGATGTAGATTTGTATTTAGATATCAATGAGGGTGTGAATACAATTTTTTTTCTGCCACCAGCGCCACTTAAAAATGAGGTGTAATATTTGACAGATTTCAAAGAAGGGACGTAATTTTTTTTTCGGAAGAGTGTAAAAGTAAATGTTGTTAATTTTTGTACTTTTAGTTACAGTTAATATTAATTAGATTAAAATTAAATAAATGAAGCCTTGAATGATATATATTTATAAAAGTGAAAAATTTAAAAGAAGTTCAAATATCCAAAAAATTACATATAAGACAAAATAATAATTAAATAAAAGACAAAACTTTTAAACTTATTATAATATTGCACAAATTATTTTGTTCATTGACATCATATGTACTCTGGAAACTGATAAACTTTTATTTAATACTAACTTATAAATTAAATGATGCTTTGTAAGAAACTACTTCACCTCAATGTCAACTAGCGACATCTGGTGGTCGGAAGATCGGACCTATTTTAAGTTATTCGATACAAAATAATCACAGAGAACATATGCATACACATTCAAAACATACGTGGTAGTGCTACGCTACAGTTATATTATGGTTGTAGCACGAATAAGTCGGCTCTACCGGGGAAGAACCACGCTCTCACAGAATATCAGCGTAAAATTACAGCACAATGCTGCCGTGTTTCGTACGATGAGTGTAGAGAACTGAAGACCATTTTTACTGGGAACGAGACATTTCATCTTAGTCCTCGGGCGTGACAACCCATCTACATTTTAATTTTTGATCGAAGATAAATGTATGTACAAGTTGATGTATATCAACACCTCAGCATCCACTTACCATCAGGTGGACTGTGAGCTCATTTGTCACTACTATTCTATAAAAAACACTAAGCTAATGCACTACCGACCTGTCAATGTAAACTAAAATACGAGTACTCAATATGCATTAAAGCTGGCAGGTTGTATTTCACTCACATTTCTTTCATGCCTCCGTTTCCTTAAATTGTGAGCCCTTTAATAAAAGTTTATGGGAGTGCCGGTGTTCTGTAAAGTATTCACAGGAAAAAAACATTAGCCGTAAAAATGAAATTTGATGCGGGATCCTATATTTTTAAGGAAATGGACTTAGCATTTAAATTGCAATCTTTATGTTTATCTGTAGATAGAATTTGGATGTTGGAATCAATGACAATGACGACCTGGAATTCTTCCAGATTAAGAGTGTTATTGATTCTGTAGTATCATGGCGTACACGCCAGCTTAATACACGACTATGTATTTCATTTACGGAGCCTGTGAAGGTAATCCTAGAGCAGCTGCTGAACTTAACAGAGAAAGATACCTGAACGCACGCCACCCATACCGTGTCTTCATAAAAGTACACAATTCCTTCACCGAAGGCAGATATCCTGAAAAAGGCGTTGGTGGCTTTTGCGAAGGTACACCCATTTTGAATAGTCCAGTATTTCAGTACGTGGCATAGAATGGCGCACAGGTATTTCAAAGCTCAAGTCATTTTAAGACGGAATCATGGCTTCCGTTCTTTCCATGTTCAACGTGTCCAGAGTCTCGAGCGTCGAGATTATTAAGCTAGAGTCATTGTTTGCAGAAGAATGCAACGAAAAATAAGTGAAGACGAGGGTGCGTTTAATAGAATTTTACGGAATGATGTATCTTCTTTTTTTATAGGATAAGGTGACAAACGAGCATACAGTCGACCTGATGGTAAGTGGTTGCTGCGGCGTTTAGAGATCTACATTTATCCTCGATTACGAATCATAATTCAGATGCGTTGTCACCCGTAAGGACTAAGATGAAATGCATCGTTTACAGTAAAAAGGGTCTCCGGTTCCCTACACTCACCATACGAAATACAGCAACATTAAGCTACTATTTTACGCTGGTATTCTGTGAGGGCGTGGCCCTTCCCCGGTCGGGCTGACCCATTCGTGCTACAACTTTACTACTAATATAACTGCGGCATGACTCTACCACGTAAAAAATCTTCTTGTCGCAAAGATGGATATTTAAACCTGCAAAATTCACATAGTTAGCAGTTGGAAAATTTACGCTTTAAAATGGAGCAAAGGTCACAATAACAAATTAAATTAAATTTGTACTCGGGCATATTTGACGGATAATTAATCGGGCCATTGGAGTTTCCTGAAACTCTTAATGCAGAAAGGTATTTAATTTTTTTGGAAAGTGAACAAAATTATGAAATCAAATATATCATAATATCCAGCAAAAGAATTCGACGCTTTTTCAAACTAATGGAAAAAATAATTGAAGCCCAAATACGAGGACTTAAAAATAATAAGATTTAAAAAAGGTATTTCAATGGTTAATGTTTTTTTTTTTAAAAACAGCGGGTATTTCCGGAAATTGCCTAAGAAATCTTGATATAAGGATACTCTTCGCTACCTTGACGTCAATATTATGAAACTAATATGGAACATCGCACGGATGTAATATATTATCATTTTATCTTTAAGTAAAATATACCTTTAGGTAGAACCATGATTACTCAAAGGATAAACACCTGCTTTTGTTTCAAATACGTGAGAGTTTGATCTCTGCCATCACTTTCAAATGCCAATTAAACACCGATTCAGCCGTTAACATAAACGCACGTCAAAAGAAATTATGTGTAGTTTGAGATTGCCGGCCATCTGAGACTTGATCCTTCACTACTGGCTGTATGAGGAAGCTAACTACGAAAGCTACACTGGATTGCGGTCTGATGAAGAATATAAGGAAACAGATAATATCAATCGTTTCTCTTACAATCAACAATACAATAGAAAATAAACTAAGCTCCTCCACAATACCGACTGATACAAAATTCACCTTGCAAGTGAAACCACGTTGAATCACATTCACTACAAATATTTTGCTTTACTTGGCAACCTTGTGGGGATTTACGTATTTGTTGAATCCTAATGCACGCTACTTAGCATATACAAACAGTTATTTTATCTGTATACAGAACAAACGTGAGGGGATTTTGTGTAAAGTGGTATTGGTTGTCTGGAAGAGATTGCTATCGGCAATAAGCCGCCCATTGGATATATATTTTGTTTAGCGTATTAAATGATTTAGTTATTGTTTTTGTATTCATCCTTAATTGTACTTAATAATAAATAAATAAAGATAAACACAACAGTACCAGACTAACCGACACAGACAAACTGATCAGTAAGTCGATGTAGCATTGGGCCGGCCACATTACTCGAAGAACTGACCACGCGATGGCAAAGAGAGGTTTTCAAGTGACAACCTCGTACCGGTAAGCAAGGTGGTAGGGCAGCTTCCCCATTACATGAATGGCGAGCTAGCTAGAAATGAAGGAAGATGCATTCCGTAAAGGAGATATGTTCAGCATTGGACTTGTAAAAGGTTTTAATGATTGTGATAATAATAATGATGATTATGAAATAAATAAAAATAAATAAAGTGGTTTAGATAGAAACAATGGAAAGTAAGAAATATGTAATAATAAATTACGTAATCTATCGTGATTAGATATATATATTTCTTCCGTCTGACTGAACTTCTTAACGGTAAGACCGATTTTGAGAAAAATGTGTGCGTGTGATTAAGTTGATTGTGTAATTTCAACTCTTCGTTTGAGTTGGAACAGTAGCATATTTCTTAAAATAGAATCGATTAGGTTCAAAGTTATAAAAATTTAAGTAATCTATAAATATAATAAAGGTGTAAATTGCAGATGTCTGTACATTTTATATTTTTGTAACAAAAGTGATTCAGAGGGACTCAAAATAATTAATTGAATACATTTCTATCATTTTTATAATTGTCTATCGGTCTGTCTGTTTGTTTGTTGGCGTATCATGTATAGAGTACTTAGTACCCGGTTGACCGAGCTTTGCTCGGTATTTATCGCTCGATTTTTTTTAATTCGTGTGTTTTGGAAATTATATTTAGATACAAATTACATACTGATGAAATATAAATAATATTTTTTGATCTTAGCGACATAACAGCAAAAACGGAACTGGTTATTTGAATAAAAAATCATGAGTGCAATTATTTTAATTTAAATTTTTGTGTTTTAAAAAATACTAAAAAAGGGCTCGAAAAATTAGATTTTCTCAAAAAAGAAAGAAACTTGAAAAAAAAATTAAAAAAAGTCGGTTGGTCGGTCTAGGCTCGAACCGGGGTTTTACGATTCTGTGACCGTCCATTATACCAATTAAGCTATTTATACTCATTAACAATCTGTCAAAATTTACCTTCTTATTCTAACGATATTGTAGCAGTTTTTCATTGCCTAAAAACACGGACAAAAAGACATTTTCTAAAAATAAATCCTAGCTAGATCGATTTATTATCCCCGAAACTCCCTGGACACAAAATTTTATGAAAATCGTTTGAGCCGTTTCCGAGATCCCGATTATATATATATATATATATATATATATATATATATATATATATATATATATATATATATATATATGTATACAAGAATTGCTCGTTTAATAGTATAGGATTTATATCAAAATAATCGTTAGGAAAATTGTGAAGCGTGTCTTCGTTTTACATTTAGTCTTTGTTTTATGTATATACAAAAAAGGATATCGTTGTAGGCATCCTCATACTTCTTGGAGCGGGGAAGGGGTCATAGTGCCGTCCTGACGCATTTGCTCTCTTTAATTTAAAACTGGGCGTAGATGCGTGAAATTGGGGTAACAACTTTCTTTTATTAAGTAGGCATCCACTAAGAAAGACTTTTTTTAGAAAATTAAAATCCTAAGATAGCTAAATAAGGTTTTTAAGAATCTTTTCTTACAGCGTGATATTCATATTTGTGTAGGAAAAAACTATTAAATGATTTGAACTTTAAATTAGTACAAATACTTTAGGAAAAGAATGCATAAATTTTTCACATTTTTGTATTCTGTGTTAAATTTACTAGTAAAATTTAAATACAAAAACCAGATTGGATAAAGCTTATTAATAATGAAAAACATTCAATAGAATCCAGGATTGTTGATTGAAATTATCACCGCTATTAGCATGCACAGAGTGTATTGACAGAGTAGATAACTAACGGACCAACGGATTGCTAATCGAATGCAATGAATTTTAAACATGGCGTAATTACAGTGATGCTTCTACAAGCGTTAATTTTTATAAAAGCAAGAATATTAAATAAAATAACGTATTTTATCGTGATTAAAAGCAAAGCTACAACCTATATACATATACACACGTGTTGACGTACATTATTTCAATCGCGGTTTTGTACTTATTTTTAAGTAGCTGTTCCCCGCGACTTCGTTCGCGTAAAATTTATTACGATTGAATTCCATGGGTTTGAATTTTTTCGCGAATCGCCCCGATTCTTTTTCTAAAATAAAAATAAGGCTTCATCATTATCATCATCATTACAGCCCTTCACAAGTCCACTGCTGAACATAAGCCTCCCCCAAGTAACGCCACAAAGCACGGTCCTGAGCCACCTGCATCATCGACTTCCTAAATGTCTTAGCAGTAAAATAAGGCTTAGTTACTCCTTATAGCATCATCTATCTGCCAGTGAAAGCCCTGACAAAATTGGTTCAGCCGTTTCGGAGATTAGCCGGAACAAACAGAAAAACAGACACAAAAATTTTAAAAATTGTTTTTGTTTTAAAAATATTTTATATAGCTGTGCCCCGGGTTTTCACCCGCGTATATCACGTGTCTGCGTCGCGCGACATGACATGACAACTCGCTCATTTAGTTCAATCTTTTTGGCTAAAAAAATTGGCAAAATTAATGTAGTACTTTTATCTATCGGCATATGTATGTTATACAGCAAATTAAATATTATCCACTTTCTCTCCCCCTCCCGGATGAATGCCCCAGAAAGTGCCCCAAAACGCGGCTTTCTTCAGTTTTAAAGATAACGTAAACAAACGTAAAGTACACGGTACACGAAATGATCCTTGATGAAGTTTCTATCAACTTTTTATACATACGAAAGCGACACCATTTATAGCTTTTGCGCGATCTGCCACAAAATATGAACATTTCTTATCTTTAATCGAATTTTTGCTCTAAGTTTAGGTATATTAAAGTTTCCAACTTTAACGCCAAAATATGTGTGACAAAAGTAAAGCATAGAATATGCTCTTTAAAAAGAGGTACAAATTATTTCTTAACTCTTTCATTATGATAAAACTATTTATTTGAATAAGAATTAATACTACAGAAGCTACTTTGTGACTTAATTATGATAGTTAGATATATTCCTTACGCGGACTTTTTTGAGGGTGACAATGAGTATTAATCATGTAACTCATAATTTCTATGTATCATCAAGTTTTCTCAGCACACGCCAAGTAATGAATTTTATAAGCAAAATTTCTCTACTTTGGGTTACAATTTTCTTAAAGATCTCCGAATTTGTTGGAAAATAAATTACATTCTATGTTACTTTGTGATAATTTAGCTTTATATTGGTGAAAAAATTATTAAACTCGGTCTAGTAGTTCTGGAGTTTATTCGGTACAAACAAACAAACAAAAAAATCTTTCTTCATCATAATATTAAGGTATAGATAATTATTTTCTTGTTATTATTTTTTACTATTTTTTGTTCTTTTTTAATTTTGGTTATTTCATTTTTATTAGAAATATTATTATATTATTTGTAAAAAGTAATATCTACAAAACATAAATTTATTAGTTCAGAGCTTCCCTGTAAACTATATCTGATGATGTTGTATTTTGTGGCAGCAAAATATCCTCGGTATATGAGGTAGTTGACCAGCTGACAGTCCAGTGATGATGGTCGCTACAGTAAAATTTTCCTTCAATTACTTAATAAGCAGCCTCATCCCATTGCATATGCTTGGGGGGCTTTGCATATTTTAACATGAAAAAGTGACATAACTGTAATAGTTAGACTTATGCTATCGCTGACTTTTTTGTAGATATTGATATCTTCTATAAAACTGTAGTAAATCACTTTGTTCTATTGTCAATAGTTTCCGCAGCGTAAGCAGCGTAAGCGATATAAGGATTTTTCGGCGTTACTATTGCACAATTTAACACGAAAAGGTGGTTATTTTGACATAACTGTAACAGTTAGACATTTGGTATCGGAAATTTTTGTAGATATTGATATCTTCTATAAAACTGTAGTACATCACTTTGCTCTATTGTCAATAGTTTCCGCAGCGTATGCGATATAAGGATTTTTCGACGTTACTATTGCATAATTTTGCATGAAAAGGTGGTTATTTTGACATAACTGTAATAGTTAGACATATGGTATCGGGGATTTTTTGTAGATATTGATATCTTCTATAAAACTGTAGTACATCACTTTGCTCTACCGTCAATAGTCCGTCAAGGATTCTTTTGGTTTTTTTTTTCACGCCGAGGGTTACATTAACGAAGTTTTCATACGGATTCCTAACTTTTTTGAAAATTTACTATAGCCCATGTTCATAAGAGATAAGGTAGGATTTCAACGGTGAAAGAATTTTTCAAATCAGTCCAGTACTTTTGGAGCCTATTCAGTACAAACAAACAAGTTTTTCCTCTTTATAATATTAGTGTAGATGTAGACTACGTTTCGAATTCATTGAGTAGCTACACTACTGTAAATTATAGTTGTATCACGAAAGGGTTGGCTTAACCTAGGAAGGACCACGCTCTCACAGAATACCAACGTTAACGTTCGTGTGGTGAGTATAGAGAACCCGATAACTTTTTTACTGTAAACGAGGTATTCCATCATAGTCATAGGGGATGACAAAACATCTGCATTTTTATTATTAATCGAGATTATAGATATAGAGATTATACAGATATAGAGATTATAGATGTCTATGGTCATCATCAACTTATCATCAGTTGGACTGTACGCTCGTCACCTATTAAAATATTGAAAAATGATGAACATGATTTAATTAAGTGAATTATTGCATTTATATAAACTTAATCGTATAAACTTAGCGTCAACAAAATAATAACAAAAAAATTTAAACCAAAATTTTGAACTTTGTGCATTTCAAAGTTTTAAAACCAAAACTATTCATTTGATCGTTAAATGAAGTTCTCTCACCTTGCGCCATTTAAACGTAAAATCGGCAGTTTTCAGTTTTATTTAGTTTCAGTATAACTAACGAACCTCTCTATTGGTTTTGCTTTAATGCAGTTCAAATACTCTAACTTTTATTTATGCTGAGAGCCGTGATAACTCAGGGGTTAAGCGTTTGCTATTAAATTTCACAGTACGCGAGCTTCCCGTGTTCGATCCTTGCTGGCACCAATCAAATTGTTAACTGCCAATTTAAGTGCTGATTTACTATGTACTTGGCGGTGACGGAAAACATAGTTAGGAAACCTGCATGTCTAAGAAATAAGAAAAAAATACTCCAAAGACATGTGAAGTTCGCCAACAAACGTCCTTAAGCCCTCTGTAAGAGTAGACCTGTGCCCAGCTGTGGATCGTATATGTACTATAACGTTAATGGCTTATAACGAAGTACAAAAAGTAGGGCATACATCTCCTGACATTTTTGCGGGGATTATAGAACAATTAGTCTTTACTGCCCCAGTCTATGCTAGCGAACTTCACCAGTCTTTAAAATATTTTTATTCCTCAGAAATGCAGGTTTCCGGACGATGTTTTCCTCTACCAAACACTTGGTAAATCAGTACTCTAAAGTCAAATTATAACTTTCATTGGTCCCAGCGGAGAAGGTAACCGGGCTGTTAGCAAACTATGAAAGTGCATTGCAGACCCAACAGTGAGATTTATGTAGGTTATTAATTTTATCATGATAATAATAAATCTGATAATAATAATAATGTAATAGAATAGAATAATTTTTATTTAATAGATATAATAATACTTACTGATAATTATTTAAGCTTCAACAGTCATCTAGTCGCAAGGTGATTGATATGTAAGTTCACAGATGTTTAATAGGTGGCAGGTACGCCTTTTCCACCAGGAAGTCCGTCTGGGTATATATAGCAGTATTTGTATTGCATATCTGTAGTGTGTAGCGTAGTGTAGTGTAGAAAGAGACGACAGAGTGAAACTGAGACAGGAGATAAGCAGCAGCACCTTAATAATAACCAGTCAAAATAATATAAGTTTCTGTTACCCAACAGCCAAGCGTGGCAACTATAGCAAAATCTCCCCTATGAGGTAATCTATGGGGAACTTTTACATGCTGTAATGGATTGAAAAAAATTATATCATTCGGAAGGTACTGTACCATACTGTGCCATGTGCAGAAATGTGAGTGCATGTGAGAAAAGTATGTCGCAGCATGCAGTTAAGGCAGATAAAATAAGGTGAAACGCTTTAAATAATGTAAATGAAAGCATTGTGATCACTTTTATGGCTGTATGAGCTAAGATCCTTTTCCTTTCTCTGTACGAAATAAAACAATTATTAAAAAATACTTTTTGTGTTTTCACATTAGACAAATTTCAACCACGTGCAATACTAGTTGATATAATTTTCTTAAGTCAGAAAAAAATAATAGACCAATTAATCCAAAATTTTATACAAGGAATGTTGTCCGTATAAAGAAGTTTATGGTCGCTCAGCGACCTACGAAGATGGCTACGCTTGGGGTTTCTCTGCGTGATAGACTTAGAAATGTGGATTCTGTAGTAGAACCACAGTGACAGACACAGCCAAAGGCATTAGTAAACTAAAGTGGCATTGAACCGAACATATAGCTCG
Source organism: Parnassius smintheus behrii (assembly GCA_036936625.1). NCBI lineage: Eukaryota > Metazoa > Arthropoda > Insecta > Lepidoptera > Papilionidae > Parnassius > Parnassius smintheus. The sequence continues at coordinate 10,226,413 of JAUPFT010000023.1, forward strand.
AAGAATTGACAACCGATAGGGAATAAAGGTGCTGGAGTGGCAGCCTCGTGCCAGTGAACGAATTATAGGGCGCCCCCTACAAAATCGAATGATAACATGATAAGGTCAGTATTTGTGGCATACCTCGGGAAGGTCTATGTTCAGCAGTGGGCTTGTGATAGGCTGTAATGATGATTGTGTAGAAAAATAATAGGCTCTTTTTATGAGTATAAGCTAAATAAGTGCTTACAAATCCTTTTTAACTTAAAAACGTCAGCTCATCAGCGTAGCTGTATTAAAACGCTTAATCAAACCACCTGCTCTGATGCCTTCAAATACATTTGCGAACAATTTGACTGCGTTATTAAACCGTTACAAGATAGCGATAAGTTTCAATATAATGGATCTTCGTAAACTTTTGCTCAAATTAACGGGGCGTCGGATAACACAATCAATCTAAACTTACGCAGCGTATAAATTGAACTACAACAGTTAAGGTTAAGTTATCGCTTCCTCATTATTGGCAGGCCCTTAATTCTGACGAGTGCGGTAATGTGTAATGGTAATTTATATAGTAAGGTTAAACTTCTCAATTGTTACTTAACTATTATATTGCTTTACGAGTGATGCAATTAAGTATTTTTATAGAATACGTGTGACAAACGAGCACACAATCCACTTGATCTATTTTGTGGCTGGTATTCTGTAAGAACGTGCCCCCTTCACCGGTCAAGTCGACACATTTTACCTTAATATAACTGTAGCGTCCCTCTACACAATAATAGAACAAAATTGAGTCCCATTACTGGAAATGTGGTAACCTATTACTAACAATTCCGTGAGTAATTTACCCTATGGCGACATGTTTAGTAAAGTTCCATAAACGTTAGACCTAGATCTTTAACAAAAACTTTATTCGTTTTGATTAAACTTAACAAGAGCAGCAAGCAAGAATTTTAAAATAGTACCCCATTTTAGACATCCTCTAAAATGGGGTACTATTTTAAAATTGTATTTACAATTGATACAAAAAAAATGTGTACTTGCTAATAATTAAAATTTTATTTTTCTTTAAAATTTTATTCTTGGAAGCTTTGATTTACTTATAAGAACAATAAAAACAGATAACAACTCTAAGCTGGAAATAACACGCAGAATCTTATGTTATTTTTTGACTTGAACGGTGTTATGCAGAAATGATCCTACCCACAAACTGGCCAAAATAATGATTCAGTAATTTCTTTTTTCAATTTATTTCCAAGTATCAAAGAATTTTCTTTTATGTGATAAAGCCATTTTGCATGTATATTATGGTTGTAGCATAAATGGGTCGGCTCGACCGGGAAGGACCACGCTCTTACAGAACACCAGCGTAAAATCGCAGTTCAATGCTTCTGTGTTTCGTATGGTGACTGTAGAGAACCGGAGACCATTTTTTACTAGAAACGAGGCATTCCATCTTAGTCCTTAGGGGTGGCAACGCATCTGTATTTTGATTCTTAATCGAGGATAGATGTAGATGTCCATGAGTCACAGCATCCACTTACTATCAGGTGAACTATGTGCTAGTTTGTCACCCTTATTCTATAAAACAAGCTTCTGAAAAATACCAAGTATTCCTAAGATCTGCATTCAATTCCTCAAAATGTTATACTTAACATTATGTAATAGGGTTTTTGCCACAATAAAATGCATTTATAACTTAAATCTTAACAACTTTATGTTTTTGTGGATTGGATCATTTCTGCATAACACGGTTCAATTGTAAACTATATTTTTAGAGTAGCGAAATGTTCCACTTTGGAACGAAACAGCTCATAACAAATCGTAGATAATTTTTTATGTAGTAGATAAGCCACCGCTCCTGTACGTCCTGTTGGTTTTAATGGAACTTGACTTTCTTTCAGTAGTGTGTTAGTGTTAGCAAGTGGGCCTTACTCTAGTAAGACCCAGAGGGTAGGGATATTTTTCTACCCAGGAGTCCATCTAGATAGGTATCACCCTGCAAGATCGAAAGATTTCAAGCAAATGGCAGCACCCATCCATCTTCTCTATTGAAATTAGAATGCCTTTTTTAAATGCAATAGTGTCGAACATCATCCCGAGTAGGAATCGGTGTCCTTTTACGAGAATTTCTCTAGAGAGAAAGAAGAGAATGATGTATCAAATCTGATGAAATGGTGGAGATGATCTTGACATGTTCACAGACTACAAACTTCCTGGAGTGTCGGTCCGACGCGACAAAAACACCGAAATCAAGCATACCACTGCAGGATTTAATATTCCAGGCTTACTATGACATCGAGACGTCAAACATATCAGTACCCCCCGCCCCAAACCATGGGTACTGTAAAGCACCCGAAACGTCGGGAAGTAATAATATGTACACTGAACGCGATAAAATCCGTAAAAATTGTTTTATTCACCACATATTAACAGATTGTATCTACAAGGTATATGTAATACGTAATATTAAGTCTATGAATATGGCCAATTGTTATGAAATATATTAAAGCAATTTTTTTTTCTATATTTTTTATTTCTATCAATCAATGTAATGACCCATGCTATCGATGCATCTTCGTCAACGTAGAAGCAGTTTGTTGATTCTTGAAAAAATCAGCTAGAGGAAAGAAACAAATTTTTCAAAGGCATTTTTACTGCCTCACTGGTATTAAATTTTTTCCCTCCGAAAATTTATCCAAATTCTGGAAAAAGTAAACGTCTGTTGGTGCAAGGTCTCGTGAGTACGGTGGATGACGGAAAACTTCCAAACCCAGCTCTTGTAACTTGGAGAGCGTCTGCTGCACAACAGACGGTCTCCAAGTTACAAGGTTATCGTGCAGGAGCAGAGGAGACGAGCGATTAATCAAAGCTCATTGGAGACGTGCGAGCTCCTCCATCACTGTGTTGAGTCCTTCACAGTACACATCTGCATCACTTTTCTATTGGTTTTCGTTTAAGGCTTTAAGGTATTGTTTTGTGCTGAACCAGGATTCAACCAACTTGCTGAGCACTTGCGATGATCAAATAAAATCCATTTTTCATCGTACGTTACAATGTGGTTCCAAATTCATTTGATTGTATGGCTGTTGAGGAGTGCAAATCACGTTCCGACGCATACTTCGCGCTGGCGATCAGTCGTCATTCAGTCAGTAGTGAGTATCGCCAGTTTCCACTATCGCTTTTATACGTCATTGTCGACCAAAGTTTTCGGACAACCACTGGGTTCATTTTTCAGGCTGAAATTTTCAGCATGGAAATGGGCAAACTAATAACAGGTGGTGCATTCCTTTGTAATATTCGCTCCGTAAACATCGATGATGTTGCGTAGCGCTTGTACCGCTTGCTGTCATAACGATACACATACTCCATAATTACTCGAATTTTTACATTGAAGTACTATGTACCTATGTCATAACGATACACATACTCCATAATTACTCGAATTTTTACATTGAAGTACTATGTACTTACGTACTAGAACAGCTATCTCAAACAAAAAATGTGAGCTACTCTGTGTTCGCGCGGTTAGTTTTTTTTTTATCATAGAATAAATATAGATAGAATGATCCGTAGGTAATAGTAGATTATATTGTTAAATAGGTAAATTATATCGAGAAAAATATTTAAATTTTGTCATTTATTTTGTATATTATATTTGCGTATGTAATATAATCTTACATAATATTATATCACAATTACATTTTAATGATATTTTTATCTGAATATTTTAAGAGGTATCTATTTCAAATATAAAAAAATACTAAATCTGTGTTTAACAAAACTTATTAACATAACATTTAAATTACATATATATTTATTTAAATTAGAATAAATGCTGGGCACGCGAGAATTAAAATTTATTCCACTTTGACTTTGATGTGGAAACCTAAAAATAAAATAAAAGAATAATAAGCAGATTTAAACGTGGAAAATTTAGCCTAATTATAATAACTTATAAATGTTTGTACAAAAAAAATGTGTATAATAATATATTCGTTCCATACTTGTTAAGTACCCACAGAAGTGTCGCATCTGAACATATTAAATTCATAATCTATTTTTCATGACACAAAATGGCGTCTTAGGAATAATTTGTTTTATTATTAATCTATAATACTTTTTATTGATTAAGTATCTTATTAACCGATGACAAGTAATTACTTGGTTTTTTACTGACATTTCTTGAATTATTTGTGCAATATCTAAGTACACATGACGGCATATTTTTATCAAGAGATTTTTTTTAAATCAACACAACACGTGACAACTCTACAAGCGCCTAGGGAGTGACTGATTAAAGTGCGGTGTATGCACCGCAGTTGAGTGGAACATAGTAGCTGAATGCAGTGTCGCCTCTAGTACGTAGTACGTAATAGCTCAATGAATTTTTAACTTATCCATAATGACAAAAGGGTTTCAAGTGCGATAAAAACATAACGCTAATCAATAAACAAATGACTAATATTGACAAAATAATACCATGTTTTTAAAATAAAATAAATTTGAAATTTGAATTCTTAGCCAAACAATTATTATTTTCATCTGAATTGACCAGTACGGCAAAACGATTATCTGCAAAACACATCTCTCCACAGAATGCCACATAAGGGGGATATTTGCCACAGTTGGCACGCTTGGCAGACTAGTTGGCAACCGTAGTTTTTTTTCTAGTTGTCATTAGAAATACAATGCTGTCCCTCTCCCGGTATTCTGTCGCCTCTGTCGTCTCTTACGACACCAACGGGACGACGCGTGGTAGTAGACATTCATTCATGTTCAATTTCAAATCGTTTATTGCTTCTATAATGTACATTACATTAGCAGTTACAATGACCATTATAGACCCTTATAGACCTTTTTTATATTACACCGCCATTACATTTATCTAATAAATAGTCCCTATAAAATAATAAATATTACCTATGCAGTCACTTCATCTTATTGTTCTCAACATCACCATTATTAATTGCTTTAAAACTTTATTCCACTCTAACTTATAAATAAATTTGCTTTAAAATTTTATACAAACATCAAAAGTTACAATAACTGTATAATATAAAAGTTCTAACATTCAATTAAGCACGATTGTTTCCAACGCCTCATTTACACACATATCACAATTCAATGCGAAAGTTTCTCTTTTAAACATCCTCACCGCACTTGAACCTGACAAAGGAAAGCAGAACTATCAATCTCCACTTAGTAGCGATAGTTTGAACTGCGGTAAAGTCCATGTGCTTAAGCGGTTTGCAAATCTGTTAAATGGACTAGTAAGCTGAAATGGTAAGTAGTTTTAAATGATAAAGTCATGATGTAACGTATTATGCCTGTACTACAAATGGGTTGGCTAGACTAGCCACGCTCGCACTGATTACCAGTGTGAGGTAACAGTAAAATGCTGCTGGGTTTCGAAGTCTTCCTCTACAGCAGCTGGACATGGGCCTATCCCCTCTTGATGCAAGGTTCTTTCTCCTATCTCGACGGAGGATTTGCCACAATCGTCTCTCTTGTCAGGCGTATTGACAATAGCAGTACCAGACGTCTCACGCTGTCCGTCACGGGTTTATGTATCGGAAGCTAATTATATTTATCGGAAGCCATTAGATTTTCGACACGGCATAGACTAATTATAATTAGTCTATAGTCGATAGTACGTAGTAGTATGAGTACTATGAGTAATAGAAGTAATTGACATTCCATTTTAATTTTCAAAGGTAGTGTAAAGGGTGCACTGGCGCGATGAAATGGTAGGAAACTCGAAAACCAAAATTCGTTAAAACCGTTTATTTTGAAAATGACACAACGTATGTACACGAACAAAAGCATATGAGAGAGAGAGCAAGGGTACGTGTGTCGCGCGCGATAGTAAAGGCTGACTGCCTGCGTCGCCGTTCGATTTTCCTCGATTTTCTACCTTAAAATTTAATATAATATTTAAACATATGAGATGATTGGGCCGTCATACCCGCCACCTTAAGCTAATACAAATTTGTATAACGATTTTTGAGCACGTCACTAACACACCCCACCCCAGTGCTGGCTCAGCACTACTCAGACAAAGGAATTCTAGCGACGCGCGCCGCTGAACATCTCAGCGTCCCTGATTTGGTTCTGATTTCAACCAACCTGACGCGGCCGTCCTTGCCTGGAAACACCTGTTCCACGATCGCCTTCTGCCACACGTTGCGTGGCGCTCCAGGGTCCACGACCAGCACGAGATCACCTACCTTTAGCGGTTCGCGCTCCTCATTCCACTTCCTTCTAGGTATCAGCTCCGGTAGGTACTCTGTTACCCATCTGCGCCAATACATATCGGCTAAGCGTTGACTCTTTCGCCACTGTTTTCGTAGGTACAGGTCAGTCATTGAAGACACCTGCAGCAGGTAAGTTGGAACTCTTACCCAGCAGAAAATGGTTTGGCGTCAACGACTCGTTGCTACCAGGTTCTACAGACACGTGAGTAATGGGGCGGCTGTTGACTATATTCTCGACCTCAGTCATAAAGGTGGCGAGAACTTCATCTTTGGGGACACGCTCTTTGAGTATAGCCCCTAGAGATACCTTAACGCTACGTATTAAACGCTCCCACGCCCCCCCTCCCCCCAATGGGGGCTTGCCGGTGGGATAAAAGACCATTGCGTCCCATTGTTAGCAGCCTCGTTCTTCAGGGTCTCGTCGTCAAGTTCCTTGATCGACTTCAGTAGCTCCACATCAGCGCCACGTAGGTTAGTTCCGTTATCGGAGTAAAGGTAGCGTGGCCACCCTCGGCGGGCAGCCATATGAAGGAGGGCCATAATTAGTGAGTCAGTAGTAAGGGAATGCACGATCTCCAGGTGTATAGCCCGAACTGTAAGGCATGTAAATATGACACCGTACCGTTTTTCCCTTCTCCTCCCTACCACCACCTCCATCGGTCCAAATAGATCCACACCGCAGTGTGTGAAAGCTCGCTGGTGATGTGCCACCCTAGCGGGAGGTACGTAGGCGGTCCCATAATGAATTGGCCTAACTATGAACCAATGAAGGAAATGAAACGAAACCAATTTTATTTTTCAATATAATCACCATGAATACTAACACACTTCTGACATCTGTGAATCAACATCTCTAAACCTTTATAAAAATAATCTCTTTTTTTATCCTCAAAATAACTGAAGACCGCCGCCTGGAACTTTTCATCGCTTGAAAATTTTCTTCCTCTTAAGTCCCGCTTTAAATTTGGAAATAAATAATAGTCGGACGGGGCCATGTCTGGACTGTAAGGTGGATGTTGAACTTCTGTGAACCCGCATTGACGAACTGCATCCTTCGAAACACTAGCGGTATGAACAGGGGCGTTGTCATGGAGCAACAGGACAACTTTAGACAGCTTGCCTCTTCGTTTTTCCTTTATCTTGTCTCGTAATTTATATATTAAAGAAGCATAATATTCGCCGTTCACGACTGTATTACGTTCTTTAAAATCCACCATCAAAATGCCTTGAAAATCCCAAAATATTGTGCACATGAGTTTTTTAGTCGATTGTTGCACCTTTGCCTTTCTAGGGGGCTTTTCACCCTTATAACGCCATTCCATTGACTCGCGCTTGCTTTGTGGATCATAATACAAGATCATAGTTTCATCACCAGTCACTAGCCGCTCGATCACAGTCTTTGGATTTTCGCCACAAGGATCCAAAAACTCCGAAGCGCAGCGCACTCTTTCCTGTCTCTGTACCGCTGAAAGAAGTTTCGGTACCCATCTTGCACTCACTTTTTTCATGTGAAGATGTTCATGGATCGCGCAGTGAACGGTACTCTTAGAGAGCCCAAGCCTTGCTGCAATTTCTCTAATCTTCAAAAGGCGGTCACTCAGAATCTCCTCTTCGATAAGAGCAATCGTTTCGGGAGTGAGCACTTCCACAGGTCGACCGTCGTGGCCAAAGTCTTCGACGGTTTCTCTCCCGAGGCGAAACTGTTTCACACAATTTTTCACTGTGCTATAGGAGGGGGCAGACTCCTTATACACGCCATCTAATCTTTCTTTTATTTGGGCAGGGGATAAACCTTCTTTAAACAGAAACTTTATGACACTTCGATACTCAGTTTTCGACATTTTGAAAAAATACGCGACTCTCGTTATTCAAATGCCTGTTAAACTAAGACTAAGTATTTCATGTCGATGCATGTTTCTTATATTAAGTGCACGATAAACGTACTATTTAATGCAACACAACATGTAGCGACATGATGCGTTAAACTATATCAGGCCAGTTCATTATGGGACCGCCTGGTAAATCGCCCATCACTGGCATTTCCGGTTTCGCCTTCTTTATTCTGCAGATCATACATCCGGCAGCTACATGTTTAACAGTGGGTCTCATTTTAATGATCCAGTACCTTTGCCTTAGGTTATTTACCACTGTCTCCTGGTTTCCGTGGGCAGCTTTTATGTGGAAATGTCTTACCAACAATCGCGTCACTCGATGCCGCTCGTCGAGGATACTCGGGTTTTTTGTCTCGGAAGAGACATCAAGTGCCGCACTAATGCGTCCGCCGCAACGAAGGACGCCGTGCTCGTCCAAATAAGATGACAAGTTGAGAATACGACTGCTGCGGGACAAACATTTACCTTCTCTAATTGCGCTCACTTCCGTGCCGAAGGCCTCGCTCTGTACCCGTCGGAACAGCAAACGTTTAGCCTGTTCCATTAATTCGCAATCGTCATCGATACGTTTCCTGCACTTACATATAAATCTAAGAACAGCGGCTGTACTTTTGAGCAACCGCAGCCACGAAGAAAACCGTTCCAGATGGGGAGTAGGCTCGACACTAGGGATGTCCGTTGTAACCACATTTGTTACCAGGTTAACACATTTAGTTGTCTCGACATCAGTGACAGGACGAATGACGTGACGCGGCCACGATGACTCATCGTCACGCAGAAACGTAGGGCCCCCCAACCATACACTCTTAAAGGTGGCGTCGTCGTAGGTTTCGCGTGCAGCTATATCCGCAACATTTAATTCAGTAGGCACGTATCGCCATTCTTTACTACTAGTGACCTCATCAATCTCGCCCAACCGGTTCGCTACAAATGTTTTATAATTTCTCGCGTCATTATAGCAGATAGCGTCGGCAGCAGCAGGCAGCGACGAACCGAAACGTTCCGCGTTCCTGTTTTTCACGTACTGTGCTGTAAATGGGGAACAATTAGCACCGAATATGAGCAAAGTCATGTTAAAAGTTTTGACCGATTGTTCAGGGCGAGGTCTCCACAAAAATCTAAGGGAATTTTGATCCTCGTCCCTTATTTTAATTCTCAGGAACATATCTTTAATGTCCCCGGCTACAGCGACCCTATTCTCTCTAAAACGTACCATAATGCCGAATAGGGACGCGAGTAAGTCGGGACCTTGCAATAGGTAATCATTTAAATATTTTCCGTGACTTTTCGCTGCTGCATCGAAAACGAAACGCAACTTTTTTTATTAGGATTATCGACCCCAAAGTGTTTAAATACCACGCTTTCGGTGTTCGGTCGCCGAATATCAGTCGACTCTTTAGCGAAATCATTAAGTAAAAGGTGATCCACTCGTTCAGAGTAACGTTTGGCGTAGTCAGGGTTCGCCACCATCTTTTTTTCTACTCCTTTGAACCTGTTGCAAGCGTTAGCGTAGCTATCGGGCAACGCGCAGCCTTCCTCAAGCCCGAGGTGCCAGCGGCCCGCCACGATCGTTGCCGAGCGCCCCGCCTGAGCGCGCGCGCGCACGTCTTCGCTGTTCTCACGGGGTTTGCTACACACACCTAGGGAATCGAGCATGAATGAGCGCCTTACCTCGTCATGAAGTTCGCGAAGCAAGTCCTCGGCATCACCGGCGGCGGGCGCGGCGGGCCCCGCGCTGCAGCACAGCAGAGGGCTCGGGTTCGAGGCGCGGGTGCCGTGTGGCGGTGCGCGCGCTATTCCATGTAAGGACCAGCCTAGGGTGGTGCGAGTAGCGGACGGCTCATTACGTTTACCAATACACATTTCAATAGGAGCTGACAAATGATTATTATCCTGGCCGATTAGTACTTCAGGTTTAATATTATTATTACAAAATATTAAATCATGTTTCAAATTTTTCAAATGAGCATACTGACTACAATCGATCGAATAAAGATTTTGCTCAGGCAATTTTAAATTGTTTACGCTTCGTGCATTAATGGTAGACATATTACAATTATTTTTATCAGACACATTTATAGACAAAACAGTAGAATCAACAATAACATCGCTACCGCTCCACGCGCCGCTCACGCGCATAGTCTCAGTGCGGCCGCGCAGGCCGGCCTGCGCAGCGAGGGAACCGGTTATCAATGTTATTGTTGATCCGTCGTCGAGCAATGCAGTCGTGCTGATTACACCATTAGGTCCGTGTATGTTTATAGGTACTACTTTCAATAACACGTTGTGTGCAGAGTTAATGTGTGTCACGGTAGCAGCTGCGGCTCCGGAAGTGTGGCCGCTATGGGCCGCGTCGCCGGTGTCGCCGGTGTCGCCCGCGCCGGGCGGGGCGGGACGCGGCTCCCGGCTGGCGTCGCGCGGCTCCCGGCCGGCGTCGCGCGGCTCCCGGCTGGCGTCGCGCGGTTCCCGGCCGGTGTCGCGCACGTAGTGCAGCAGCCGGTGGTGTGCTCGCCGCAACCGTCCTTGTCGCAGACGGCCGCGGGACACGTTTCTCGATCGTGGCGCGGCACTAAGCACTTGTAACATACGCCGTGGCATTTAACGTGACGCCACCTGTCTTTGCGCAACACTTTTTTCAACATTTTGCACTCAGTTAATTTATTTTTTGCGACGTCGTTGCAAAATAAACACTTAATGTCACTGTGCGTTGATTGTACTAATACTGCATGAGGACGACTGTCAGGTTTACTCTTATAGTGCTGCTGAAATCCGAAGCTGCGAGCCTCTGTGGCGTGTACGTTCGCTGTAGTCGAAATTTTCACAGCTTCTTGATTTAAAAAATCGCCTAATAATTTCAAACGTGATTTCTTTCCTTCCTTTATTATAGCAAAACTATAATCGGACCATTTTGATATTAGTACGGTAGGCATCTTCGATAAAATAATATTTGAAATATGCATTCCTTGCATGTACTCTTCTCGGCCGACGGCGTGCACAGCTGCGATGAAATTTTGAACTTTAACTGAGAACGACACGATGTCTTTGTTGTATTCGTTCGACATAGGTGGTAGTTTCTTCAGGCCCTGGGTAATTTTGCTTAGAATGGTGTCTGCGTTACCGTATAGTAGCTCTAAAGTTTTTATCACTACGTCGGGTGATGTAGCGCTTATCATGAGAGCTGAAACTGCTTCCTTAGCTGGCCCGTGAAGACACTTCCTTAAACGCCATAAATTTTCCTTCGGGCTAAACCCGCACACTTCGGTAGACTCGTCATAAGCCTGCTTGAACTGGAGCCATTCCAACGAGTCCCCTGAGTAACAAGGTAGGTCCCGGGGGGTACACATGCGACTAAGCAGGTTGTTGTTTGTACATTATTTGCAGAGATCGAGGATAGATTCTGTAGTGCGCTCGCGAGCATATGAACCGTTCCGTCACATGGGCCGGCAACGGGTGCCGCCGGCAGACACTGCTTGCCCGGCTGATCACCGAACTCTGGAGCGTGCAACGGGGGTTCGCGCTAGAGCCGACTTTGTTCTAACCATTGCTCCACTTTCTTATTATTGGTGTCGTCGTGCGGGTCACTATATGGACTGTATATTTCCTCTTCTTCATCCATAAGGTCTGCTAAATCCGCCTGAAACTGCTTATCGATGAGATCCATTTGAATTTTGGCCTTTTCTTTAGCCATCTCTAGTTCCAGTTTCTTTCTCCTGGCCATCAGAGAGGACGAGGTGGACGTTGACTAAGCCCCGGTGCGCGAAGCGGGCGGCTGTTGCAAGCGGTACTCGCGCTTGACGCTGCTACCCGCAACATCATATAGTTGGCTAGCGGTCGGTGTCTGTTTATCCTTCTGTGTATTTCCATCAGTTGGCTGTGGCTGCACTTGTAACTGGACTTCCTGATTTTCGTCCTCTTTGCTCTCGAGCTCCTTGCGTGTAGTGCTTCGAGTTTTTACCATTTTTGCAGGCGGCGTGCTGAACATTAGATCCGGTTCGAAGACCACTTTGTAAAGGGTGCACTGGCGCGATGAAATGGTAGGAAACTCGAAAACCAAAATTCGTTAAAACCGTTTATTTTGAAAATGACACAACGTAGGTACACAAACAAAAGCATATGAGAGAGAGAGAGCAAGGGTACGTGTGTCGCGCGCGATAGTAAAGGCTGACTGCCTGCGTCGCCGTTCGATTTCTAGTTTTAATAAAACACTGTAACGTCACACGCATCCTCGATTTTCTACCTTAAAATTTAATATAATATTTAAACATATGAGATGATTGGGCCGTCATACCCGTCACCTTAAGCTAATACAAATTTGTATAACGACTTTTGAGCACGTCGCTAACAGGTAGCATATATATATTTATTATTGTATATATCATACTGATTTATCCAATAATAATCTCGTAATCAAGGTGGCAATGTAAATTTATGTTGAGAATTAGTCGATATTCTTAATCGATTCATGTACGAATACATATCGTAGGTATCTGGTCATTCGGATGCACCAGGTGGATTTATATAATTTCAATAAGATTTCGTCATCACCATTATCATCATTAGAGCCCTTCACAAGTCCACTGCTGGACATAGGCTTTCCCCAAAGGATGTCACAAAGCGAGGTCCTGAGCCACAGCTTTATTTATATTGTTATTAATGTCACTATCATCTAAAACGCTTAAATACCGTTACCGCTACTGCCTATCGTAGTCTTCTGAACCCAGGCCTCCCCAAATGGATTGCCTCTTGGGTGGGAGGATATTTGCAAAAGCTTAACTTAGCCCAGAGAGATATTGTATGATAACATTGTAACACTTTATTAAATTAGCTTTGTGTCAGTTATAATCAATCCAAATTGAAACTTTGTTTATTAAACCACGAAAGTTGAGGATTAACTAATTATTACAACATCTTAATTTTGCTAAGGCAAGTCAGTTGTTGGCCTGGTTAAATTAATTTACACTGAATAGAAATTAGAACAGGCTTTATATATATTTGTACAGGGTTGTTTTTCAAAGAGTAGCCAAATTTTAAACTTAAGTTCAAATATATAAATAATGACATACCGTTATTGCATTTTTTTAAATTGAAGTAACTAAGACTTCTATGACTAGTAAAGTAATATAAATTCTGTCCGGGAAAGTAAAACCCTCTTATTTATTTCTGCTGGCAAATGTGCATTGCCGTGTTCCGAAGTGAAGAGGACATAGAGAACAAGTATAATTATACGAAATTAGATATTCCATCTCAGTCCTCGGGGGTAACAGTGCGTCTGCATTTTGATCCAAAATTGAAGGTAGATGTAAATACTTTAGATATTATACGTGGCAGAGCCACGCTGCAGCTATATTACCACGCTCTCACAGAATAACAGCCTAAACTAGCAGCTTAATACTGCTGTGTTTCGTATGGTGAGTGTAGACTGGAGAACCTTTTTTACTGGAAACGAGGCATTCTATCTTAGTCCTCAGAGGTGACAACGCTTCTGCATTTTGATTCTTAATCGAGGATAAATATAGCTGTCTATGGGCCACAGCATACACATACCATCAGGTGGACTATGAGCTCGTTTGTCATCCTTATTCTATAATCTATTCTGTTCTACGTTATTCTTAAAGATTGACTGTCTGTAAATGTAAATTAGGCTTACAACACGACCTACTACGACTCTATTGAGAAAGCCTTGCTTACTCTATGTACCACAAATTTGGACTAAATACAGGCGAAATTCTTGAAAAATGAACTTTTATTTGAAATTATCCCAAATTGAATGTGATTTATTGGCATTAACGCTTTTGCCTACCGATCAACCCGTACAAATGTGTGCGTGCGCAGTAAAATTAGCTATAATAATAATGCATTACCACACAGTACCTGGTTGACCGAGCTTTGCTCGGTATTTTTCGCTCGATTTTTTTTAATTCACGTATTTTGGAAATTATATTTAGATACAAATTACATACTGATGAAATATAAATAATATTTTTTGATCTTAGCGACATAACAGAAAAAACGGAACTGGTTATTTGAATAAAAAATCATGAGTGCAATTATTTTAATTTAAATTTTCGTGTTTTAAAAAAAACTAAAAAAAGGGCTCGAAAAAATAGATTTTCTCAAAAAAGAAAAGAACATGAAAAAAAAATTAAAAAAGTCGGTCGGTCGGTCTGGGCTCGAACCGGGGTTTTAAGATTCTGTGACCGACCATTATACCAATTAAGCTATTTATAATCACTAATAATTCGTCAAAATTTACCTTCTTATTCTAACGATATTGTAGCAGTTTTTCATTGCCTAAAAACACGGACAAAAAGACATTTTCTAAAAATAAATCCTAGCCAGATCGATTTATTATCCCCGAAACTCCCTGGACACTAAATTTTATGAAAATCGTTGGAGCCGTTTCCGAGATCCCGATTATATATATATATATATATATATATATATATATATATATATATATGTATGTATATATATATATATATATTTATATACAAGAATTGCTCGTTTAATAGTATAGGATTCAGAATTTAAGAGATAAAAAGGACAGAATATTTCTTTTAATTAAAGGTTATTCTACTCTACCAACTTAATGGGGTAATGAATAAGCGCTTTTACAATAAAATCTCGTGAAATATGAATGATGAATGAATGATTTTTATTCTATATAGATTATTAAACAATACTTATTGAAAGTCATTTTTTTATTTACCACTGGTTCCGAAAATTCCTTTGTCCTGGGAAGAATCAGCGAGAAACCCAGCGAGACTTGTTTTAAACAGATGTCACTTTACAATAATTTTGTTCGTATAATTTTTAAATTAATTTTAATGGATCCTCATTCAAGACAAAAGTAAAAAAAATAATTAAGTAATTCCATGCCGACATTCAAAATGTTTTCATATTTAATTGCACAACATATTATATTGTAAATTAAAAAAAACATTTACCACCTAGCTAGGCTTTATTTCATATTGTTATACCTTCACTGGGTGCATGTGCTCTAATGTATCACACAAAACCACATGTAAATGCAATAAATAAATTGCCGTGCGTAAATTTTGCAATAACTCGAAAATGGCTATACCGATTTTAATTTCTTTTTAAAGGTGTTCATTGGGACTTCGAGCTGATTAGATTTAAAATGGAGCGAGTCGTTTTAAAGATATAAAAAAATAAAAAAAAAATGTTTTCGAGTTTTTTCTAACTTTCAAAAATTTTGACTGATCAACTGCCAGACATTAAAGACACTTTTTCGTACTGAAAAAACTGCCTCGAATGCTGTCAAGTAAGTCAAAATTGAACGACACGTTCAAAAATGATAGCTATTTAAATATTTCTAAATAATCGTTTTTTAGATAACTTTTAAATTCTTAGATATATCAACACAGGACCAGACAAACTATTTTTTGCACTTAAAAACTGCGTTGAATGACGCCAAGTAAATCAAAATTGAACGAGGCGTTCGGTTGAATTCCTCTCTGGTTTCGATGATGTTGGTGCTGTAAGCCTTTGTGGCTCTTACGGCTTCATAGGACTCAGAGCCCGCGGCCTGTAAAAAGTGAATTCAAACATTCCGCATCGTAACTTGCGTAACAATGACTCCTATGACAGTGTACAGTGCACGTGGGTGAGTTACTTGACGACCGTCCAAACAGGCAGACCCCGGCTCTGACGGCTAACTCGTGTCGTTTGATATTCTGGGCGGTGAGGGAACGGGGGTGTACGGTGTATATGCGGTGCGCGGCACGCCCGTCTGCGGGCTCGCTGTGTCCTATCCGTTTTCCTATCAGTGTTTATTAGACACCAGGTGAATGTGTATTATCTATGTTAGACGGGCCGGCAACATTTGTGAACGGAGCCCTGAGGGACCACCCTTGAGGGAGCGCTTAGAAGAGCGAGTTCCCTCTAAACGAAATCTGAAATGGCGGTTGTAAAGAAAGGCTATGATAATGTGAGTGAGCCTATTGGGCACGTTGAGTTTGTACAGCTTGTAAAGCAAGCCGTCGTGCCAGACTTTGTCGATAGCTTTGACAACATCGAAGAAGAGGACGAACTGTTCGTCATGAAGGAGCTTGTTGATAAGGACATGTTAACGGAGGCGGTTCAAAATTATACGTTCGTAAACTTTCCCCAGTGTTGAAATAATACTAGTATTTACGGAATTTATCGCGTATATTTAAATTTTTAAATACCCGACGTTTCGAGAGCTTTACAGCAACCATTGACAAACACAGATCATAGATTAAATCGCGTTCTATAATCTGTCAAAACAAACACTGGATGATGCAACAATTAAGGTTTTATCCGAAGGACTCAATTATGCAATAACTCCACGCAGATTACCGTACGAAGAAATTATCTGTAGTGTCGAGGACTGTTTATTTAAAAACAATATGCGGAAAGAAGATTTGGAGGCGATACGTCAAGACATTTCGTCTATGTTACGTCGATGTTCAGTGCCTAAACCGAATCTTCCCAGAGACGAATTTATAGCGTTAAAGAACCTACGCAATAAACCAGAACTTACGATTCTCCGCGCAGAAAAGGGAAACGCCACGGTAGTCATGAATACGTCAGATTATAATTCTAAAATACAAGAACTTTTGTCGGATATAAGTACTAATAAAAAGGTTAAAAACGACCCAACAAATAGCACACTAAAAACAACTAGTGACCTCATAAAGAAACACTCCGAAAAATTAAATCTGGACGTAAAAATGGATGATACCTACGTGCGCCAAATCAACAAAGTTGTATGGGTTACCAAAAATACACAAGCCCAATGCTCCATTAAGCCCCTAGTGAGCCAAATCGATTCACCAACTTACAGATTGGCTCAATACTTAGCGAAAATACTCTCACCGCTCAGGGGACATACAAGAGCACGCATAAAGTATTCCTACCATTTTGTCAGCGAGATTAAAGACTACGTCTGGCAGACAATGAAACTATGGTCAGTTTTGATGTGCAGTCATTGTTTACATGCTTACCTGTTGAAGACTGCATCTCAATTGTAACTAGACGGCTGGAAGAAAACAACATGCCCGTAGAATATGCAGTATTACTCAGACACTGTCTTACATCTGGCTACCTATTGTGGAAGGAGGAGTTCTACAAGCAAGTAGATGATGTGGCGATGGGCTCACCTGTATTTCCCATTGTCGCCGACATATTCATGGAAGATATTGAGCAGAAAGCCTTGTTTACTTCTCCCATAAATCCAAGATTCTACAAGCGGTACGTAGACGACACTTTCACAATTCTACCTATAGATAAAGTAACTGCATCTTTAGACCATCTTAACTCTATAAATTCTAAAATTCAGTTCACAATGGAGTTAGAGGCAAACAACTCCTTAGCTTTTCTAGATGTGTTAGTAATTCGGAATCCTGATAATACCTTGAGGCATACTGTGTATAGAAAAAAGACCCATACAAATAGATATTTAAACGGTGATTCTCACCACCATCCTTCACAGTTAGCTACCGTGGGTAAGTCTTTGTTTCAGAGAGCACGAGGGATCTGTGACAGTAAAGACCTGGCTGCCGAGCTCCAACATGTCAAGCAAGTTTTGCATGACAACAAGCTTCGGATCCCGCGCCTACGTCACAGAGAACGAGTGAAGCCGGCCACAGTCGAGCGTGTACCTGCTGTACTGCCATATGTTAGAGGAGTCACTGACAAGATTGGCTACATCTTGAAGCGCGCTTCCATCAAAACATACTTCAAGCCGCCGAAGAAGATTGGTCAGTTTTTACCATCAGTCAAGTGTAATGTGAGGGACATTTGCAAGATGCAGCAGTGTACAAGCTTGATTGTGAATGTGGTCTCTCCTACATAGGACAAACTAAAAGATCAATTAAAACCCGCGTCAAAGAACATATAGCTGATGTGAAGAATCGACGCTCCGGGAAGTCTGCAGTCAGTGAACATGTACAAGATCGCCCCCGTCACTACATCAGATTTGATAGACCACAAATCCTCGCTAAAGAACACCGATTCCTTCCAAGGATGATTCGCGAGGCTATTGAAATCAAAAAACATCCTAATTTCAATAGAGAAGATGGCTGGGTGTTACCATCTGCTTGGGATCCTATAATAAATAAAATTAATCCCAACCCAGGCATACAACTGCAAGACTCCATGATACCATAAGTTCAAACTGTGTAGATCGGAACAAAAGTTAAATTTTAATCTATGGTAACCGCGGTTAACTATGACAGCTGGACGTTGAACATCTCAGTCCTTCCCGTGACCATGGGTGCTGTAAAGCTCTCGAAACGTCGGGTATTTAGAAATTTAAATATACGCGATAAATTCCGTAAAAACTAGTATTATTTCAATGTATGTAAGAAATCATTTCCCCAGTGTGATGAGGAGACTAATGGGTCTGTAGCTAGAGGCTAGGTTTCGCGGTTTCCCTGGTTTCGGGATTCCTATGACGTCTGCTTCTTTCACAGCTGGAAGTTATCATATTGTCTAAGAGCTGCGTTCTTCGTTCTGATCAGTTGTCGAATATCACTCGGAAATTTCAGGTGTCGATTGATTAACACGCGAACCTTTCGAGAACATTATTCGACCACTAAGGTGAGGTGGGCCGATAGTGCGTTAATCGCCTTATTGGCTTTCTCTGGCGAGTCTATTTCGTCGCGAATCGTTTCAAAGTGCTTGGAGATCGTAGACTCGAGTTTGACCTCAAGTTTACGCCAGTCCACGATGGTTTCGATTTTGACAAACGAGCACACAGTCCAGCTGATGGTGAATTTTATGCTCGATTAAGAATCAAAACGCAGATGCGTTGTCATCCCTGAGGACTAAGATGGAATACCTTGTTTCCAGTAAAAAGGGTCTCCGGTTCTCTACACTTACCATACGAAACACAGCAGGATTAAGCTACTATTTTACGCTGGTATTCTGTGAGAGCGTGGTCCTTCCGATGTCAAGCCGACCCATTCGTGCTACAATCATAATATATTTGCGGCGTGGCTATACCACGTAAAAAACATCAACGATTGAGTTCGTTGTCATTCCATTGTATATTATTGGAGCATTTTATTTTATTCCCTAGAACTAAGATAAAATGTCCCGTCCCACTGAAAAGAAGCTCCGAATCTTGTTAATCGGCGTGACAAACAAACTATTTCCCTGCCATTTCACGCTTATATTCTGTGCAAGCGTGAATTCTTGCCCGGCTGGTGTAATTCATGTGATACAACTTAGAGACCTTCTACAAACTAATTTACTCCTTGTTAAATGGATGGCCTTTTTGCCACATTGATTATCGGTTCTTCGAGCTATATGGCCAGCCCATTGCCACTTCAGGTCACCTATCCGTTGGGCTATGTCGGTCACTCTGGTTCTACTGCGGGTATCCTCATTCTTAAGATTATCACGCAGAACAACTCCGAGCATTCGAGTATTCGAGTATTCGAGGTTCGCAGCCCCATACCGGCAGGCGAAGTGTAGGGCACCCCCACTAGATGAAGCTGCATGTCTTACTACCTGGTAGGACATGCAGGAAGTCGATGGATGCAGGTGTGTATAGAGTGACATAGGCAACATTCCTTGGGGGAGGCCTATGTTCAGCAGTGGACTTGTGAAGGGCTGTAACGATGATGATGATAAAAGGCTGACAATGCATGCATTTTGCCCCCATATCTATAAAAAAATCTAAATTATATTACCAAATAAAAAATTTCAGTAACACATGCTAAATAATAAACTCTTCAAAAGGCTTACGTACTACAGTGGTTAAATAATTTGGTAATGAAGAAGTAAGAATATGATAATACGGTATGATTTACAATTTTCTGTTATATTTAAATATACGACCAAATTGAACGTGGCATTTTACAAACAGGCACTTGTTTTTGTCATTATACACTACATAAAATATCAGTTAGGCGCTTTAAAGTTTTAAGATCAAACTTTTATAGGTTCCTGTGGAGCATCGCAATTTACTCGGGAATATGCCGGGGATTTGTCGGAAATACGTTGCAAGTTCCCGGCAGTAGCGGGACTAACTCACGCTACCAGCTGACTAGACGATATGTTCTTGATGTTCCAAATTAAAAGCGAAATGCGTCTAGAAATAAATTTTATATTGGTATAGCGTTGATATTTAAATTTAATTAAGAGAATTAAACCATTTAAATTTAATAGTAACAAAATTTAATATGGTTGTAAATCAACATATTTTTTTAAATAAATATTAATGGTAGTTTTAGTTTCTAGTTTCTTTATTGTAATTAATACTGTAAGTATTATTTGATATGTAAATGTTAGCCTTCAAAATATAATAAGAATAATTTTGATTATTTAAAATGTAATCGTTCAAGTGTTTTTATATACTTAGAAACTTATATGAGAATTTATTAATTCCATTATCCTAGTGTTTTACAGCCCTACGGTCAATGAGGTATTTAAAATGTTTGCCGTCCTGGTTATCTCTCTCACTTCATTTGTATATTTTAACAGTGTTCAAAAATTAAGAGTTTCTATATTCGACGCGTATGTTTTTTAAGAATATTAACAATGCTGTAAACATTACTAATATTCCCCTTAACCACTCGTGGTAAGCTTAAATTGCTTGTGTTACGAGTGGTTCACGCCAATAGTCGAATGGCGGATTCGTACCCACGACCTTTTTGAGTTCGCGGTCCGCGCCCTGCCATTAGGCTACTGTCGCTTCATTTTTAGTGTATATTCTCCGCTTTCTCGGAAATAGACTAAAAAGGAATGAAAATTAGGGAAAATTTGAAGTAAAAACTTCTTTAGGCACGTTGGGCACTTTTGGAATGGGGAAAAAGCACTGAACCCATTTTACTCAGATATATATACAGCTGTTTGTGTAGCTAAGAAGTATTCACTTCTGACGTGCAGTCTTATTCTATTCTATTAAATATTACATATAATACGTATAGTGAAACCAATTAAATTTAAAGAAAAAATAACACCCCTAAAGACAGGAAAATATGGGATGAAATGTTCATTTCGACGATATTCCAGTTGCTAAATTCAGCTTATGATATTATTCAGACCACTTAAACGAGTAAAAAAATTTATTAAGAAGTAACAATCAGTTTTAATAACCGAAAGGTAAAAAATAATTTCTACGCAATAACTTCTGTATTCCGGCTTTAACAATTCTTGGATACACTATGTCTTTACACCGAATTATTTTCTAAAATAATAGCTAATTACCATTATTTATAGATAAAGTTTTAAGCTCCGTGTGGTGACGGGTAAAAGTACTCACTACGCCATATCTTCCCGTGAGTGTGGTAAAAGGCAATAGAGGGAAACTGAGGCAGAAGATGGGCAGCAGCATCTTTCTGATAACACCAAAAACCAATAAAACCTACGGTTGTCAACCTACTCGCCATGCGTTGCAACTATGGCAATATATGCTCTATAACCAATGATACAAATAAACGGTTAAATTTAGACACATTTTTAAAGAAAAATTTTTCTAAATTTTAGAACATTACAAATTAATTATCAACGCTGTATTTTGTACATGTACCACGCAAAAGTGAATTAGCGAACAATAGAGCACTGTTTGCTTCAAAGTTCACGCTCGTAATGTTAGATTTATACCACCCACTGAATGAAAAATGTAAGTTAAACAAAGTACACAAACATATTCCCGTAATAAAGCATAGTACGTAAAGTTTTATTTAAAAATTGTAGAGAAACTTTTATCTTGTACACATAAGGAGAAATAAATTGCTGCCTAAACTAACAAATGCTACTAAAGTTTAGTAACTAAATATGGGTGATTTTACTATAATACATAATTTTGTACGTTAGGATAGGAGATATACATATTATATTCTTCTTCTAACAACAAAATTGGTACTCGTATTCACTTCACCGAATTCTATGGTAACTCCTTTACAGTTCAGGTTACACGTCTTTGGAACTGCTTGCCCGATGACGTCATCAATAAAGCACTCAGTGTGCTTTTAAAAGTTAGTACGTAATCATCTATTAAAGACGACGCTTCTTACATGAGTACTTACTTATTTTAGGTTATACTTTTATATTTTATTTATGAGTAAAATGTATAAACTACGTAATAAATAAATTATCATTTTAAAATTTTGTTTTTTATTCTATAGTACCCGGTTGACCGAGCTTTGCTCGGTATTTTTCGCTCGATTTTTTTAATTCGTGTGTTTTGGAAATTATATTTAGATACAAATTACATACTGATGAATTATAAATAATATTTTTTGATCTTAGCGACATAACAGAAAAAACTGAACTGGTTATTTGAATAAAAAATCATGAGTGCAATTATTTTTATTTAAATTTTCGTGTTTTTAAAAAATACTAAAAAAAGGGCTCGAAAAAAATATATTTTCTCAAAAAAGAAAGAAACTTGAAAAAAAAAATAAAAAAGTCGGTCGGTCGGTCTGGGCTCGAACCGGGGTTTTACGATTTTGTGACCGCCCATTATACCAATAAGCTATTTATAATCATTATCAAACTGTCAAAATTTACCTTCTTATTCTAACTATATTGTAGCAGTTTTTAATTGCCTAAAAACACGGACAAAAAGACATTTTCTAAAAATAAATCTTAGCTAGATCGATTTATTATCCCCGAAACTCCCTGGACACTAAATTTTATGAAAATCGTTGGAGCCGTTTCCGAGATCCCGATTATATATATATATACATATATACAAGAATTGCTCGTTTAATAGTATAGGATTGTGACTTACGTCAAATTCTCATCACTCCATGGGTTGACTGCTGGTGAATACCTCAAAGCATTAAGTCCGCCTTTTGTATTCTTTTGTTTTAATTAATGCAATAAATAAATAAATAAAGAAAATATTCTTGTACAAATTGCCGTGTTGTGGCGGCTGAGAATATCCACCACCCCATATCTTGCCACTTTGTTGATTCTTAATATCAGGTACACACTCTCAATCTTTACAACTTTTTTTGACGAGATTTGTGGACGATAAATCCTACACCTACTTGGGACAGATGGTCACCCTCCCGGTGATAGAACAAGTTGCCGGATTTGTGGATTACCGTGTCCTCGACCTCTCTTCGGACTTGGGATAATCTTATAATATGCCAGCATAACTTGTCTACCTCTTCTTCCAGCTCCAGTATATTCTTGTCAGTCCTCAGGTTGCGTGCGTTATATGTTGCCAGGTCGAGTCATCGTAGGTGGCAACCAAACCTCCTCCGGAGATTATTAGCACCCTCTACCCCGCCGTTAAATTGGTCTGTGGGGGCCGTTTGTTTGTGTCGTTGCTCATATTGTTTGCCATAGTTGCCACGCTTGGCGAGCGGGTTGGCAACCGCATTTTTTTATTATATTATTGCTGTTATCAGGAAGATGCTGCTGTCCATCTCCTGTCTGTCCCCCTCTATCGCCTCTTGCAACACCCACGGGAAGATATGGAGTAATGGATATTCTCAACCCACTACACGGTCAATCTATAAAAAGAAGATAAATTTTTTATTTATTATCTCTAAAATAAGATATAAATAAATGATAGAGTTTCCTCATTCCGTTCAATGATTATTGGCACTGTAGTTTGTTATTTTAAATGCTTGTAACTTAAATAAACAAAACCTAACTCACTGAACCTTCATCTAATTACTATAAAGAAAATCACGTAAAAGTACGTGAGAACACATACCACATCACGGATATTACGGAGAACGTTTAGTGTTTATCCACAAACAGGCAACAACTGGCGATATTACTTCAATTTCTTACGCTGTGCTTATCTCTGAATACCTAACGTGACACACAGAAAGTAAAAATAAAGAGCTAGATCGGAGACTTGCTCGAACTTATTCAAATAAGTTTATTTGAACATAAATCATGAGTTCATAACCACTGATTTATGTTTAAATGGTTCAAAAGGTAAGGCCCGGCAATGGAATTACAGCAGAGTTTCTGAAATAGGGTGCAAACCCAGTACTTGACGTTCTTCAGAAGCTCTTCAATTATTTCTTTCATGGTGGAACTATTCCAGAGGCATGGAGTAGAAGTGCGGTGGACTTGTTCTTTAGGAAAGGCGACTATGGTCTCTTAAAGAACAACAGACCGATTACCCTTCTGAGCCGCGTCTATGTGCTGTTTTCGAGAGTCAGACTCGACAACTTGCAGTCTCCCGAACAAGCCAGTTTTCGAAAAGACTTTAGCACCATAGACCACACACGTACCCTTCGGCAAATTGTACAGAAGACCGAAGAGTACAATTTGCCACTTTTTCTTGCGTATGTAGATTAGGAGCAAGCAGCCCCTTCAGCGGTGCTAAGTTGACTGTCAGTATATCAAAAAGCTGAAGTGTTTGTATAGCAGAGCTACGATGGTTATCCGACTACAAAACCAGAGTATGTAACCTATACAATTGCGGAGAGATTGACTAGGTGACTTATATCTCCGAAACGTTTCAAGCTGGAAAGAATACGGTATTAAGGGGAAATATAATGTCAAATGGCTTAGCAAGATCCTTCGTTATGCCGAAAATATTGCAGTATTAATTTTGAAATAAATATATGGTAAATTTGAGGATTAATGTTAATGATTATGTTAGACGAAAACACGATTTCGTAAAATTTTCTCGATAGAAAAAAAATCCAAAGTTACCTCCAAAATAAACAATAAACTGCTGTTATTCATAAAATACTTTAAATAAGATCATGAAACTTTGCATACTAACTGAACTAACTATAAAGCAGTGCTTATGTTATTTACTTTTTTAAAATACCATTATTTTCACTGTAAAAAGAAATTACCTAAACTATCGGCGTCTTGAGCTTGAATCCTGTCGCCCCGTTAGTATCGCTTAGGCTTTTGAAGGGAGAAGTTGTGTTGCTTACGATCAGAATATACATTACGCAACAGTACGACGTAAAATTAAAATGGGAAATAACCGTGATAAAAATAAGAAGCGGCTGGCTTGGCGTTAAGAAACAGGCATAAATATGATAAACCTAATGAAATAAGTGTCTAACGACCTTTCTACTTACAGTATTAGTGATTACAAACATATCGGTACATAGCATACGACGCGCGGGGAAGTGGGGGCGAAATTAGAATTTGAGCTGACTTACTCTATCCTCTTAACATTAATGAGAAGAACATCACTCACCTACGATTTGCCGTCGATATAGTTCTTATGGCAGAATCACTGGAGAACCTAAGCACTATATTCAATGACCTCACTAGCCTCCCAACGGATAAGTCTTAAGATGAACGAGAACAAAACGAAGATTATCTGTAAGGCCCTTGTCACACCTATTCCGGAAGTTGTTGACGAGTATGTTTACCCGGGACAAATAATCCAACGAGGTAAATCCAACTTTGACTAGAAGGTCAATCAACGTATTCAACTCGGCTGGGCAGCGTTCGCGAACACACATCTTGTCGTCAGGTATACCTCAAAACTTGAAAACGAGATTGTATAACCAGTGCGTGATGCTAGTGATGACTTATGGATCTGAGACGTAGTCTTTTATTGCTGGTCAAATAAGGAAGCTCGTAGGCGAACCCCACTAGACGTAGTGATAACTTGAAAAGACATACACAAAGTTGATGGATGGAGGTAGCTCAGGACCCTTCTTTGTGGCATTCTCTAGGGTAGGCCTATATTCAACAGTTGACTTATTAAGGGCTGTGATGATGGATGAAGATGATGTTCAAATGTTAAGGCTATATTGTGTATGTCCTCATATATTGCACACTGAAATTGAACCTCCTGCCTATAGTTATCTCCGAATATTCAGATTTTTCACTACGGTTATAAGTGAAGAGGGAAATTAGGTAAGGATTTTTTTATAATAACACCGTTCTTTACCGTTCCAGCCCATCAAAACTCCACTGTTGTACATAGGCCTCCCTCAGAGATTGCGTCATGGGGGGGGGGGGGTATTTGCCACAGTTGCCACGCTTGGCAGGTGTGTTGGCTAGCCGCACCGCAGTTTTTTGTTGTTATTAGGAAGAGCGTTCGTGACAGCTTACTATATTTACAAACTCAGACCTCGGAAGTCTTAGAAAAGTGATTTGTAAGTTTATCACGCCCTTGAAATTGTTAGAGTTGTTTCTTATATTACTACAGATATAGAAAAAACTCAGAGGATAAAAATAACATAGAAAAACTTCCAACATATGAGTTCAATAAAACGAGCCCCATAGTTTTACGTTATATCTTCGTTATTAAGAATTTACATGAAGATCCCTGTTCAAAAATCTATATCAAATAAAACTGATAAGTGACTCCACAATCATTGATTATTCAACAATCCATTAGACATGAGTGTATTAATCCTAGGTTTGTTAATGTAGGTCTGTAAGCCTAGTTTTCCTGATTCAGGAAACAGGCCTCTGCAGCTGTATTATAGTTGTCACACGAATGAGCCGGCTCGGCCGGGGCAGGATCACGCTCTCATAGAATACCGGCGTAATATAGCAGCGTAATGCCGTTGTGTTTCGTATGGTGAGTGTAGAGAACCGGTGACCCTTTTTACTGGAATCGGGGCATTCCATCTTAGTCTCAGGGATGATAACGCATTTCCATTTTTATCCTTAGTTGAGGATAAACGTAGACGTCTATAGGCCACACCACCTACTTACCATCAGTTGGACTGTGTCTGACTTCTTTTGTGATATATATGAATTAGAATTTTTTTCTTTATGTCTGAGTACGTGATAAGTACGTGGTAATTTGATATATTATTTATAATAATACCTTAGAGACCTTAGATATATTGTTTATAATAATAATATAGTATCATATTCATCATCAACCATTGCTTAAAATAACTACTCGACGTCTTTTGTAACAGTGTGTAAAGTTCGAGTAATCTAACTAAAGGGATGGGATGTGAAATGCTCTGTTGCCCAAGGGAGAGGGCGACGACGGAAATCGGGAAATATAGGCTGGATAAAACGCGATTGCAGTAATTCTTCGTTACTTCTTTCAGTTTATTCTTTGATAAAACCGGAAGGAAAACGACGAAATAAAACATTTGCGGAGCAAAGTTCTCGTAAACTTTTTATAATAAATTATAACAAAAGAAATTAAAATCTTATACAAAGTACCATATCTTGAAAGCATGCTTTTTATATGAACGATTATTATTATATTGTTAATTATAGTTGAATTATTTACGGTTGGCAACCAGCATACTAAACGCAGCGACTATGACAATCTGCCTTCTGAAGCAATATTTAGTGTAACGTTGTGGTTTACGTAAGGTTGAGAAAATATTGAGACGTGAAATAATTAGATGTCACGGAATCGTAGTTATATTGTTACGAGCCCAGGGTTCGTGACAATAAAAATTGCCGATAGAATTACCTAAATTAACACTTTAATTTACTTTACACAAATTAAAGTTAAAAACACTAATAATTAAACACACTAACTCACTTAATTCCGCTCCGAAGCTTCGCTTGTGTCGCCGAGTTCAACTCTGCCTCGATCGCATCTTGCGGCGCCTATTTATTTAAATTAGCAAAGAAGCGTCCCGAATATTCAAGTAAATGCGCGCAAAGGGACGGGTGTGCGAGTATAGATTTTCTAGAAACTTAGTTCTTCGGATGGCGCTGTCGGTTGAGAGATTTGTGATGTCATTTTCTGCGAAGCTCCCCTCGCTCTCGTTCCTGACACTAGATGGCGCTAGTTGACTGCAACACTGCCCCCTCCTAAGACATACTTGTCCCGAGCATTATCGGTCCCATAATAACGCGCCAAGCGATCCACATGGACGATCTTAGTCCCTCTTGCGCCTTTCTGTATCCGGTAGGTCACATCGTTGATCCTGGTTACAATCCGGTACGGGCCGTCCCATTTAGCTTGAAGCTTAGGAGATTTCCCTTTGCTGCGGACTGGATTGTGCAACCACACTAATGAACCTTCGTTGAACCCTTTATTGTTCATTTTGCAGTCGTACCGGGTTTTCATTTTCTCAGACATTTGCTGGCCCGATTGTCTGACGTGCTCATAAATGTCATTTATTTTGTTCCGCAAGTCATTTGCATAATCAGTTATACTGCGTGGGGCATCAGGTGGTATCCCGGTGATCAGGTCTGCAGGCAGCCGTAATTCTCTTCCAAAGTTTGCGAAAGCTGGTGTCACTGCTGTACTTTCGTGAACAGAACTTCGATATGACAACAAAAACGGTTGTATGTGCTTGTCCCAATCCCGTTGCCGATTGTCTACAACTTTTGCTAGGTACCTCTCCAATGTCTGATTAAATCGTTCCACCATTCCATCAGATTGCGGGTGATAAGAAGTCGTTCTTGTTTTATGAGTACCCATAACTCGGCAAGTTTTCTGGAATATTTGAGACTCAAAATTCCTTCCTTGATCGCTGTGAATCTCTAAAGGTACTCCAAAACGACAGAAGACTTCATGAACTAGTTTATCTGCAGCTGTTGAAGCTTCTTGATTTGGAATGGCGAAGACTTCAGGCCACTTAGTGAAGTAATCCATCACAACCATGAAATACTTGTTACCGCTTTCACCCTCCGGAAACGGCCCCGCCACGTCAATGGCTATTCTCTCCCATGGTGCACCAACATTGTACAACTTCAATGCACCTCTACTACAAGTCTGAGGTCCCTTTACAGCCGCACAACTTGTACATTTGCGACACCAGTCCTCGACATCGTTTCGACAGTGGACCCAGTAAAACCGTTCTCGGATCTTCAGTAGAGTTCGTTTAACTCCCAGATGGCCTCCTGAATAATCATTATGGTACAGCTGTAGCACATTCGGTACCGGCTTTAGGGACAACCATTTGCAAATGACAGCTGTCTCCCCTAACATTTTCCCATTTACGGCACAGAACTCCATCCTGAAGCAGCAAGCTGTCCCACTGGACCCAATAGCTTTTAGTGGTCGAACTCATTGCTGAGACGTCGCTCCACTTAGGCTTGGGAGCACTGGCCTTTATCCATTCCAGAATCGGCTTGATGTCCGGATCTTCCTGCTGTGCATGTTGTAAGCTGTCCTTCCATTCGTTGCCGAGGTGGTCCGTCCTGAGCATCCTCACGGATACCTTTTCCTTACTCTCTTGCCTAGTACAATGGTTGCAATCTTCAGGACAAGGTCTTCTTGACAATGCATCTGCGTTGCCGTGAGATTTTCCGCTGCGATGTTCGATCTCAAAGTTGTATTCCTGCAGTAGTTCAATCCACCTCGCAACTTGTCCTTCTGGATTTTTAAACTGCAATAGCCATTTTAGTGCAGCATGGTCAGTTCTTAAGTGAAATTTTCGTCTCAGAAGATATTTGCTAAAATGCTTTACCACAGCGAGCAATTCGCGTCTCGTGACACAATAGTTCCTTTCCGGTTTTGACAACGACTTGCTGAAGTACGCTATCACGACCACTTGTCACTATTCCGTTGAGACAACACACCGCCAAGTCCTATATCACTTGCGTCTGTGTCAACTATAAATTCTTTGCTTGCATCAGGGTATCCCAAAATAGGTGTTTTGCACAGACGGTCCTTGAGCTCCTGGAATGCGATATTGCAACTTTCATCCCAGCAGAAATGTCGCTTCTCCTCGGTTAGCTTGTGCAGAGGTTTGGCTATATCTGCAAAGTTCTTCACAAATCGCCGATAATAGGAGCACAAACCCAAAAATGCTCTAACCTGCGTCTTGTCTTTTGGAACCGGCCAACCTTGACAGCGGCGATTTTCTCCGGATCCGTACGGATACCTTCTTCCGACACTACATACCCTAAAAAGTTAACTTGTCGTTTGAATAGTGAACATTTCTTCGGACTCAACTTGAGGTTGGCACTCTGAATCTTCATGAGCACGCGTTCCAGGTTCTGAAGGTGTTCCTCAAACGTACGGCCCACGATGATGATGTCATCCAAGTAGACCAGACAGGCATCGCCAATTAGCCCAGTAAGTACAAGCTCCATCAGCCTTTCAAACGTTGCTGGAGCATTGCACAACCCAAACGGCATTACTTTAAATTGCCACAGACCCTTTCCCGTCCAGAACGCAGTTTTCTCCTTGTCCTTAGGGTCAATTTCAACTTGCCAGTAGCCACTTTTTAGATCCAGCGTGCTAAACCACTTTACTCCTGTAAGCATGTCCAGCGTGTCATCAATTCTTGGCAAGGGATAGCTGTCCTTCTTCGTAACGTCGTTCAGACGGCGGTAGTCAACACAAAACCGCATGCTGTCATCCTTCTTCTTCACCAGCACCACTGGTGAACACCATGGACTAGAGGAAGGTTCAATAACACCATCCTTCACCATTCCTTCAATCATGGTTTCCGCTTCCTTTTCACGTGCTACCGGCAATCTTCTTGGCCGCTGACGGACAATTCTTCTCCTGTGTTTATTTTGTGTTGAACTAAGCCAGTCTTTCCTATGTCAGCATCGTTTGATGAGAATACATCGGCGTACTTGAGTAACAACTTCTTCGCCTTGACCAATTCGTTCGGGGAGAGAACACTGCGACAGTCTTCCAAAAGTGCGGTCACTCTCGTTTCTGCATCCTTGCTGGGGGTCCCAGTCGATAGATATTGGCACTGACGTAACCAATCCACTTCCTCACAAGTACCAATCAGTGTGCCTTTTTCTATAATCTGTTCCCGGTCGCAAAGGTTCAGCACACGTACTCCTGAGATGTCAGTGGTCCTGACCAAGGTTCGAGCTACTTTCCATGGAAGGTCATTGTTTACCCTTTCCACAAGTACACAACGGTGAGCTTGCCCAGCGTTTCGAGGAAGACTAACCGGAACAATCGTTTCCGATCTAGGCGGAAGAACAATCTTCCTAATGCTGTACACGTTCCCTGGTAACGCACCTTCCATAAAAAGTTCCTCCTGTCCACATTTCAAAACACCTTGCTTAACGTCGATCTCACAACAATTATTCCTCATAAAGTCTAGGCCTAGGATGCAGTCGTCCATTATATCAGCTACGATGACATTATGCAGGTAGATCACGTTGCCTAGCTTCAACTCCATCTCCTTCTCTCCACGGACGGGTATACGCTGACCGGTGGTTGTTACCAAATTAATGCGTTCTAGGTTGTATGCGGAGTCCCCAAGTAACTGACTTATAAGTTGGGAACTAACAACCGTACGAGAGGCTCCAGTGTCTATGGTCAGTTTACATGGCATTCCGTTGACCTCGCCCTTGATGATTAAACTGTTCCCATCATGGGTTTGTGAGATCGAGATCCTTGGGGCTCTTTTAACATCAGCCAGCACCCGCCCCGCAGTTCTGGCTTTTACTCGTTTCCCTGCTGTTGCTGGGCGGTGGCCGCACTACCCTCCTGAGATCGTTCACCGTCCCTTTCTAGGGTTCGCTTAGGGCAGTGGGATCGAAGATGGCCCTTTTCCCCACAGCCATAGCACCTAGGGCTGTATCCTCTGTTGCGGTCGCGAACTGTAGCTGCTGCAACCTCCCTGACGCGATGGGAACGATGATCCTGCCGCACGGCTTCTACCTCCAGTGCATGGGCCAAGGCGTCCTTAAGCGTCTCGTGGTGCCCGAGCCTCACAGCAGCTCTGACTTCCAGGTCACGGATGCCGTCGATGAATGTCTGCACCAGGTTCCCTTCAATGAGCGCAGGTACAGACCGGTATGCTTTTCGCACCAGCTTCTCCACCTCTAGAGCCCACTGCTGCAGGTTTTCGTTGATGCGCTGCACGCGATCTTTAAGCTGCGCACGAAAGACGTGTTCCAGGTGAGCGTCGCCATATCTCGCCTCCAATGCCTCAAGGAGTTGCTCATAAGTCACTTCTTCACCGAGAGCTTCCAGAACTGTTAAGGCCCGGTCGCGCAGGCCTAGTGTGAGAGCAGTCATGGCCTGGCTTTTATTCCAGCCGTTCGCCTTCATAACAGCCTCGAACTGGATCTTGTAGGCTGACCAGGAAGAGGTACCGTCGAACGGCGGCACTTTGAATCCATGTAGCGAAGGTGTTGTAACTACTACGGGAGCTGTTGTTCCATCACCCAGTTTGAGGTCGTCCAGCGTTCTCTTCACGTCAGCCACCACGTAATCAACCCGATTGTTCACTTGGTCGATTTGGGTTTTAGCTGCCTTGATTTGGGTTTCAGCTTCCGACAGGCGGTTGTCATGTTGAGCAACCCTATCCTTCACCTCCTTTATCTCTTTCCCAAAGGTAGCATGAAGGTCCTTAATGAGGAGCATCTGCTCTTCCGACGGACGGACCTATTCCTCCTGTCGGCGAACCTGTTCCTCCTGTCGGCGGACCTGTTCATCCTGTCCACCCCGCAGCTGCTCTTTCAACCGACGGACCTGTTCCTCCTGTCGGCGGGCCTGCTCCTGCAGCATCACCATCAGGGCGCCTAAATCAGGTGCTGCAGATGCAGGAGCTACTGACGGACCGGCCTCCGTTGCCGGCCGCTGGCCCTCCGACGTCTGCGGCGTTGCACCACCAAATCTTCGTTGGTCCGTCTCCTGCTGGCGTTGACTTCGGGTACGGACACCCTCCGTTTCCTCCTTAGGTAAAATCGGCATGATTTTATCCCACTTCTGACACCAATTATTACGAGCCCAGGGTTCGTGACAATAAAAATTGCCGATAGAATTACCTAAATTAACACTTTAATTTACTTTACACAAATTAAAGTTAAAAACACTAATAATTAAACACACTAATTCACTTAATTCCGCTCCGAAGCTTCGCTTGTGTCGCCGAGTTCAACTCTGCCTCGATCGCATCTTGCGGCGCCTATTTATTTAAATTAGCAAAGAAGCGTCCCGAATATTCAAGTAAATGCGCGCAAAGGGACGGGTGTGCGAGTATAGATTTTCTAGAAACTTAGTTCTTCGGATGGCGCTGTCGGTTGAGAGATTTGTGATGTCATTTTCTGCGAAGCTCCCCTCGCTCTCGTTCCTGACACTAGATGGCGCTAGTTGACTGCAACAATATTTTAATATTGCAATGCTTGTGTAGTGATTAAGAGAGTGGTAATGAAAAAAATGACTTTCAATAAGTATTACTTGAAATCCATATTGAATAAAATAGTTTCTGTTTCCGTTTCTATTAAAGTCACGGCTAGGTCATAGATACGTCTCACTCTTGAGGTTTCTTGCTGGTTCTTCCCAGGATAGAAGTATTTTCCAAATTAATGTTTAATTAAACAATGTTTGTAATAACCTATATTGAAAAAAATCATTCTATACTTTTCTATTGTAATGAAGGTAGTAGAAGGTATGTAAAGAATGTACCGTTTCTGATTGTAATTGACCAGCATTGGTGAAAGACTGGCATAGATATTAGTGCCAACAAGTGGATCTAGATAGTCAGCTGGCGCATAGCAGGATGGATAATTAAGCACGGACGCCTATTTAAAACAGCGGCCGGCGTCAGCACTTTGCTACATTTTGTGAAGGCCCGGAGCAGTAGAACTCTGTAGGTTGTAGGGGCGACAAGGACTGGTAGAAGAACCCCATGGAGTTGACACGTTGTTTAGAATTTGGAAGTGATAAGACAATGTCGGATTGCTGTTAAATATACTAAATGTAAGGAGAGAAAGGAGTGGAAAGAGGTTTCCACCATTGAGAACCCCTTTACTTGTACCAAGGAGCTGTTAGTAGTCAGGGATGACATAAAGCTGCATTTTGATTCTCATTTTCTCAATCGAGGTAGGTGTCTATGGGCTACAGCATCCACATACCTGTGTGTTCGTTTCTGATCCATATTCTATATTAAAGAAGCGGCCAAGAGCGTGTCGGGCCACGCTCAGTGTAGGGTTCCGTAGTTTCCCGTCCGTCACAATAAGTGTTCCCACTTATGAGTTTAAAGGTGGGTATCCATTATGTTCGCGCTCCAGCAGCGCTCCGCGCTCCTGCAACTGCTCCCGGTAGTGGGTACCGTTGTTTCCATCCAAGTTTAAAATGATTTTCCTAGAAAGTCCTTATAAAGTTTTACTTTTCAGATTTTTTTCATATTTTCTAAACTTATGGTTCAAAAGCTAGAAGGGGGGGGGGGACACATTGTTTTTTACTTTTGGAGCGATTATTTCCGAAATTATTGACATTATCAAAAAATGATTTTTGTAAACCCCTATTCATTTTTAAATACCTTTCCAACAATATATCACACGTTAGCGTTGAAATTAAAAAAAATCACTTCCCACTTTACATATAGGGGGGCTACCCTAATAAAACATTTTTTTCCAATTTTTATTTTACCACTTTGTCGGCGTGATTGATATACATATTGGTACCAGATTTCAGCTTTCTAGTGCTAACGGTCACAGAGATTAAGCGAGGACGGACAGACGGACAGACAGACATGGCGAAACTATAAGGGTTCCTAGTTGACTACGGAACCCTAAAAAAGGACTACAATTTCCGACGTTCGTATAATAATAACAAGATTTCTTCATGATTAGATTTTGTCTTAGAATTTATTTACACGTGGGAAAGAAATATTTTCGAAGGGTGCAATAAAACGTAGTTTTGCTTGACAAGAGATTTGTAGAGACGCTCGAAGGTATTCGCGACATGGCTGTGTATTGACTTTTATAGCCTTTGACATATTTTTATGGTCTGTCCTTTCGTACAGAAGATGTAGACATATTTTCGTATCTATTCAGAGATAACATTACATACAGAAACCTAAGTGTTGTAGTGGGAGCAGAATGAAGGGGGGTGGGGGTCAATCTCTCCATTACCATAGCAAACGTTAAAAGCCTATTATAATATCAAACTTTTTGATTGTCTTCAATGAAAGTTAAAAGTAAAATAAAATGTGCATTTATCGAATACAAATGGTAGATGATAGAAGGATATAAAAGAAGATAAATAGAAAGGGAGTATCTCAAATCCTCCATTAATATTTCACGCAAGCAACGTGTTTGAGGATTCTGCCTGAGTCATTCAATCGGTTATCTTGTTTGTTGAGATGAGAGATTATACTGCGATAAAGCCAACTAGTGTGCTATTGTAATAGACAGTGTAACTGCTACGTTTGCTCCGCCAACGACACATTGGAGATCGTCAAAGGGATCACTTTCGGTAGAGCCAAGAAGCTCGCCGAAATTAGGGCGGAAGTCGGCGTCGCCCAAATCCACGCGTTGGTATTAGAAATCTAACCTTACAAGACCGAGGTCCTATGGTTCCATAAATTACCACGGGGTAGGGAACCACCCGAATCATGCGTCCGCGTAGGAAGGTACATGAAGACTTCGAAGAACATTTCGAGCGCCTAGTACCCCGGTTAAAAATGGTAGCGAGTGTTATGCATAGACTGCTACCCAATCTAGGAGGACTGATCGAGGAAGTACGCTATACAGACGACCGTTACAGGGTCTGTAGGTCTGAACGTACCACCTGTATGGGCAAAAAGACTGGCCATCCGATACGGTAGAATTCAAACTTATAGGCCATATGGATCGTACGAAGGTAACGGCTATATCCTTTGAGACCACGATAACCCTGGCTCATATTCCATCTCTAAACATACAGGTGGACATAGACGTGACGGTGTACGAATAGATCCATACTTTCCACCAGAGCGTGGAGGTGAGATGAGGCGCTTGAATCATTTACATAGCAGGAACGACAAAACCATCGATATATTATGATAATGTGATGCCCTATGTACAACGAGCTAGAAACATTCCATTGGCAATTCACGAACAAGTGAAACAGATGGACAGAAACAGATTGGCGACATTGCACACTCGACAGTTATCCTATCGGTCTTCGAAGCTTGGATGAAGCGACCAGTAGAAACACTCACCTACAGACTTACATAGATAATTACCGGGCATGTGTGCTTCGGTGAATATAAGATCGGATGCGAGGCGATGGCGAACTGCTTCTACTTTGGTGGACAGTTCAAGACTCCACGTCCCATACGCTAACGGAATGTCCAGCATGAAAACAGGAGCGGACGATCTTGGTGAACCAGATCGAGTGAAACCTTTTCTTTCCAGCAGTCGTGTCGGCGATGTTGAGCGGGTATTCAGCGTGAAGAGTCGTAGCCACTTTCTGTAAATCTGTTATGATCCAGAAGAAGGCTGCCTAGCGGGATTAGGAGAGGGTGGATCCCACTAGGAAACGACGTTGTCAAGGCGTTCGTCACGGCCCTCGTCTTAAAAATGTGTTACCCTACCGGGAACGGAAACTCCGTGGTTTCAGACGCTTGGAGCGAGAGCCTTGAACGCCAAGTAATGTAACCTCCGAGGAGGACGATGACTCGGAAGTGGTCCTGAGACACAGCGATAGCACTGCGAGTTTGCTGGGTGTAGCAAGTACAGCCCCGGGATGTCCTAATAGTGTAGCGAAACGATGCAGGGCCCCGGTTGCGTTCCGAACAGATACCCCGGGAACGCTCGTATACCACGGCTTTAACCGGTATTAGTCCAGCATAATATTTTTGTTGCGGCCGCAGCAAAAGATATCCATGAGGATTTACCTGCGGATAAAACGTGAAAGTGTTGCTGTTAGTATGCTTGTTTTTGTGTTCTGCATTCATAACAGCCTATCAAAAGTCCATTGCCGAACATGGGACCCCCATAAATTGCGTCATAAGGGGGAATTTCAATTTCGTAAGCAAGTGAGCGAGGAGAACATCTGCCTGCACACATTTTTTAAGTAAGTAAAAATTTAGTAAAAGACCCAACAACTACCGCCGAAATCGCTAAATCAACTAATAAATGTGGTGATTATTCCAAATCATGCTCACCATTCGTCATCAACTTCAAAAACAAATTGTATGAAATTAATTTAATTTGTAAGTAATTTTTATGCGGTAATCATTAATTCATTTGCACAACTATCTAGGGATGTATTTGATAAAAATCCCTCAATAATCCAACCCTTCTTGACAGCGTCGAGTCCTCGAATCGTTGATATAAATGACAAGATATGGTCGTGCGAACAAAAAAATTTCACGGTTTAAGCATGGAATAAATCAGCGCCATCTCTTAAATACTCATGAACTACCATGAAACCAGTGTTTCTACTTATGAATTTAGTTTTACCCTAGAACCTGTACAAATACTCCCTTAATTATCAAAAAAAAATTAAAATAGCCTTATTTATTGCACTTAATTTTAAATAATTTAAAGAACAATATCACTGCAAGATTTGATTGTCATTTCACGATTAAAAATCTTGAGTTTTGTTATGATGAACACGTTCTCATTTTCAAATTATATTAACACTTAGTCTCATATAAATAACAAATATGTAACTAAGTAAAATATTATACCGTTATTCCGATATTTTAAACGTGGTAGAGCCATGCCCCAGTTATATTAGTGGTATAGTTGTAGCACGAATGGGTCGGCTCGACCGGGGAAGGACCACGCTCTCACAGAATACCAGCGTGAAATAGTAGCTTAATGCTGCTTTATTTCGTATGGTGAGTGCAGAGAACCGGAGACCCTTTTTACTGGAAACGAGGCATTCCATCTTAGTCCTCACGGGGACAACGCATCTGCATTTTGATTCGTAATCGAGGATAGATGTAGATGTCTATGGGCCACAGCAAGCACTTACCATCAGGTGGACTGTGAGCTCGTTTGTCACCCTATCCTATAAAAAAAATATACAGAATAAAAACTTTTCTCTCTCTCCTTCAATAAATCTTTAAAAAAAATTACATTCGGTGGGTACACAAAAACAGGGTGACCTGAAGTTCTACAAATTATCCAAAATGCCGTCAACTTGAAGAAACTCCTAAATCCCTACCTATATTAGTAGATTTACCCAAAATAGAGCAAAATATCTAAAAGTAGAAACACTGCACGGATGCACGGTACGCATTGGTGCTCGCGTTGGGGCTCCATAAACATTTTCGCACCAAGGAGTCGGTGCCATTTTGCTTGTTCAACGACCCGGTCCATACGCAATAGTACGAGTATAAGTCTATGCCTCGAACGCATTTTGTTAAAAATAATATTGGACTTTGTTTTTACATCTTTCTTGAGTTCGACTTTGCCAGGATCGATACATTCCCATAAATCCTCGTATTAGATATAGCATTTCAGGGCAAACTTTCACGTGGAATAATTATCCCGACCGGCTAATTTCTCAAACGCAGCCATTTTCTTAACATGAAACTCCGATGAAATACTCGCAAATTAACTATTTTTAACAATTGTTCGATACATTATAACAATAAACATTACATTTTCTATCTATATAGGTATAATAGACTGTATCTGGGCCGATATCCTGTAGAAATTAATAACTTGAGATAGAAAATATATAACAACGTTTATTAATTGCTAAAGCATTACAATTTGACTATAAAAGGAATTATATTCCGTAACGTCGTAAATACAAAAATTAAACTATTTAAATGTTTCGTTCAGGGACCAAGAAGTGTTTATATTTACTATTTCAACAGTCTTTAATGATGTATTAAAATAATGAAAAATATTAATTAAGTTACGGTTATAAAATATTTGCGGCCTCACAATCTCATGAACATTTACAAAGTTATCTAGCTCATCCGGCTAAGGGAAGTAACGAGGGTTGATTGCCGGCAAAAGCGAGATAAGTCACGAACTCGATATAAGTCACGGTAACCTGTTTGGTCGTATCTTTGTTAATAGATTAATGTTTGGCTAATGTTAATTTTTTTCTAAGATAGCTAAATCACTTAAGTACTAATCGTGGATCAATGGTAGACGTCTTCAATCAAAAGAAGAAATTACAGCCAGCATACTTCCCATAGCTGAGTACATACCTAGTTATACATCTGACGTGATATTTTTTTAAAGATTAAGGTTGACACGCGAGACACGCGAGTCCACGTGATGGTAAGTGGATGGCGTGTACATCTACATTTCTTCTCGATTGAGATTAGAAAAGAAGACCTTATTAAATGGTACCATGACATTCCGGGTCGTCGAAGTCGTCCCGCAACACAGCAGCAAAATAACAGCTCAAAGTTGTTGCGTTTCGTATGGTAAGTGTCGAAAACCGGAGGCCCCTTTTACTGGATCCGAGGCATTTCATCTTAGTCTTCACGGTTGACAACGCATCTGCATTTTTATTCATAATCGAGGATAAATCTAGATGTCTATGACCCACGGTAACCACTTACTATCAGGTGGACTGTGTTCGGATTTTACCCTTATCCTATAAATAAAACACATTTTCATTCGTAATCGACCACTACCACTCAGTCCTAACCCGCTTAACCTTCATCTTTCATCAAGAAGACTGGGAAATATATTAAATACGTGTTACATTGTTATCTATTTTAAACAATTTTAGATAAAAGATTTAGTGCTTCACTATATTGAATATGCTACCTCGGTGATCTTATGTAAATTTTGACCATTAGTGTGATTGTAACTGCGTTATGATATATGTGTGACCTCTTGCATGTTCCTTTACCAAAAAAGGGTATAGTTGCCACAATCACCACGCTTGTCATATTGATTAGCGACCAAGTACCAGAAATCTTACATTTAAAGCTACTTCCGACACCGGTCTGTTTGATCTGGTAAACACGAAGAAGTATTGCAGATATATATCGGGCTTTAAGATCTGAGCCTTACCCTAAGTCTCCCTTTGTGATCCCCACCAATTCATTAACCTTACTATAAGGTACTACTCTTTTTGTGCCTGGATAAGTATCACCCTATTACTTATTTTTGTCCCTAAATTACCAGTGCTCTCATTGTTGTGTTGCGTTCTGAAAAGAGGCAATATAAATACGGACTATGAGGTATTCTATCGTAGTCCTCAGAGGTAATAATGCATATGTGCATTCTTTGCTTGAAGTTGGCTGCAGTTGTCTCTGGACTGTACTAACCACCCGGCATGGAAGATATCACACTTCCCCTATATTTAATCGTATATATGCATTGGATATGAATATCTGATATTTATCTACAAATATATCGGTTGATATCTACGTAATTCTGCAACTTAGTAAGGAAGTCGGTATTCAATACTACTTTTATTTAGATTTAAAAATATATTGTTATATCCAAGTACGAGTATTACTTAATATCTATGATACTCTGAAACGAGTATATCTTACGACGAAATATCGTAGTAGATATAATGTGTTTTATACAAATATAATATCTCGTATTTTTTGCGCGCTCACGGTACATTACATAGATATCTTACGTTATTATTATTTCTTCGATTTTTATGTTAGATGTTCTGTAAAGTAACGATGTAGATATTGCAGTTGTTTCCAATATTTTTGGTTATATGTCGTCAGATATCTGGATATTTGGTTAATACCAATATAAAGATATTGTATTTGTATATGTATTTGTATCGCCCACTCCTAATATACCATCATTATGGTAAGTGGCTATTAAGAGTAGGATCTACCTAGACTGTATGTTCGTTTATCACTTCACATTTAAAAAAAAACCCACACGAATACATTTCGCAGATATTTAGTTGTTATCATAACAATTACTTACCAGACCCCTTTATTAAATAAAACAAACAAAACTTCGGCAGGATTCGTGATTGTTTGTTGAAATTATTAACGTTCACGCCGCGGCATCTCGGATAGTGTCGGCTTGTTTTGACAGCCGTGTCAAAGCGGCTTTTCCTCTAAAGGTTCGGAGCTGAAGATAAACTAAGCGGCGACTTAAGGCTAACAAAGTCACTTACCTATAATATACTGAATATAAATTTGTTATATATGTATAATATATTGAATATAAAATTGTTATATATGTATAATATATTGAATATAAATTTGTAATCTATCTTTAAAACACATAGTTACGTTTTTTCATATAGAATGACAAACGAGCACACAGTCACCGGATGGTACTCGTAAGTGGCTGCTGTGGTCCATAGATGAGATGCACACGTGAGATATTAATTCCTGGTTTCCAGTAAAAAGGGTATCCAGTTCTTTACACTCACCATAAACATTATGCGCTGCATATTAACATTAAGCTCTTATTTTACGCTGGTATATTGAGAGAACGTGATCATTCCCTGGTCCAGCCGACTCATTCGTGCTACAACCATAATATAGCTGCATCGTAGCTCTACCACGCATAATTGTTTTTAATCGGTTTTACGGCAACGGCCAGCAGCAGTTTGCCTATTTTGAATAAAAAATAAGTAAACTGATGCTCTAGAACGTTTTGTATGGCTATGAAAGAGCGGGAGTCTCTGACACAAGTGCCTTAAGGTACTTAAATAATGCTCTCTACCCTATGCAAATTGTAAAATACCAAATGAAATAAATTATTATTATCACTTATATTACTAGCATACTACTAGCCTGCTTCACTTGTGTAGGATCCATTAATGTGGGGTTATTTAGGTTTAAGGCCATTTATTTCTCAAATTTTTCGATTTCTCATAATAATGATTTTAATTTTTTTTTCTTCAAAATATGTATTTATTTTAGACAAATTTTTTTTCATAGAATCAAGGGCTACAAACGAGCACACATTCTACCTTATGGTAAGTGGATGCTGTGGCACATAAACACCGACAATTATCCTAGATTAAGAATCAAAACGCAGATGTATTGTCATCCCTGAGGACTAAGATGGTATGCCTCGTTTCCAGTAAAAAAGGGATCTCCGAATCTCTACACTCACCATTCGAAATACAGCTGTATGAAGCTGCTATTTTACATTATATATAGAGTATGGTCCTTCTCGGGTCGAGCCGACCCATTCGTGCTACAACCATAATATACAGTGTGAGTCTTTATAAAGTGCACATATCAAAACGAGGGAAACTACACATAATTTCATCGACGGAAAAATTATAAAAAAAAATATAAAAATTTATTTATTTTTTATGAATATTTTAAAATTTGAAAATGCAGCTGCTAACCCTATTTAAATAAATTATTATAACTTTTAAACTGAATGTCCTATCAAAATGGAATAAATTTTTAAATGACTGTTAATAATAAGCCGTGCCAATAAAGTAAAAATTTCCAAAAAATGAACGTGATAAAATTAGAATAAAGAGGTTTTTGATGAAAATCTGTTTTTTTCTTCATCATTTTTACAATAACTTAAAAATTTCTCGAAAAATCGTCTTAATCCTACTTTTTTTAAACCTTATGTTATTCTACATCTTTAGCTATTAGCTAGCTAGCTTTAGTTTAAATACACGTTTATTACTCAGATACAACTTTATTAAATTAGCATTTTAAAAAAAGCACATAACTCAGTTAAGCACCGTAGCAGGTGGAGAGAACTACATTTTTAGGAATAAAACTAGGTTTTATCTACATAAATCATTTATTGTTTATTAAAACAATGACTCACCCAAAAAAGGGTCTCTACCTGCCTGATAAAAATGGCGAGTGCGTAGCTAAACGATGCGCAAACGCAAGGGAATTTTCAAACACTCATGGAAATGGTTGCATTTGAGTAGTAAACGTCCATTTTTTACCAATAGAAAGCTAATACGATGTAGAATATAGCTGAAGTTTGATATGTCCACTTATATAATCGCCTATAGCCTAACTCACTGATGACATTGCTTTTGTGAAGTTTCTTTAGAATCAATTCAGCCATTCTCAAGATTAACGCAGACAGACAGACAGACAAAAATTTTAATAATTATCATTCATGTTTTAATAGCATGGAAATAATCCTATCAGCTTAATTAAGTCCAGTTTTTTTTTTCAATTTTGCAGACACATATTTCAATTTTGTTTATATCTACGAGTAGGTACTCGTACGTATAGATCAATAGTTTAGTAGAAGATCGAATTTCCTCTTACATACTCGTAGTTCAATCTGTCACAGCATTCTTTTACGTTTCCATGAGAACAACTACCGAGGTTATTGGCTGTCTGAAGTCAGGCTCGTCTTTATAGACTTTCTCTTCTTTTTTTTCAAGCCAGAGCTTCAAACAAAAATAAAACTTGCACATGTCAAGGTAAACGTAGAATTCCAATTTGCTTTTTGACGGAGTAGATTGGAGATTTATTAAATGAAATTCTGATATACCAAATTTTTTCCTAATTTCCCAAGGTTGACTGATTGACAAAGCCAAAAGAGATTAAATCAACGATTTGCATCTCTTACAAAGCATTGTAGACTACATTCATACTCTGAATAGCATCAGTGTAAGAATATTCACTACCCCATGTCATCCCGTGGACATAGTAAGAGACGACAGAAGGAAAAAAAACCTGGAGATTTTCCGCAGCGTTTTTTTTTAAATTAAAAACAAAATACTGCAGCTGCTGGCCCGCTAAGCGTATCAACTTCTACAAATATGATGATGAGGAAATCTATGAGGTATGGACATATATAGACGTCAATAATTTATGATTGATTAATTGATGTACGTCTCACAACTGGATATAGACATTCGTTTCTCTCATTTCTGAGACGGTTTTGCAGCATGTAGAC
This sequence comes from Parnassius smintheus behrii, assembly GCA_036936625.1. Lineage (NCBI taxonomy): Eukaryota > Metazoa > Arthropoda > Insecta > Lepidoptera > Papilionidae > Parnassius > Parnassius smintheus. The sequence goes on from JAUPFT010000023.1 coordinate 10,269,884, forward strand.
GCCGCGCTCATGTCGCATCAGTGTACGTTGATGAACTTCAAACAGCCTCGCGATCTATTTCCCCGCCACCGAGCCACACGTACTAAGGTTATTGGAACCAAAAAATATTTTTTCCAAAACGAAGCACGCGAGCAACTCGGGTTTTATCCCCGCCGAGTTGCTCGAATTGAGGTCGAAATCAATCAAATTGTTAACGGCGGTGAAGGAAAATATTATGAGGAAACCTGCATCACTGAGAAATTAAAAATATTTACATACAGACATGTGAAGTCGGCCAACACGCATGGGAGCAACATGGCGGACACTTCCTTGCCCTCAAATCCTCTCAGAAGTGAAAGGAAGCCTGTGCCCAGCACTGGGACGTACATTGGCTGTAACTCTAACTTTAACTTTTGTGAGAAGCACGTTATCTCCACACAAGTGTTTTTCCTGTATCGTGGGGGTAGTCAACATAAATAAATTTCACAAGAACAAACATCCAGACCCGGAACAATCATTTGTAGGCCATACATAGCGTCCGTGCGGGATTTGAAGCCGTAGCCCTCAGTGTTTCAACTCATTACTACGCCGCTGCGCTATGAAGTTGTCAATAACGTAATCACCACACATCTTACAATAAAGTGGCGTTAGAAAGTTTTGTTATAATTTTAATTTTGAATTCTTATTTACTTAATTCTCATTACGTTTCTAACAACAATAAACTTTCTTTCAGTGTCCGCGATAAAAGGCAGTGAACGTATCTCAGCCATCTTAAAGTCAAGAGCTGTCTGAAATAACTTTCAGCCTTAATGTTGGATCGAGATAAGAGTGACTAATGTGTGGCCATGCGGGCCGCTTGTTTCTTGTAACCGCAACCGTTAAATATTAAAAACCGTTACACCCTATGAAAAAACCATTGCTGAACCAAGGCCTCTCTCGTAAACTGTTTCGAGTGGGAATATTTGCCATAGTTGCCACGCTTGGCGGGCGTATTGGCAACCAATTTTTTTATCTGTTATCTGCCTTTTACGTCACCAACGGGACCATATTTGGTAATAAATATTCTTAAACCGCCACTGCACGGTCACATTAAGTAAAAAGTAAAGTAACAGCCTATATATATTCCACTTCTGGACATCCTTAAGTGTCTGAAAGGGTTTTAAGATAGAACTGAGTTCTTGCACTGCCCCAATGCGAGTTTGTGTCTTTATATTTTTTAACTTTTCGTGTCTTTATATTTTTTTCTTTTCAAACGATTTATACATCCGAATAATCGATGACACTTTATTGCTGGAGCCATGCTGCAGCTATATTAGTAGTATAGTTGTAGCTCGAATGGGCAGCTCTACCGGGAAGGGCCACGCTCTCACAGAATACCAGTGTAAAATAGCAGTTTATCGCTGCTGTGTTTCGTATGGTAAGTGTAGAGAACCGGAGCCCCTTTTACTGGAAACGAGGTATTTCATTTTAGTTCTCACCGATGAAAACGCGTCTGCATTTTGATTCTTAGTTGAGGATGGATGTAGATAACTATAAAATGGATGTAGGCAACTACTTACCGTTAGCTGGACTTAGTGCTCGTTTGTCACCCTTATTCTATTTTAAAAAAAAACTTTCTGTTTCAACTTATATATTAAATACTAGCTTTTACTAAGTTCGTCTGACTAGAACCTAAACAAATAAAAATATCAGTAAATTTTTTAAAGTGATGCTAAGTAGTCTTTGAGCATGTAGTTAAATAATCGAAAAAAAAAACTTTAAACTCGTTTTATTTTCACTATTTTTCTGAAATATATGTGTGATATGTAAAAAGTTATAAGATAAAAATATAATATTAATTTTGCGTAGTTTTGATGATAAAAGGTGTTCAAGTGAAAAAATGTAAAAAAATCGATTTTGCATCAAAACTAAAAGAGAGTGAAGTAAACAACTTAACTTTCTTGTCAAAGTTAAAAAAGCATTCATTCAAAAACGTTAATTTACGTAATTGAAACTATTCTAATGGAAAACTAATTTCGGCTAATATTCAAACATGTCATAATTCAGAATAGAACTTCTACGTTCAAAGTACTCGTAAATCTACGTATAAGGTATAAAGTAAGACTTTATCGGCAAAAGTTTGCCCTTTAGATGAGATGAGTTGAAATTACAGGTCGGTGAAATAGGGGTTAGTTTCAGTCTGCAATTTCACGGTAGCTGGTAGATAACAAACAAATAGTTTAATAGAGTAAGTTAAAAGATTTATTTCATTTGTATGGTTACACTGTAGTATTAAGTATATAGAAATACGTAGATTTTTTATTTTTAAAAACATTAACACAAGAATTTTCTCCTGTATTTTGGAGGCAATTTACAAACATAAATTGCATAAGGACATTTAAATAAAACTAGTTTTTTCGGATTATATCGCGTATAATATATTATTTTATACTCTCGATGTTTCGAGAACTTCACAGCACCCTTGGTCACGAGGGGGACTGAGGTGTTCGATGTTCCAATGTTATAGTTAGTCTGATAGCCTGTTATTTTGACCTACGTAGTATGAACTTATAGTATCTTGAATTCTTGCAGTTGTGTGCTTGGATTGGGATTTAATTTTATTAACCTCTCGACCCCCCATCCAACCATTAGTCTCATGAGACCGCGGCCATATTTCGTCAAATCCCTAGCGGTCTCATGAGGTCGCATCCACCCACAGCAATTTAAGTGATAAAAACTTATATATAGAAACTACTTTTCTGTGAAGAAATTTGGCATTATATAATCAATATAAGATACTCTATCCTCCAGTGCAATAAAAAACTGCTATCCTATGAATATTTATTTATAATCTACATTCATTTCGTACGCCATTTTCGCGTGAATGTTATTGTGTTGATTTTTGGATTTTTCTAGTGTTTTGTATAGTGTTTTATTATAAAATTGTAATGAAAGTTTTTGTGTGAATATAACTTATCTTTTTACGTAAATAATTTCGATTAATATATATTGCAATTAATTGTAATTTTCACGCTGTTGACATTCGCTTTGTATGTTTTTTTTTTTTGTTATCAAACTACAATTAAATCGTTTTGTAATGAAGTAAAACCTGACTTTTGTTAAGACCACAAGATAGAGATTTTTGTATAGATTTTATAATGCTAAACTTTGTAGAAAAGTAGTCTCTAAATATAAGTTTAATGGTTTTAAGTGCTGTGGGTAGGTGCGGTCGCATGAGACCGCTCGGGATTTGCCGGGCGCATGCGACTGCATGGGATTTTTATGGCGCTTCAAGGGTTAATTATAGGATCCCAAGCAGATTGTACTACCCAGCCATCTTCTCTATTGAAGTTAGGATGTTTTTTGATTAATTCAATTGCCCGAATCGTCCTTGGAAGAAATCGGTGTTCTTTAGTGAGTATTTTTGGTCTATCAAATCTGATGTAGTGACGGGGGCGATCTAGTACGCACAAACTGCAGACTTCCGGAAGCGTTGATTTTTCACTTCAGCAATGTGAAGACATTAACGCGGATTTTTATTGATCGTTTTGTTTTTCCTATGTAAGAGAGACCACATTCGAAATCAAGCTTGTACAATCCCGCATCTTGCAGAGGGACATTACACTTGACTGATGGTAAAAACTGTACTTTTTTATTTAATTTAATTATGCAACTATAAACTTAGACGTAGTTATACATTTGTTACACTCTATAAAGGGTTCACTACTGAAAATAGGTCTAATCCCAATGGCTCATAAGACGCGATTTAGCCATAGTTGCTATTCTTATATAAATATTTTTTTGCTTTTTCAATGGGGTTTCTTTTAATCACTGATTCTACAACTAGAATAATCTACCTGTCAAAAGATTACAGTCTATGAAAGTCCACTGCTGATCATAGGCCGCCCTCATAGAATGCCTCATAGGAGGATAGGATTTTATCATTTTTGCCACGCTTGGCAGGCGGGTTGGCAATCACAGTTTTATTATTTTGACTTGTTATCCGGGGCATGTTAATGATCATCCCCTGTGTTATTTTCCCTCCGTTGCCTCTTCCCACGCCCACGGCTAAAGTTATAAGGGTTAGTGAAGTCTTACACCGCTACTACATGGTACAACTACGCTGTTTCATTTTCTATACGTTTTTAAAGCTTAACTAGACAAAATAGCAAAATACGGGTTTAAGTATTATTAAAGCAGCTAATAGTATTCGTGACAGTCAACTAAGGGAAATGACAAAAATATCTTGGACATTCCGACAGATGGAATTATAACCATCTCTTTGACGCCCGAAATAAAGTTCTCACGTCAAAAGTTATCGCATGCCCGCCATGCGGACTTGCTAAATCTACGCCAAAAGCCACTAAAAACACTTTTTTAATGTAAATGTCTGACCAAACTCCTTTCGGAATATTAAAATAAAAAATTCATTGTGTAAAATTACGATCAGTACAAAAGAACACATGATAGTGCATCCAAAATAATTGACTATATCGGATTGTAAAAATTTAAAAAAATACGGACGGTAAGCGGGCTAACGCAACAATGCTACGACACCGTAGCAGCGCTACGCACTGCTACATGTGGCCAGGTGAGTAATGCATAGACGATATCACGCAGTCGTAACGCAACTTATTATGGTTGCAATTTAATGTTATGTTAATAATTTGCTACTTCGTATTCAGGACTGGTTTTCTGTATAGGAGTACGCCTGGGCCTGGTGCCACCAAATAGCAGTATTTGCACTGCTGTGTACTGATGTGCAAGGTATAGAAGAGCCAGTATAGTGGCTGTTGGGCATTCTATCTTAGTTTACAGAGGTGATAACGCATCTTCAGCCTTCATTGTTTTCAAGTCTCCATGTACTGCAGTAGCCACTGACTATCAGTTTCCGACTTCATGAAGCAAACTAAAATAAAATAAATCGAAAAAGAACATAAAAAATACGTAGAACACATCGATAGAGAATAAATCGTCAAGATATATCACGACTAAAAGCCTAAGTGTTGTAACTCCTTGGTTTAGCTGGCTACAACTAGGTTTTTTTATAGTAAAGGTTGACAAACGAGCACACAGTCCACTTAATGGTAAGTGGATGCTGTGGACATTTATACTAAACTAACAGTCTTAATCTACAGGGGGGACATTTGTCACCCCTGAGGACTAAAATGGAATGCCTCGTTTCCAGTAAAAAAGGGTCTCTGGATCTCTACACTAACACAGCCTTATTAAGCTGCTATTTTACGCTAGTATTCTGTGAAAACGTGGTTCTTCCCCGGCCGAGCGACTCTTTAGTACTACAACCATAATATAGCTGCAGCGTGGTGTAATAGGTGCAGTTGGTTGCGATTACTAAAACTTAGGTTTATGCGATTTATTCATAACTAAAACTAGGTCTATCCAGTTAATTTCGGTTAAAACCACGAACTAACGATAAATAAATAAAATTACTATGACTTCTATTAATTATGTCAAAAACACGAAAATACCAATTAAATAAAATTTGCGACAGTATAAAATTAATGCGGGTATTTATATTATTTTTTAACAGCAATCAATTCCGAATATTCATGTACTGGCGTGGTAAGAATATCTACCAAACTATGCGTGGCTAAGGACGGTAATTTAACGTTATAGTGCCACAAGCAGCCTAATGCAAATTTACTACGACACCGTAGCGGCGCGGTGGTTGATTTGGCTCTAGACGCTTCTACGCACCTTAGACATCAAGCGCTACATGCCCAGGTGCAAGATACATAAGTCTTTAACGTTTTAATTTTAAATACTTAGTTTAGCTTTAACGTAAGAATCCAAATTTTACTTATTTCTTCTGCCAAAAGGCAGTGCATATACTATACACCGGACGAAAACGTATAATATGTAAGAGATACAATAAAATAACCGTCCATGATGCATTTCATTATAGTGCTCAGGATTTAAGAAAGAATCATGTGGGTGGATAATTGAATACAGCTGCAAATCTAGAAAAAAAAGAACTTGAGGAATAAAAAATATGCCCACAAATCAGATTTATAGAAGAAAAAACTCATTACCAGGTGTCGTCATTATCATGCAGCCTATAAAAATTCATTGCGGAACATAGGCTCCCCCCCCCCATCCTTATGGCTTCCATTCTAAAGGAATTATAGTATCCTAAAGAACGCGTTATAACCACCTCATCCTTCAATCGTAAATACCAAGGCTATCGACGAAAAGCAACATCGAAAATTCGAAACGTCGAATAATCTTCCACTTGCCTAATGTGACAATGAACAATATTGTAAAATAGTCTTTAATAGTATAACAGTGGTTTATATAATATCTGAAATTAACTACGAGACATAAAAATTTTTCATGATTGTGACATAATATGCCAAATGTAACAAAACAATTCGCAACAAAGGATTTCTGAAATACTATATATTTGATTGACTGATGAAGAGCTATCGTACCGCAAAGCCACATAAGAGTTTGTCGGGATATTTTTCATATTTGCGCATGGGGATTTTGTTTTTGTTCCCACTACAGTACCTGTTCAGTATTTGAAAAGTTCTAGTCCGCGTATGATAACTTCAAGACACGGTTGCTAAGGCCGCCATCGTTTGTTCTAGCGACGCCATACGTTCGTGGATCTCTTACACTGCAGCTTCCAATTGCAGAACCGTCCTGTGACGCACCTACGTAACGACGCATGCGTCTTGTTACCAAGACAAGCAGCCTTCATATTTTGACTTTGACTTTTTTATATCTTCAGTGTAATTGTTAAGTTACTTTATTGTGTTTTTTTTTTAATTTGTTTTAAGTTATTCTTTTTTGTTATTGTATTTAACTGTTGTGAATGCAGTCCGTAACCCAATCTAGTGATGACACGGCAAACGCAACACTTATATGTACACAGTGCAACAAGTCATTCAAATCTTTAAAAGGCCTCAACATACACACTACAAAAACACACAGGAAATGTATTAGCCAAAACAGTTCACCTTTAGACATACACCCTTTTATTCCAAATACGCCTACTTTTGCAGCCAACTTTCCAACTCCTTTCCACACATATCTTAGCCATTTGAAAAATAGTATACAGACAGTTAAAAGAATCCCTCGAGGAGCTCGAATAACCGTTGCTACACATTTGTCACAATTAATCCAGAAATGTTACATAAGCAATTGTACTCAAGACTGGCAGAACCTATTTTTATTTTCATACAGCACACTACATATAACAAAAACTGATAAACCAAATTTATCCTTGACACAAAAGATTAAAAATAACTGTACTGTCAGCTCCTCACCTTCTCCCGCACCTCTAATCAAACATGATGCCCCTCGTAATCGCAACAAACTAATCGAAAACAAAATCTGTGACGGAGATCTCAAAGGTGCCGCTCGCCTTTTGTTCTCAAACGAGGTACTTTCACCAGATACCCCTGACACCCTTCAGGCCTTACGGTCAAAACATCCTCTAGCTCCAGTAAACCCATATTTTTTCGACCGACCAACAGTAGGGCAAGCATGCCTTCAAATTCAAAACAAAGATGTAACGGATGCCATTTTATCTTTTAAACCAGGTTCGGCTGCAGGTTTGGATGGAATCTCACCGCAACATTTGAAAGACTTAACATCGCATTCTGTGGGTGATGCGGGTGAGCAACTTGTAAATTCAATCACTAAATTAATTAACTTTATGTATTCCGGTAATGTCAATCCAGAAATTGTTCCAATTCTTTTCGGCGCGAACCTCATTGCTCTCACCAAAAAGGACGGAGGGGTGAGACCAATTGCTGTTGGATCAACACTACGACGCCTGGCCTCCAAAATTGCTGTTCGACATATTTTACAGAAATTAAATTCGGAATTTGAACCCGTACAGTTAGGCTTCGGTGTAAAAGGAGGGTGTGAGGCAGCCGTCCATGCCCTACGTTCTTTCCTAACATATGGACATCCTGACGTGTTGCTCAAAATTGATGTCAAAAATGCTTTCAATTCGGTAAATAGGGGGACCCTACTGACTGAAATAAATCAACATATACCCGAAATATACAATTATCTTCTTCTCAGTTACGCTGACCCAACAAAATTGTTATATCGATCTAATGAATTATCCTCGGAAGTAGGTTGTCAACAAGGTGATCCCCTTGGACCAGCAATTTTTAGTTTGGCTATAAATCCCATAATCAAAAGTTTAAATTCTAAATTCAATATTTGGTATCTGGATGACGGAACCTTAGGAGGTGATATGGAAACTGTATTTTCTGACCTTTTTTCAATCAAAAATAAATTTGAAGCCATTGGTTTGGAGCTTAACTTTAGCAAATGCGAACTTTTTATAAATAACTGCAACTTAAATTTAAATGACGTAAAACACAAATTTAATACTTTGGCACCAAATATTAAAATAGTTAACAGTAATTCCCTTTACCTTTTAGGTTCTCCAATTTTTAACGAATCTATTTCTGAATATATTAATAATTCAATTGCTAAATTTCAAAATTCTGCTGACCGTCTCCTTGAAATTAGTCCACATTATGCACTTTGCATTTTAAAATCTTGCCTTTTTGTCCCGAAATTTACGTATGTGCTCCGTTGCTGCTCCTTTTGGAATCACCCAGACCTTTTGACACAAGTGGACAACTTAATCAAAATAAGTTTAGAATCGATTCTTAATATACACATGAACGAACAATCTTGGACCCAAGCATCCCTACCCATCCGTTATGGTGGTTTAGGAATTCGCAAAATTTCCAGTGTCTCTTTACCAGCCTTCCTATCTTCTGTCCACAGTTCAGCAAATCTCATAAGTAAAATTTTAAGGGCATCCCCTTCAAACTTTGAGATTGCTGGCCTGGAAGAAGCTAGAAACGCTTTCTTAATTACATGCCCTGGTCAAAATTTTCAATTTCCTCTAAATTCACAGAGGAGCTGGGACGACATAAACTGCAAATTGACTTATGACAATCTTTTGAGCTTTAGTACAGGTTCGGCGCGTGCTAGGCTTTTGGCCGTGGGTACACATGAGGCCGGCTACTGGCTTCACGCGTATCCTTCGTCAAATACAGGAACATTTCTTGAGCCTGACACGCTCCGAATCGCAACCTGTCTACGGCTTGGGGTTCCGGTCTGCGCTCCTCATAAATGTCCGTGTGGCAGTGACGTCGACAAGCTAGGATATCACGGGCTATCATGCCAAAAAAGTGCAGGTCGCTTCTCGAGACATGCAGCACTTAACGATATCATACGCCGGTCTCTTGCCACCGTCAACGTGCCAAGTCTACTTGAGCCGTCTGGTATTGCAAGAGACGATGGCAAGAGACCGGACGGTATGAGTTTGATTCCATGGAGGATGGGCCGGGTGCTGGTATGGGATGCAACCTGTTCAGACACGCTGGCCCCTTCCCATCTACGTGGAACCAACAACAGAGCTGGTGCGGCTTGTGAAGCGGCAGAAAAGGCTAAAGTTTGCAAATACAGGGGTCTAGGCTCCGAATATATTTTTGTCCCTTTCGGTGTCGAGACCCTTGGTCCGTGGGGTCCTAGCGCTATAAGCCTTTTTAAGGAAATAGCAAAAAGGTTAATCGACGTCACAGGAGACCGAAGAGCTGGCAATTACCTCGGACAAAGAATTAGTCTAGCTATTCAACGGGGAAACGCTGCCAGTATCTTCGGAACCTTGCCTAAAGGACCTCTTTTTTAATAATTTAATTTAGTTATTATAATATATATTTTTAAGGTTTTTAGTATTAGAAATAATGTTTATAAATTTATGGGTTAGATTTAATTTAAAGTATATTTATCATTGTACATTAAATAGTCTTTAATTGAATATAAGTAAAAAAAAAATTATCCCTCCGCCATTATACAAGTTTAAATATCGAATTTCAAAGCCATAAGCAATATATCAATTAGGCCGATTGCTCACTTTGAAGTTTTACAGTGAGCGCTGCTATTTACTCGATAGAATAACTGGCTTCTGGCGGAAATTCACTCCCGCTCCGGAGCTCCCGGCGCGGAGTGGCGGCGAGTCAAACTCGCTCTAGCATTTAAGATACTGAGTATGTGCTTTTGAATTATTAGCTTCGAGTGCATGCGGTTTTAACAAATAAATAAAATTTAAACGTGATATCCTGTAAGAAACAGGTTTACACGGGGTTTGAAACCGAATATTTGACATATCAGGACAGTGTAGTGAATTTACAAAAATATTCATTACCACAAATTATTCCGTGGGTGTCGTAAGAGGCCACAGAAGGAAATAAACCAAGAGATAGAGAGAGATTATTCCGTGGGTGTCGTAAGAGGCCACAGAAGGAAATAAACCAAGAGATAGAGAGAGTCTCATAGGGGTTATTTTGACATAGCCGCCACACATCGCAGGCGCGTTGGTAACCGCAATGTTTTTTATTTAGCTGTTATCAAGATCTCATAAAAACTAGATATTAAAATCTATATCTGAAACTTTGTCTAAGCTACCCCTCTTGTGAGGCAATCTACGGGAAAGGCTATGTTCAGCTGTGGGCTGCTGTAACGCGTGAATGACTGAATAGATATGACCTTATAATATAATATCCGAGGAATAGGCTTTCAACACGTAGTAAGAAAGAAGAACTCCGTCTTTGATTCGTCGCCGAGCATGGCAATTATGGTAAATATCCCCTTGTGAGGCAATCCGTGTGAGCCTGTGAGGACTTTTGATAGCTGTAATGAATAAATAAATGAATTATCCTACATTTATTTGGGTTAAATTAGAATTACCCAATATTTTTGGGTAAAGTCCTTATAACTTTTATATTATAGTACTTAATATCTGAGGCTTTACGGTCTGGACCTTAACCTGACGTTAAAACTTCAACCTATTATTAATAATATAAAATATTTCTGAAAGTAACTTCCAATAAAAGGTGCCTTGCATATAAGTATTGTTACGAGCTTGAGGTTCGTGACAATAAAAATTGCCGATAGAATTACCTAAATTAACACTTTAATTCACTTTACACTAATTAATAATTAAAAGGTAGTAAAGGTGCCTTTCATGAAAATTACCTACAAAAATATTTCATGCAGTAGAATCACGCTGCAAATATATTATGGTTGCAGCACGAATGGGTCAGCCTGACCGGGGTAGGACCACACTCTGTCAGAATACCAGCGTAAAATAACAGTTTAATGCTGCTGTGATTTGTAAAGTGAGTCCAGAAAACCGGAGACGGAGACACTTTTTACTGAAAACGTGACATTCCGACTCAGTTTTCAAGGATCTGCATTTTTATTTTTTGTCGAGGATAGATGTAGATGTATATGGGCCCCATTATTCATCAGGTGGACTGTGTGCTCTCTTGTCCCCCTTATTCTACAAAAAAATCATTCAATATTCCTTTAATTCAATACGCCACTTGCATTTTGTTCTGTTGTACACGCAAATGGTTCCAGTGCCTAAAGAGATATTGCTCTGTAATATCATAAAGGTAATAGACATATTTTTGTTCATAGAACAAAAAGAGGATTTTGTTATTTATTTGTTTTATTTATAACACAACCTTTTAAATAATATCTGCGGAGTTTTTTTTGTTTTGTGTTTGACATACGCGGAGGTAACTTACAAAGAAATAAACTGATAATTAACAAGCTTCTACAATAATGCTTTAACATCATCATCATCAACAAATCTATAATATCATCTTTGTTTTAAAGGTCTTCTTTGTTTGAAGTTGGCTGCAGGTGTCCATGGACTGCCGCAGCCACTTACCATCAGGTGGACTGTCAAATCGTTGTCACTAGAGTTTCACAAAAAAATTCTTTCTACACTTTAACATAAAAAAGTATGTATTAAAGTATGGATGTATGGGCAACAATATATTTTCATAAGCAAGCTTATATTGATATATTTATATAGAATTTCTACGGGCATTAGTTACGCCCTTTGTATTTTTTGTTCTAATGAAATACAATAAAGACATATATTAAAACTAATTTTATGGATTTTACTGTCTTTGAATGAACTTGTTTTTGGTTTAGGTTGGTTTACAATACCCAGGATCACTGTAAACTAATTCTACGTATTTTATTTTGCATAATTTAACTTATACCCAGCTCCCGAGATCATATCGTTACAGCCTATTGAAGTCCACTGTTAGCATTACTTTACTGAGCCTAGGCTTCCCACATAGATTTCAGAGGAGATATTTGCCGTAGTTGCAACACTTGGCAAGCGGGTTGGCACGGGCAGTTTTTGTTTTTAGTCGTCACGAGGACGACGCTGCCGTCCATTCCTGATTTGTTTTTCTCTGACGCCTCTTGCGATACTCACGGGATGATATGTAAGAATATCAACTACCGCATATCATCTCGATGTCATATTTATCTCATGTGCATTACACACTTTCATTACAAATTGTCTGATTGTCGATGTCTGATAACGCTGATGATGACAAAGAAGAAAGCGCGTTCCTAGAGCGAGTATCTATACATACATATAATCACGCCTCTTTCCCGTAGGGGTAGGCAGAGACCACTTCTTTCCACTTGCTACGATCCTTACATACTTGTTTCGCTTCGTCCACTTTCATTATTCCCTTCATACATGCTCTACAGTTTAGGGTACTCTTAACCTGGCCTTTTTTCAAGACGTTCCTAATTTGGTCTAGAAAAGTCCACCTAGGTCTACCCCTTCCAGCACTTCCATTCACACTCGCCTTATACACTTTTTTCGTCAATCGTTCTTCATTCATTCTCTCGATGTGGCCAAACCATCTCAGCATACCTTTCTCAATTTTTGTCACTGCATCTTCTTTCAGACCACAACGTTTCCTTATCTCACTATTTCTTATCCTGTCACTCAGTTTAACTCCTATCATACTCTTAATGCTCTCATCTCAACTACATTTATTCTACTTTCATGTTTCTTCTGCCATACCAACTTTCACTTCCGTACATGAGTGTCGGAACCAACACCCCCTCATGCGTAGCCAAACGAGCCTTGTTAGACACCTTCCGACTGCTCATAAAGGAGTGCAAAGCTCCATTCACCATGTTTCCTGCATTCACTCTTCTTTCGATATCACTCTCACACTTTCCATCTCTTGTAAACTTTGACCTCAGATACACAAACTCTTTCACCTGTTCAATTTGTTCATCTTCAATCACGATATTGCAGTTTGTCACTGCCTCATCTTTTTCAAACACCATCACTTTCGTTTTCCTTACATTCATCTTCATTCCCTTTCTAACAAAAGCTCCACTCATAGCAGTTACCATCTCCTGCAACTCCTCGGCCGAAGACGCAAGTAATACTTGGTCATCAGCATAGAGAAGACATTTGACGAGTAACTCATTCATTCTCAACCCACTTTCATTCTCTTTTAAATCTGTCAAACAATTGCCCATGAACAGATTAAACAGCCACGGTGACGCTACACATCCCTGTCTAACACTTTTTTCGATATTAAACCATTCAGTGTATTCCCCGTTTATCCTTACACAAGCACTAGAATCCCTATAAAGAGATTGCAATGCTCGTATGAGGACACTGCTCACACCGTACACGGACAGTGCTGACCACAATTCATTCCTCACCACTCTATCATAGGCCTTTTCTAGATCTACGAAGGCGCAGTAGACTTTCTTGTTTTTAGCCAAACACTTTTCGGCTATGCACCGCAAGGAAAAGACCTGATCCGTACATCCCATTCCCTTTCTAAATCCCGCTTGTACATCCCATATTTTCTCGTCTGTTTCATTCACAACCCTTTCAATCAACACTTTCGCATACAATTTACCGACGACGCTAAGAAGGCTTATACCACGGTAGTTTATGCAGTCCTGCCGTGACCCTTTTCTCTTATACAATGGCACGATTACGGCTTTGCACTAGTCTCCCGGCACTTGCCCGTTTCGCCAGCACAGATTGAAAAGGCGGTACAGCTGACTAGCCACCAGGCCCTGTCCAGCCCTCAGCATCTCGACGGTAATCCTGTCATACCCTGCAGCCTTACCTAATCTCATACTTTTCAACGCTTTCACTATTTCATCCATGCTTATCTCATTTTCATCAACATTTATATTCGTTTCCGTGGAAGGTGGCAGATGCTGTACCTGCACTTCCTCTCTTTCAAACAAACTTTCGAAATACTCTTTCCATCTCTTTAACACACATTCTTCTCCTTTTATAATGCTCCCATCTTGACTCCTGATTGTACTCAGCTCCGAGGTAGAAGTTTTTCCTCTGACTGTTTTGATGGTTTTCCAGAAAAACTTAATGTTTGACTGGAAATCTTCAGTGAGCCTCCTATCGAAATCATCTTTTCGTTCTTCTTTCTTTCTAGACACAGTTTCTTTCGCTGCTGTTTTCAATCTTTCATACTTCGTTCTTGTTTCCTTTATCTCGTCATCCCTTGCCTTTTGAACTTTTTGGTTAGCTTTTGTTGCTAACCAATCCAACCACGCTTTCTTCTTTTCTTGCACAACCCTTTGTACATCTTTATCCATCCACACGTTATCATTCTTTCTCCCTTTCCTTCTTTTAGCTACCCCGCATACCTCAATCGCAACATTTACAACCCCTTTCTTAAATGTCTCCCACAAATCTTCAATCATTCCTGTCTCTTCTATCCCTTTAAAACTTTCTTTCAGTTTCTCTACATACTCGTCTTTCTTTTCTTCTTCTTGTAGATTTTCCACTTTTACTCTGTCCAAAACACTCGTAGGCTCGGCCCCTCGGTGTCCCCACCGTTTAAAGAGGCCACGCATTCGGGCTATGACCAGGAAGTGGTCTGTGTCGAGGCCTACACCGCGGTATGCCCGAGTGTCTAGCACTTTCTTCTTCAGTCTTTCATCCACAATTACAAAATCAATCATACTTCTAGACTCACCCTCATCTCTTGTATACAAATGGATCTTTTTGTGGTCAAACATTGTGTTGGCCATGCACAGATTCCATTCTAAGCATACTTCAAGCAGGCTTCTCCCATTGTCATTCACTCTCTCGTCCCCAAACATACCCAGAACTCCTTCATACCCATCACGCTTTACTCCAACCCATCCATTAAAGTCCCCTAACATCACGATCCGTTCATTTTCTCCGCATTTATTCAAGGCCTCTCTCATGCTATCCCAAAATTCCTCTCTCTCTTGTTGTGATTTTAGTGACCCACCTCCACGCAGATCCGTCGGTGCATAGACCCCAAGGATAAACAAGCTGGTGAGTCCAACTTTTAACCTAATCCAGAGGAGTCTTGGGCTTACACATTCATGCTCCATCACACATTCAACCATTCGAGATGAAAGAATCACACCAACTCCCTGACAGCCTCGGCTGGTTTGGGGAACTCCCGACCAGTATGCCTTGTAGGGGCCATGAACCGTGGTGTCACATCCCTTCCTCTTGGTTTCGTTCTCGTACAGAATATCAATGCAACGTTCATCCATCATCTGACACATTCCATCTACCTTTCCATCCATCCCTCCTCTTACATTCAACGTAGCGAAGCGGCTCTCCGTGGGCCGCTTTTTGCCCCCGCGAGAAACGAGACGTGATGGGTGGCAAACCACTCGCCGCCATTTTGGTTAATTTTCTGATTATCCATTGTGTTCACACGAATAGCGAAGGAAAGGTTTGTCCCCCCCAGCAGAGCCCCGCATGCTAGGGTAAAGCTAGCCTAATTCTGGGGTCGCCCGGTCCCAGGGCAGTGTGGCACGCTAACGACTAGGCTCGCCCCTAGCCATGCATCCATCCGCACGGCCGACGTTGGATTGGCGGAGGGTAGGAATAGGAAAACGGGAAGGATAGGTGGTGTGAAAAGGAAGAGTAAGATAAGTTAGGGTAGGAAATAGGAAATGTAGGATATTACCGTCCATGAGGGCAAGGGATAGGACAGTAATAGCTAAGGTAGCCGGGGTCGCATAACCGTATACCATACCACAACTACCGGACAGGTAAATTGGGATGAGTATCCCTCGACTAGTAGATAGACTAGTAAATTAGAGTGAAATAAACCAAAAAAACCTGACTTCCTACTGGAATAATGAGAATATACCTTTGGCTACATCATCATCATTAATAATGTCCTCCAGACCGAATTTTGGCCACGGCAGCCTGCCTCAACGGAGGCTAGCCATCGGCGCAGGACAGGATTATAGTAAATGTGCGCAAGCACAGGTGCACTCTCTATTCCCTCACTCTCGTAATCCGATGGGACGGTAAACCGACACAACCGGAGAGAGATCAGGCGCAGGACCAACGGCTTTACATGCTATCCGAGGCACGGGGATGAGACACGACCAACTTCCTGACTCCGGGCAGCTACTGAGAATTTTTTGATAGAAAAACTCAATAATTGATTTTTTCCGCCCGACCCGGGATTCGAACCCAGGACCTCATGATCAGCCGTCACACTACTACAACCACTAGACCAACGAGGCATCATCATCATTACAACCCTTCACTAGTCCACTGTTTGAAATAGGTCTCCCTCAAGGAATTCCACAAAGCACGGTCCTGAGCCACCTGCATCCATTGACTTTCCTGCACATTTTACCAGGTCGTCACATATGATATTATATTTACTTATTCCTTTGATGTGATACCACCACTCACCAGATGTCGCTGGTTGGTCCTGAAGTACAGTTATTTCTTACAAAGCAATGTCATCTGTGAAAAGTAGCGTTTTTATATAGTTCTCAGGATTTTTTATTTTATATAAACGCATGTGCATTTTGAAGATAAAATGTAGATGTACATAGAAATGAATAGCCACAGTATTCTCTTACCATCATATAGATATATACACAACAATACCTTTTGAGGTATACGAGGTGGCTCTATAATTTTTTGCACATTTTAACTACGACACTACTTTAATTTTAACAAATTTTAATTTCTATTCTATTCCTTTTACTTTTACAAATATTAGAAGATGGACTCCTAAACTACTTAACCGATTTTGATCAAATTTGCACACCGTGTGCTGTTTGGTCCAACTTGAGAGATAGGATAGTTTTTTTTTGCCCATGAGTGACCCACATATTTTTTTGCGGATTTAAGGGTTTTCAATAGGACATGACAAAGGGTCGTCGAAAGGGGCAGGACAACGTCTGCCTGGCAAGCTAGTAAAATGTATATTTTCCTAACAATTTAAATTTCTACTCCGCGAAATCTGTTAAACATTTCACCTCATTCGAAAGTGGCGCCGCCCTGTCGGCAGAAAAGGTTGTGGGTGCTTTGTAATATGAATCGCCTGTCCATCAGGGTTTTTCGACGTTAATAAGCACAATCAACTAAACCAAACTTTGTCAAGTGCGTTACAGCGAATTCACACTATTATAAATTTTTTGATTCAGTTTTCTCAATACAGTTCATCCGTATACGTTCGTGGTACTCCGTGAGATCTTAATCCTCGCGCGACCCATTCGTGCTACAACTATAATATAGCTGCAGCATGGCTCCACCACGTATAAAACATACAGTACAAAAGAACATTATTTTTGTGTCTTTTGATTTAAGAGGATACCTTGAAAATGAATCGAAGTTTTGGGGGCGTGGCTTATTCATTTGTCTGTGAAGCTAACGGACGACTGAGAGAGTGTCAAAATGAAAGTGATGCAATAACTTCATAGTACGCAAATTATGAGATAGCCATACCGAGTAAGTGCTCGGAAAATAACTAAGTAAGCGCCAAACAACATTTTTATTTATTTTAACAAAACTTCGTTATGGATTGAAAAACTGGTTTAAGAGAATTTAGATATAATTATATACCATGCCTTAAAAAAAATTCCATGAAATTATTCGTCAAAATACTGTGGTGTCATCGAAAAATGTAAATAATTATAGTCTACTTTGCAATTTTTTTCTATCGAGAAAATTACATGATATCATGTTTTCCTCTTATGCAATTCAAGATCATACAGTCAAAAATCATATAATTACCAAAATTTTTGTTTGTAATCTTTAAAACTTAAAAAAATATGTTAAATAGAAAAACCACCAAATTTTCGAGGTATCACCTTAATTTGAAAAAAAAAACCGAAACATTTTCATAACACTATGGACTACACCCATATGTTTGCATATGCCATTGGAAACCTTACAAGAAAATCGGTTAACTACAATTTGTAAGCCCGCTGTTAAACAAAACAAAACTCTACTTTACTTACGGTATATCTAGTTTTATTTGCCTCAAGTCGGCACTTAGTTTATCGTCAGTTCGCAAGTTTAGAGGAAAAGCCGCTTTGACACCGCTGTCAAAACAAGCCGATACTACCCGACGCGCTAAAGCCCGCAAGTTGATTACTTCAACAAACAAGTATATAACTAGCCTAGATTTTATATATGTAAATACTTTGGAAATATATTTTTAATTTTGTGTCGACATAATATAAAGTCTATTATGTAGCAAGTGTTTGTCTTCTATCCCTCGTGATGGTAATTGGTAATGCAGCCAAAGATGGTAAACGGCATTGACTTAGCTTAACAAAACTCTTTTCACTCTTGCCTTGAATACACCCACATTGTAACCAAATTAAAGGGCAAAAAACTAAACACTACAGTAAAAATTACAATTTTTAACAATTTCGTGGTATCCAGTTAATTAATTTTAAAATTTATTTATGTCTTAAAAATCCAAAATTATGTATTAATTATAATTTTATTCTTGCATTGAGGACACCCACATGGTAACCAAATTGAAGGCCAAAAAATAATCACGATAAGAAAAATTACAATTTTTTAACAATTTCTTGGTATCCGGTAAATTAATTTAAAAATTCATTTATTTCTAAAAAATGAAAATTATGTATAAATTAAAATTTATTTTATTTTTGTCAAACTCTTAAGCTGTAGACATTATTCTCTTTTTCTCAGTCAGAACATATTAGGGGTTATATTCTTAGAGCAACAAAGAAGAGAGACGGAGCATTGGGTACATTTCAAGTGATGCAAAAACCAAGCAAATGCCATGTTTCTTGGATGATCTTTTCTACCGTGGAAAAAATAAGGAGTAACATGAGAATGGAATAGAAGCCTATGACACTGATATTTTGCAAAAAATAAAAATAAACATTATGAATTAAACGTTTGAATTTTTTTAAACAATTACTTTGCCCTTTGCCCTTGAGCCTGTGACCCTGCGAAGTGACAAGGTCAAAGATGCCAACTGAATGTATTGTTTTATTGCCGTTCGTAATGTAGGGTGGATATGATTGAATTTCGATAGATTTTAATTTATTTATTTCAAAATTTTTCTTTTCATTATTTGTAAAATATCTGTTTCATCGGCTGTTTCCATGTTGCACCCTATTTTTTTCAGATGGTAAAAAAGGTAATCTAATATTATTTGCAACCAACAGTATTACTATAGGTGAATATGTACGTCCAGCAGTAAATTTTTACGAGCATCTCTTCCCACTGAAAGTGTAAGGGAAAAAATTCGACTCACTAAAATTTTTGAAACGCCAGTTGTGAAGGAAAACATCGAAAAAAGACCTACATGGCAGACACATTAAAAATATTTGACTAAATCTAAAGGTATTTTAACCCAAACTGTTCCCTGCATTAAAACTTTTTAAATGTAATGTAATTAAGTTTTTGACCAGCAACAGGAAGCTGAAAAAATAGAGCTGTTAGATCTGCCCTAGATTGTCTCATTGATGTGGATATTTGTCAATAGATACCACGCTTGGTAGGCGGGTTGGCGACTGCATTTTTATTTATTTTGATTTGTTATCAGGAAGTTGCTGCTGCTCCTCGTCTACTTTATTTCCACCTGCTACTACTTATGAGAGTCACGGGATGATATTATAGAGTAGTGGATTCTTTTGACAATATTACCCTTACCATTTTAGCCCATTAATAGTTCACCGTTCAACACAGGCCTCCCCACTTGCCTTGCAACCGCATTTTGTTATTTAATCAGCTTTTGTCAAAAATATTTTAAACGTGGTAGAGCCATGCATCTATATTACTGGTCTATTTGTAGCACGAATGGGTGAAGTGAAGATGAAAATGACTGGGGAAGGACCACGCTCTCACAGAATACCAGCGAAAAGTACCAGCTTAATGCTGCTGTGTTTCGTAAGGTGAGTGTAGAGAGAACAAAATATGCTGCCATATATCGGAAACCAAACGATTTCCCATAGAATCGTTAGCGTCGATATCCACCAACACCCCCTCCCTTTCAGCCTACCACAAGTCCACTACTTGCTTCTATCCATTCTCCTCTAAGCCTCTTGCATAGAGTTGGCCACCGCATTTATTATTATTATCGAGTTTTTTTCTATAAGATGCTGCTGCCCATCTCCTGGTTCAGTTTTGCTGCTGTTACCTCTTTCGACAGCTACGTGATAATATGGGGTACTGGATTCCCTTATACCATTTTTATAACCCTTTAATACTTTTTCCATCAATACTGTAAGCATAACGAATCTCAGATTAGTGCAATTTCACAAATGCTTTTCTTTTAGCTTTTTATTTTGTCTTATCCAAGAGTACATCTAAACCAATAACGAAAAAGGCCTCAAATCTTACTTCACCAGCCTACATTTTCCAAGTCCCGCCATTGCTCAGCTCTCTTGAGAATTATGGCATTTATATCGCATCTCTTCGGTTAGATAGTAAGACCCCGCTACACACTGCTTTCAAGAATATAGAGTAAATATAAACTAAAAACCGTCATTATCAAGCAACTTGAAACGTTTGCGTTTATGAAGGTAATGTTTGACAGACGTACATATTTTTGGCATTACTTTAAGGTTTGACATTCTCGAACATAATTATTTCTACTAGGCTTTCGTTTATGTGTATATCAAAACAAATTTACTAAAGATATGTCTGCCGGAAAAGCCCAACCTTCAACCGATCCGATCAACTGTGTTAACGTTATTTCAAGGACACGTAATATTTTGACTAAGATGGACAGCCGTACACGACACACACGAGCTACACGCAAAGTGTGATTTACGATCCAAATCTCTTCCGACAATATTTCGACGATTTCCCGGACATCAGTCTCCGTGGATTACAATAAATCTTCATCGTCTTAAAATTGCATGGATCATCGCGCGGATGGACTTACAGCGGAGCTTCAGAAAACCGGTGAAAAAGTAGTACTTGAAATGCTTCAGAAGATCTTCAAGCTTTTCTAGCGTCATTACAAGTCGCCTCGCACTAACCTTCACGACTTCCAGCACGCCGAACAAGCCAGTTCCTAAAAGGTTTTAGTGCGATAGTCGACATACATACCCTTCGGTAAATTAAGACAGATGGATGTAACTTAATACTTTATCTTGCGTATGTGGACTATGAAAAAGCTTTTGATTTCGTCAAAATTTGGGTGATATTACAGTTCCTTCAGCAATACCGACTAGTCGACTTTCGATATTCTAAAGAGTTGATCTGTATATACAGTAGGTTTGTAAGTAGGTTGTTTGTACGATGGCTATCCGAGAACTGAACAAGGATATAAACCTAAATACAGAGAGGTGTAAGACCAGATGTAAGACAGCCCTTCCAGCAGCGCCATGCCCGCGCTTAGTAGTAATAATTAATTATGACATAAAGAAGAATCTTTATAGCATTTCTTGGAGATGTTTTTGGTCAGAAGTGGACTTGAGATGATCTGAAATTATGAAGATGAAGACGATCACAGCACCACTTATTGGGTCCAAATTTTAAAATTTAATTTTTAGCACTAACGTAACATTTTAATATTGTTACTATGAGTTATTTTGGTCTATAAATATAAAAGATAGCTGTAAACCATAATCTCGCCAAAAATATATTCTTCAAATATGAATTCTATCGGTCAAGTCGTTCAGAAGTTACACGATCACAGACGTACTACTATTACTACTACTACTATTATAAAAATAACGATGTTTGATTACTAAGATTGCCGTTGGATGCGACCATGTATCATATGAGATAAGTACAGTGAAAAGAAATTGAAGTGATATCGCCAGTTGTTGTTTGTTTGTGGATAAACATTAGCTGTATTCTACAATTTCCAAGATGAGTTGCGTAGATTCTCTTTTCATTTTAACTTTATTTATGAAAAAGTAGTAGATGTTTTTTCTTGGAGTTCACTTTTTCTTTGCCAGCCTAATTATTAACCCATTGACATAATTAATTCTTATAAAACTTTGCTTATAAAAATACTCGCTATAGTACTGGACAAGCGGGTGAGCATTTCCAAGTTGTTTGCACTGGTTCTTTTGGCTGGAAAATGTAAGTTGCCTCCGTTCTACTTTGAACAGATTTCTCGTTACTAATCCGTCGCTAGAGCCTCTATCATCAATAAATAGGATGTGTAGCGTGCAAGCGTGATTGGCACTTTCAGAAAATCAGCCTCTAAAGTTCCACTAACATCCATATTTACCATGCTTATGCAACTATAATTGTCAATCCAAGGCGGGTACTTTTTATTTTCTGCAGCTCATTTCCTGTTTCAGTATTCCTCTTATGACACCCACGGGATGTTATTATGAGATAGCCGACATTCTTACGCTGCCACAGCAAATTATTACGCTGTCCCTTAAACATCAGATATAGTTTCAAATTAATATTAAATTTACGTATATATTAAAATGAAGTAAACTTTGAGTGAAGCAAAACCATAAAAATGGTGATCGATTTTATAAAATTTCCCCGGTGTATATAAAATTTCCTGTTAGATTTCATCTCACATGTCAAATTACACTTGGGAACAATATTTCCAAAAAAATCTCATAAAATTTTCGTATAACAGGAGATTTGCAGAAAACCTCGAAGATATGCGACGTGACTGTGTATTGAATTTTATTGCTTTTATCACATTTTTATGGTCGGACCTTTCAATATTATTTTTGTAATAATAGCAATTTTTACTCTATAAAAATAAAATTACAGTAAATAGACAATTTAAAAATATAAATCGAATTAAAATTAATCAGATATGATACTTATTTATATAAGTTGTAAAGTCCTATATGCGTCCCCTGCCTTGCTTGCTTCCTTTCAGGCGCGCTGATCAAGAAGATACTTTCTGGCAGACTTCACACATCTTGTAATTATTTTCTTCTTCAGAAATATAGGTTTCCTCACGATGGTATTCTTTCACCGCTGACAATGTGGTAAATCAGCGCTCAAAATTACAATTAACAATTCCATTGGTGCCGGCGGGCTTCAAACCCGCATTGCTAGTGAACTGTAAAATTTACTGCGGATGCATATTACCCTAAGCTACTACGGTTCTTAACCAACACGGTTTTGGCCTAAATTTACAGAAAGTAAACGAAAAGTAACAACCTACATTCGTCGCACGCCTAAATTTATACTTTTTATTTTTAAGAGCTTTTTTTCGCAAGTTTTTGAGCAATTTTTTTCTCAAGTTTCTCTTCATCGCCAAGCATATGCTATACCACGGGCGACGACCCGGCACGCTCAACGCCCGCTACTGAGCCCTACCCTTGTTATACTTTTATCTCACCGTATAGAATGGAATAGAATAGATATAGATATACATAGAAAAGTCATTCATGGTACCACTTGTGGGTTTTAGAGATATACCATTATACTAGTAATAATGTGTCAGCGCAAGACAAATCACCACGCCATTTCGTTCTTTAGATGTTATATAGGGAGACTTTGTAAAATGCCCTAAAGATCTTATTTTGTGGCAAGAAAAATATGATACAAATTCACTGCTAAACACAGGCCTCCCCCAAGGAATGCCACAAAGCACAATCCTGAACCACCGGCATCCATCAACTTCCTCCCTTAGGAGCCGTCCTACACTTAACTTATTGGAACGAAACTGCTACTCGAGAACATTCCTTCCCCATCGGTTTTCCGTTCTTCGAGCTATTATTATCAGTTTTCGAGCTACTTCGCCGGCCCATTGCCACTTCCCGGCCGCGGGTTCGAAACCGGCGCGGAACAAATACTTGTATGGGCTAAAAATAAATGTTGCGGGTCTGGATGTTTGTTCTAGTCCAATTTATGTACGTAAGCGGCCTCCACGATACAGTAGAAAATCCTAGTGTGAGATCAAAGTTTTTTTAAGGAGAAAAGGAAGAAAGATAGAGAGTTTGCTGGTCCACCTCACCTCTAAATTATTTTAATACATTAAGGAGATATATGTACAATCTTATCAAAGTGGTGATAATGATCAGTGTCAAAGCGTTGAGTGAGGCCTATGTTCAGCAGTGGATTAGTGAAGGGCTGTAATGGTGACAATGATGATATATTTATTTTCATTAACATTTATTTAAAACTGATTATATTTTCTATAGTTTGTGCCAAATCGATTGAGAAAAACGAAAAATGACCTCAGATATGAGCCAAGTGTCAAAAGGCGTAACTTACAAAATCTGAATTTAGATATGATAACAATATTAATATAAGTATGAATAATACCAATATTTAAATATTGATATTATTCACACTTCTAGGTCATCACATATATTTTGTTTTTTGTTTCTTGAATAATATTGTCCGTGGTTCCTATAAACATCGTAAAATCTTACGGTACATTGCGAAAAATGTGTTATATTTTATATTTCAATTTATGGTAAGTAATGCAGCAATTCATTTAATTACAGTTTCATATTTAAAAAAAATTGAAGCAATATAATCACCACATTGAACTTTTGCAAATTCATCCCTTTACAATAAACGAAACGCGCGTAACTTCAGTTCGTTCCAAAAGAAACATGACAATGGCAGCCAGAGATGCGTCACTTTTTTTGGGCCGGACCGCGCGCACCGAATAAAAATAACATTCTTATATAATATTGATAATAAAGTTTTATCTTTTGAATAAGTACCTACTTATTCGGTGTCGTTGTCACTCGAATCTTTATATGTGTTATAAATTAATGCTTTTTGTTGTTAAATGAATAAAGTACTCTTTAACAATAGATGATTTTTCTTCTACAGCGATCTTTTACATAACTTTTTAATAATTGTTCAATCATTATAAAAAAATTAAAAAAAAATATTATAAATAAAGAAAGTACTACATATTGAATAAAACTAAATTTACGGATTTTATCGCGTAAATTTAGTTTTATTCAATGTGTAGTGTTCGCGTAAATTTAAGAAATCATTAAAGTACTACATATAAGAAGTGCCTATATATTGAAGGATTGTAGCCCCTGGTTAAACGACCGAAAGGGCATTGTCCGTTTTTCTCAATCAATTTGGCACGTTATGTTTATTACTATTATTTTACCAAATTATTTTATAAGGAAAATAATAATCACGTCAAGCTAATAATGACGAGTATGTTAACACCAACATGAATATACACGAGCATTCCTTTTACTCCGGCCAAGAAACCGACATCGAGCGGAGAACAGGCGAACACTCGGGCCGAACACTCGAACAAGTCTTTTACATGCTCTTACTCGTGCCTGCTCGTCTGTGCTCGGCGAGTATGTAAACGCTAAACGTTACATTTCATTTTTATTACGTTAGTTTTTATACAAAAATTGGCGAAAAAAGTCACTTTTCAAGCGAGCATTAATGAGATTGCTTTATGTGCCAACTGCCAAATTGTTTTATTAACTAATTTCGAAACAGAGGACGTTATTGATTTGACTCTGTTTATAATGTTTACGACTTTTTAAGATTAAAATTACAGGCTGCAGCCATATTATGGTTGTAGCACGAATGGGTCGGCTGGCCGGGGAAGGACCACGCTCTCACAGAATACCAGCGTAAAATAGTAGCTTAAAACAGCTGTTTCGTTTGGTGAGTGTAGAGAATCGGAGACTGGAGAGACGTTTTACTGGAATCGAGGCATTCCATCTTATTCCTCAGGGGTGAAAACGCATCTGCATTTTGGTTCGTAATCGAAGTTAAACGTAGATATCTATGGGCCACAGTATCCACTTACCTTCAGGTGGACAGTATGTACGTTTGTCACCCTTATTCTATTTAAAAAAAAACTGTCCGCAAGGATGACAACGCACTTGCAACCTTCTTTGTTGAAAGTTAGCTGCGGGTGTCCATGGACTGCAGTAGGTAGCCGCTTACCATCAGGTGGACTGTATGTACGTTTGTCACCCTTATTCTATTCAAAAAAATTGTCCGCAAGGGTGACAACGCATCTGCAGCCTCCTTTGTTTAAAGTTAGCTGCGGGGCTCCGTGGACTGCAGTAGCCGCTTACCATCAGGTGGACTGTATGTTCGTTTGCTGTTTCAGTTTTATAAAAAAAAATGCTTTTTACATTTTATCTTTGAGGTTAATACATCGTTTTCAAATTTTCATAGGAAGACTATACTCACATATGAACCACATAAGTCAAATCCAGATCCGATGAATTTAAAGTCGATATTTTTTTTAATTATGCATTTACCGTAATATGTTCTCGTTATTATTTTAAAGAGGGCTTAAAGCTCTTTAGCGTTCCCACTTATCAAGCTCATCCCGGGCCTTAAGCGGCGAAGTGTCAAGGATCAATTACCGTTTCAAGCTAGATAAGTCACGGACTTGATGTACTTTGTTTTAACTTGTTTGTTACTAACTTTACTTTGCAATGATTAACTTGATAACTTGGTAATGATCGTTTATTATACCATTCATATTATGCCAAATATTTTGAATCCCTTATTAGTCTAGTGGTTAGAATCTCGATATATGTTATTCTGTCAAGAAACACTTCATAGCAGGCCGTAGTAAACTTGGACTTGGCAGTTTTTCACGTCCGAGCCTAAGGCCCGGTTTACATTTTAAGAAGTGTAAATTTTGTGAAAGTAAGTGGATGCTGTGGCCCATAGACATTTATCCTCGATTAAGAATCGTAACACAGATGCGTTGTCAATGTTGTTCCTATAAAAAAGCATTCATTACACAGAGTAATTCTTAGTGAGAACATTTAATCTCAACGTCTTTTTTCTAATCGACAGTAAATCCATACTGGTCGCAAAATATAAATAACCTCGCAGTTTGTTTGAATGTTACAGAATGATATCATTTTAAAAATCATCAGCTAGCTAAGCCTAATTAAAACAGCAAACAACCTAACCCGGTTTGATTGGATTGGTAACCGGAAATAGTGATATAAATAAGAAAGAAAGAAAGAAAGAAAATAACTTTATTCGTAGCTACGCTAATACAAACACATTTTTTTTTAACAACGCTGTATTGTAAATATGATACAATACAGCGTTGTTAAAAAAAAAAAAGACAAAATATCGTCAAGTATTTATTTAAAATCAATTTTCTTTCTTCAGTGGTGCCAGCCCTATAAATTCAGTGATGTCTTCCCAAGTTTCCGCATCAACAATTGTCATTAAGTCTGATTCTAAGTACGCCGCCTCCACTGAAATAAAAATTGTACAATACGAGTAATTAAAAACTAGAAAAAGTAATACTATATTAATTTCATTTCATATGTGCTGCGGCTTATAATGTGTACCCAGTGCATGTGTATGCATGGCTGTAAGGCTCTAAGGGTCGGCTCGACCGAGAAATGGCCATGCTATCACGAAAGTAAGGTTAAGAAGCAGCATTATATTATACTGCTGTGTTTCGTTAGGTAAGTAGGAAGCACCTGAGTCCACTTGTACTGGTTACGAGTCCTTTGCATCCTCCGAAATAACAACTCATTTGCATTTTAATTTAAAAGCGAGGACAGATGTTAAATAATTCCAATCGCCAAATTCCACATACATTGCGAAAAATTCTGGACACTATCCACACGATCAGTATGCTAGGCGGTCCACCACTATGCGATTTACCAGGAGTTTTATTCCTCGCACGACTTCCTTGCGGAATCGTTTACCACAGGCGATTTTTTCGGACCGATACGACCTATGGACCTTTAAGAAATGAGCTTACTCCTTTTTAAAACTTTGTTTGTTTAAATACGGTTTTATTCAATAAATAAATTTATTATTTTATTATTAATTTTTTAAATTAAAGGGCCGGCCACGCACGTGCAATTCCCCTGGTACTGCAGTTGTTGGTGGGCGATGGTCGACACTTTCCATCACGTGAGCCACATGCTCGTTTGCCCGCATATATTTTTATATTTTTAAATCATTTATTTACTTAACATAGAAATAAACAATATTTTTTACCAAATTAAAAACCTAAAACTAAAAATTAAAATTACCATACAGTCCTTTTATATAAATTGGTTCTAGGATAATTATGTGCTTATGATATTTATAAGTTTTGAAAGGTTGACCTACCTTTTCAAGTAGTCATTGTTTTCAATATATTTACTTAAAACTAAAAAAGAATAAATATATATCCAGTAGTAGCCGAACGCTATTTACCATTAATTTCACACTACGGGAGCAACGCGAGTTCGATTCCCGCCAGTAATGAAACTGCTAACTACAATTTTAGGTGCTGATTTACCACGTGCTCGGTGGTAATGGAAAACAGCGTGAAGAAACCTGTACGTCTAAGGAGTAAAAACATCTGAAAGATATGTATAATCTCCAAACACGCACTGGAACAGCGTAGTGGACTTTTTCCTCAATCCAGCCCAAAATGAAAAGATGCAGTGGTACACAGGCATTTCTAGCAGACTATGGAGTACATAGTCCAGGCTTAGACTATCGAAAGGATTCCACTACCGTGTATCTTCCCATGGGTTTCGAAACAGATGATAGAAAGAAATGAAATGAGAAATGGACAGATGCATCTTTTCAATAACAATTCAAAATAATACCTAATAACGAGTAAAACATCAAAAATTTAGCACAACCGATACCCCAAGCCAACCAACCAAACTCATTATACGCAAATTGCGTTCAGTGTATAGCTTGGCTTTAAAAACTCCTTACAGCGTAAATTCATTTTATAATAAGTCATTTACTTCACCAGCAACGCGACTTTGGAATTCATTACCCCTTAACATTTAGAAAGCGCAATCTTTACAGTCCTTTAAAAAACTACTTAAGGAGTATTATTTGAAGTTCCCGTCATAATAATAAATTATATGTATTTCCTCTCTTCATAAATACTTGATTTTTTTTGTTAAATTTTCTCTGCAGTATATATATATGAATATATTAAATTAAAATTATTATACATATATATGTATGTATATATATTTATAATCATTAAATATTGTATAATATATACGATAATATATTAATATATTTTTATAAATATTATTTTTAATAATATTTTCTTTTCACTTTATTTTATATTTCACGTCAAAATATAAAATTATAATGTCCTTTTATATTCGGTTTGTCAGGCAGAAATCGCTATAAGCGATATGACCACCGTCTGTAGTCATACGTTTTCCGTTATTGTTGTAACTTTGTTCAAATGCAATAAAAAGGTATCTATATATCTACCCCTACACTAGAAAAGACACACCATCAACGATAATATAAATTTATAATACAATTAATAACACAAATTATCGTCGATGGTGAGTCTTTCCTAATGTAGTGATGTTGGCTGTAGTTGTGACGGGATTAGTGCACACAATTGAGGGAGGGCGGGGGGTGCTCTTCAAACCAAGTATGACTTTAATTTTATCGAGCGGATGTTGTGTGCGAAGTAATTCTTACCAACCTTGAAATAAATGGTCTTTGATATTAATATATTACATCTAAATAACGCCACATTCAGGTATACCCCAAAACCTGAAAACTAAGTTGTACAACCAGTGCGTGTTGCCAGTGATGACCTACGGAACCGAGACGTGGTCCTTCACTGCTGGCCGTATAAGGACGCTCAAAGTCGCTCAGCGAGCTATGGAAAGGGCTATGCTCGGAGTTTCTCTGCGTGATAAACTTAGAAATGAGGATATCCGCAGTAGAACCAGAGTGACCGACATAGCCCAACGGATTAGTAAGCTGAAGTGGCAATGGGCCGGCCATATAGCTCGAAGAACCGACAACCGTTGGGGAAGAAGGGTTCTCGAGTGGCAGGCGAAGTGTAGGGCGACCCCCCAGTAGATGGAGTGACGACCTGGTAAGACATGCAGGAAGTCGATGGATGCAGGTGGCTCAGGACCGTGCTTTGTGGCATACCTTGGGGGAGGCCTATGTTCAGCAGTGGACTTATGAAGGGCTGTAATGATGATGATGATGAACGCCAAATTAATAAATTCAGGCGAAACCGGGGTGGGTCACTAGTCGTATAATAAGTTTAATGCGTTACCTCTCATTTGATTAATTTCATCAACTATTTTCTTCATATTACATAATTCTTTCTCAATGGACGTTTTGACGATATTAAAAAAGTCGGGATCTTTTTGATATTCCAAGAATTTATTTGTTTTATCCATCCCTTTATTTTTGCAAAAACAACGACACAAACAAAAACTTCCGAAGAGTGATAATCAAATTAATTACTATGTTTAATAAAGTTTCAGACAGCGCGCCAATCTTTTTATTTTTTAATGTGACTAAGTCCATGAGTCATTCAGCCAAAATGCACAACTGATCATTTACTTTTAAAAAAAAACTGTTTCTTTTAAAATATTTTTCAATTTAATAGAATTTATA
This sequence comes from Parnassius smintheus behrii, assembly GCA_036936625.1. NCBI lineage: Eukaryota > Metazoa > Arthropoda > Insecta > Lepidoptera > Papilionidae > Parnassius > Parnassius smintheus. The sequence goes on from JAUPFT010000023.1 coordinate 10,300,293, forward strand.
GTATCGACGCCATTAATAACGATATACCTTATACCTTTGATCATAAAAATCAAATTAAATTAAAATGGTGCCAAATTTATTTTTTAAAGCAATATAAGTCACATCTTGTCAACAAATGGCGGAAATTTTGCGCAGAGCAAAGCAGAATTGAACGTTATCGATAATTAGTGCAAACACTCAAACAATGATGCCAATCATCGTGTCGAGCGAACTAAATCTGTTTTTGGATGACTTTTGGTATGTGTGGCGCGTCACTGACTGAATGTCATTGGATTTATAAATAAGATCAGCTCCAGAAATAGGTGGCTACAGGTTTTCCAGGCGTACCGACCGAAATAAAGTAGCCTGGATTCTGTTAACAATATTATTGTCTGAGCGAGCGAGTATTGATCCGGATTTAAGTGAGTCTCTATCAGCGACTGCGGCATATTTTTTGACATTTTTTCATTTAATATGGATGAGGATGATTCTCAACAATTCTGTTTACGCTGGCACAACCATCAGGTAGGTAAGTAATTGTTTATTTTTCTAAACACTACAGAGAACACAGGTACACTTTTCTATATTTTAAACACATTTTCAATCATTCTCACGCTTTATTTGTACATTACAGATTATAAAAATAATATTGGATTAAAACTTCACTACTACTACTTACATTGAACATATGTTAATTTAAAAATATTTTTTAAAACTTTTTATAACATTTTGCTTAATTAAAACAATAATAGAAATAAATATTTTTATTACAAAATCTATCGAACTAACAACATTAGAAGAAGGAACATACGTAATTTAATTTTAACAAATAAATAACATCTCATAAGCACTCGTGTTGATACTAACGTTATATTAAATAAATTTAAAATTATTGTAGGGTTGCTACTATATAAAAAACAATATTTAAGTACCGTGAAATGATCACCCATAAAATCTGACTTAATGCGCATTGCGTTGTGGCAGATACCAAAGTTGGATTTGACTGTCCATATTATAATTTGATGATTTTTAATTACAATCGAGATATTTTTTAGAACCTTATCTTTACTGTTACCATTTTAATTTAGAATTTAATTAATGCGTTGTGGTAGGAACTAAATTTAGAGTTTTAAAAAAACAAAACAACTTTATGTATGTAGTTATTATGTTTTAGTATATTAAATGAACATCAATTTGAAGTCAAAAACTGTTGATAATTTTTAAAATAGTGGATTTTCAATATATCGATCATTATAAATATATTAATATCGGAGTTTTACATATAAGGTTATTTATGGATATATCGAAAATCCGATATTTTAAAAAATATCAACAGTTTTAATCTGAACTGATCAGTTGGAATGATCAGTTTAACTGACCGTATGTGGCCACCAATATATTCAAAAAACGACCGATCATCATACACAAATCACATACTATAAAACAGATTTTTATTAAAGCCTATTAATACGGCAATTTCATTTGAAATTATTGCAAGTAAATATTTTTTTTACAATAGGAATGGAATTAATTTGGTATATACTCGTATTTAAAATCTTTTTCATAAATCGGTGACGTCTCAATTCTGTCTACTATACGGTATTTTTTTCTTTCAATTATATCTAAATAACATTAGGGAAACATTTACATCAAGTATTATTTTAACACATGTTTTTAATGTCCTAATAGAACAGAACGGACAATATATTTTTATATGGGAATTTGGAGAGTTTTTTCTTTATTACCTAAATTAACCCTGTATATTTTTATTTAGTAGTAATATATTTATGAATCTTATAATGTTTCAAACCCAAAATTAAAAAACAAACTTTGAAGATTTAAAGGCTAATGCGACGGTTATCTCTACTGGGTACTCGCACATAAATTACTTCGTAACGTGAGGGCAAATCGCCGCGTCGTTTATTAAATAATGTGTCGCCGACATCTTAAATATGTAATAATCTGTCCCTTGTACCCATTATTATTAACAATGGAACTACAGATCGATAATTTGAATTAAAGTTCCTAAGAGTTATAAAAAGTTTTGCGTTCGTAAAGGTTTCAATAGTTAATATATTTATTTTAGTTATCTAGGTATTTAGGACTTCATATACATATGTCATATATAGGCGGACTTAATGCCTAAGGCAACATCTACCAGCTTGAGGTTATGCAGAGATAAAATGAACTAGGTCCTTATATTATGTAGTAGGCTATTAATTAATTAATTAATAATATGCTACGTATTATTAACTAACATATTAATGTCAACGTAAACATGATGTAATATAATGTATATAATATAATGTGTATAATGTTAGTATGTTTTTTTAAGTTATTATTTATTTAAATATAACCTTATTATTTTCAAAATTCAAAAACTAAACGCATACATAAATGTACATGTTCACCTTAAAACTGTGAAACTAAAAATATTACCAATGTTATTAAATTCCCCGACTTTTCCTAAATCTAATTAATAAACAATTAGTGTTTACTTAACTTTACCTCAATAACAGCAAATTTTTACTACTAACAACACCGCAATTTTCACTGCTTTTATATTAAGAGGAGAATTTCCTTTGATAGAGCAGCCTAATTGGAGCCTTGGGGAAAATGCTGAGCACCGGTGCTCTGAGCGATGTGACTCTAAGCGCCAACGGTACCTCGGTTAAGGCCCATCGACTGATATTGGCTTCATGCAGCGAGTATTTTGCTCAACTGTTCAAGGTATAGTGTACACAAAATAAAAGTGAAGCTATAGTATAACGTATGTTAATGCCGTTATTATTTTTAAATAATTTTCAATATCAGGCGACCTAAAAACTATGTAAAAAGAATTATTACATTACATATGTTGTAAAGCCACGTTGCAGCTATATTATGGTTGTAGCACGAATGGGTCGGCTTGACCGGGGTAGGACCACGCTCAAACAGAATACCTGCGTAAAATAGCAAAATGCTACTGTATTGCTGTGTGCACCATACGGGTGAGTGTAGGAAACCGGAGACCCTTTTTACTGGAAATGACGCATTCCATCTTAGTCCTCAGGGGTGACAACGCTGCATTATTAATTATAAACATATTAATGGAAGATAAATAAAGATGTCTATGGACCACAGCATCCACTTACCTTCTGGTAGACTGTGTGTTTGTTTGCTAATCCTTATTCTATAAAAAAATTACATCATCTTGTACTAATTTCGGGATTCAAATGTCAAACAATTTACATATCTACGTAAACTATTCGCTTTTCCGTCGTCAACACAAATGTGGTATTCTTATAACCATCATAGAATGAGATTATGTAAGGAATATGTGTCATAATTTTGCACCATTATCTTTATATATATATATATATATATATATATATATATATATATATATATATATATATATATATATATATATATATATATACTCTTTCTGCCTGTGTGTTCAGTCACATGACTGAAATCCTCCAAAAGAGCTGGACCAAGTTTGATAACATTTTGTATGTGTGTGTGATAAAATTAATTTTAGAATGGTTTAGGTGGGTCCCTGGACGCAGTAAATGGCGCTGTTGTCGAGATTCGGAAATCACACGTGCGAAGCCGTTACAGTCGCTAGTTTTATTTACAATTCCTATGCGACATAAAAACTGCAGGACCCTGTCTTGTCCAATAAGTGGCGGGATATACTTTCTTATAGTCCATTCGGCGAGATTTCATAAAAAAGCAGGGTTTCTAAGCTCATTAAAAATTGCGGCCCGCTAATTATTATTGCTGATAGATAGTCACGGCGTCGGCTCAACTGCCTGGATTTGCGCTTGACGACAACTGCGAGCCTTTTACCACAAAACTCTGTGCTGCGATACTTAAGCGACTGATGCTATTGCGAGGTATTATCATGATATTTATTGACTCTTGCGTAACGGAGATCTCACAGAATACCAGCGTGAAGTAGTAGCTTAATGCTGGTGTGTTTCGTATGGTGAGTGTAGAGAACCGGAGACCCTTTTTTACTGGAAACGAGGCATTCCATCTTAGGCCTCACGGGTGACAACGCATCTGCATTTTGATTTGTAATCGAGGATAGATGTAAATATCTATGGGCCATAGCAACCACTTACTATCAGGTAGACTGTGTGTTCGTTTGTCATACTATCCTATAAAAAACAAAACAGAATTTTAAATTTCATAGAATGGTGATGAGGAGCAGAATTGCCAGTGCGATGTTACCTATTTTGCTCTCTCTAATTCACCAGTTTGTTACTTATGGGAAAATCTTTGAAGTAACGTATACCAGTTACCGCAGTCTTGAAAAGCTTGTTTCTCTTTGTCGCCTCTTACGACACCTATGGTGCGATATGGGGTAGTGGATATTCTGACACTGCCACCACAAGGTTTGCTAGGGGTTAAAATTAAAAATGAGAACACTTGAACCGTTTTACTTTAACTTGTGGATTTTATTAATAGCGCATGTGAATTTAAATGTGATAATATTTCTTTTCACTTCCAGGAAGTGGTAACGGAAAACAACGGTCTAGTAATAGTGCTCGGTTGCGAAGAGACGGAGTTGAAGCTTCTACTCACGTTCATGTACACCGGAGAGGTGACCGCTTCGAAGAAGAATCTGCCGCCGCTGTTACGTCTCGCGCAGACCCTGAAGGTCTCAGGACTGACGGATGCCGATACGGTCAGTGCACAAGAAGAGCAAAAAAGTAGACTAGACTTGACAGTTTCAGTATTCACTATTGACTGATATTATAATTGCACTGAATTCCTAGCCTAATATGAATGTGAAAGAGTGTTTGTTTGGGGCAACAGAGCGACAACAATAGGTAACAAATTGGCTGTGATTTTTCTAAATGATGTCGTTTTCCGACCTCTTATCCGCCTTGGCCAAAAGCTAGTATTCAAAATCGAGTACGATATAAAAGCAAAACCGAGTGCGAGAGTTGATAAATATTATGAATACGTCTCACAATAGGTGGTGACTGGGCAGGCGACATGACGCGGTGGTAGTTTTTTTAAACTTATTAGCTAATATTATCAGTCCGCAATTTGTAATGAGTTTAGAAAACCTGCTTTTTAATCAACTCTCAATCTAACAATAAATTAGTTATAAAAATAACTTTTACTAAAAATTTGCTTTTTATCGAAAGCATTTTACCCATTTATTTCATTAATTTGTGTTGACTAAAAATATCACATTCTCAATGCCGTCTATTACAATAGGAACTTCATCCAAAAGGGTTAAAAAATTAGAATATTTACGATTCTTTACGATATTATATACGAAGAAGTAATAAACTTCTTTAAACCATACCTAAGCATCAACTTCTCAAGCTATTATGTGGATTTTTCTTTGTTTTTTTTTTTTTGTTAATGGCGGATTTTTTTAAATGTCTAATTTTTACCCTTACACTTACATCTGTAATTAATAACTTATCTAGTCGGGCTGTAATAAGAAAATCCCCCTACGTTATTATTATAACACGGTTGTTAGAAAAGCAGGGAAAGAGCACTAGCTACTATCACTAGCACTAGTAATACAGATTTACGAAAGGAGAATTTCAATTAAGGCTGACGCCGGAACTAATCGGTGACGTTCGAAGAAGTAAGCATGCCGGTGTTCGGTTTCTATTTGCGTCGTACGTATGTTGTCTGTTATGCCGTCAGCCGAGCCGAGTCCAGATATATAACGTCGTCTACACCCATATGTCATAGTCATGAAGCTTTTTCCGATAGGTTTAAGCCGATTCGGCCTCAATAGATGTGGGAAGACCCCAACGTGAGCACCCTGAGATCATAAAGACTCCTAATATTCATTTGAATTGCCTGACTTCCCAACCCAGATGAACTACTAGCCAGAAAAGCAACACAATATCAAGTTGCTAACCAATCAATAATCTTAATGTATGTTGCACTTATTAATTTTATGTTCTGTACGCCTTTTTTTAACATAGGGAAATTCCTACGCATACAAGTACACCCTCGCAGGGGCAATTACGGGTTATGTCGCACTCGCACCGGCTAAATCGCCGTGGTGTTCAACCTTCATCGCATATTGGCAGGGCCACGGGAACGCTTTTGCACACATCTGCGGTCCCACCAGCGCTGGTCGTCCCACGTCGGCCCCTCCTCGAAGGAGGACCACTCCTACCCCATCGCCTTCTCAGATAAGTTGCACCAGAAAACATGGCGCGCCCTCCCTCGCAGTCTCCAACTTCACATGCGCAACACACGCACGGAAAAACGAGCGCTCAGAAGTACAAGCCTTCCTGACCCCAACGGTGGATCTGGTTTATGGCACCACCACCAACCAAGATTCGGCTGCGGAGGATAGGGAGAGCAGCGTCTCGCAATACCGACACTCCTCATGCAGCCCCACCACCACCGCATCAATTAACGGTGCGGGCCCGTCAAAATCGCGGAGGATAGGGGGAGTGGCGCATCGCCATACCAACATTCCTCTTCTTCCGCGACTCCACCTGGACTGCAGCAGTAGGGGGAGAGGGCACCTCTCTTGCCGCAGCCCAACAACACAAATCCGAAGTGGGCTTGCCAATCCCACTCGGAGAGGCCACCTCTGGCCGGCCCTACACCTCTTGCCAGCTATCTGGGTTCCTCTTAGTTCACCGTGGGTGACAAAACCACGGCTACTAAGCCCCCCTGCCACTACAAGGCGCGGGAACCCGTTCAGGGGGGATATTTTGTATGCTTACTGGCAGGACATAGAGAACCTACCTTTTTTTTACTTTGTACATATCGAGATCTATAAATTAACCTATATGTACAAAATTGAGATAAATTGAGATATGAGTAGAACGTAAATATTATACACGGCAAAACTTTGGGCTAATCATACGAGTACGTGCAATTATGATGTATTCATAATGACAACATTTTCCCTGCCTACATTCCATTATAATAAATAACGTTAGATTACGTACGTTGAACTTAGAAAAGCATTTGCATATTACAAAACTTTCCCATTTACCGTACCTAGTTCCATGGTAGCTGATTGCCGAATCAGAAAATTTACTTAGTCATTAGTCTTCATTACTATTTCGTAAGTTACAATTGCCTTTAATTTAGTTCAGTTTAAATAATGCATTACCACGCATTTTCAAGTCAAAAGATAAAAAGAACAGATGTTTGAGATTTCGTAAATTAATGTTTCTTCACCATTTGCCTATATTACTTATTTTGAACCTTCTCTGCTAATTTGGCCGTATTTTGCAAAATAACCCTATATATTGAGTGTGATAAATAATGAGCCCTGAAAATATATTATAACAAAGTGTCTCCGAATAAAAGAGAAATAACAGTTTATATTAACTATTACCTTAGACCTTATTATCAGTTATAGTTAAAAAAATATTTGCTTTGTTGTCAGAGAATTTGTTTTTTCAGAAAATGCTTTTGTTAAACTAATTCAGTGCACTTTACCATTTTTGGCTGCATCACCAGCATAGGAGTACCAGCACAGGAGTAGTAGTCAAGCATTTACTTATAAAAAGTAGTAAGAAATGATTTTATCTATTAAAGAATATCTAAATATTTTAATAGATAAAATCATTTCCTTAAAAATCAAACGTCAATAAATGGCTATTTGTTAACGGCTAAGAAATTCAGTTGTTTTCTACACATGATAAATATCAAAAGTAGTCATTAGTGGAGTACACGGGGAAATCAGTGAACTTTTAAGTGTCTATTAAGAAGTAATTGGTCAGTTGGCAAATAACTTTATCTCAGTAATGTCACTGATAGTGAACCAGTAAAATCGTTCTCAGTAACAAACATCCCCAAAACATACTATAAAAAGAACTTGAACATCGGAATTAAACCTAATTCCTCTCTCTTTCAGAACTCAACAGTTACTTCGAATGAAACGCAAATAATTCCGGAAGAAAGCTACACTTATACGAACCTCGACGCAGATAAACAAGAAACTCCAACTAAAATTGTCACAAACAGTAACTCAGATAGCAATTCCAATAGTAATTACGAGATAGCTCCACAAAACGACATGAAAGGAGGAGAATATACGAGTATAGAAGATTATAAGAACGAAAAGGATAGACTGAGTAAACTAGACCGGATAGTTCAGAATTTATACAGTACGCACAAGATAACTACTCCATTAAATACGTCGTTAACGTTGCCTCTAATATCTAGTTTAAGAGGTAAGTACAATAAATATTAACGGTCGTTTCATTTTTTATATGCTGTGGCCTAAGGAAGGACACATATCATATATCTATCATCGATTAAAAATAAAATGCGTGCGTTGTCACCCTGTGATCTTAAATGGAATGCCAAGGTACAATTTAAAATAATGCACGTGGTAAAAAGGTAATTAACCACGTGCTTAGTGGTGAAGGAAAACATTCCAAGGAATCTGTTTATGCCATGCATCCTGTATATCATCTTCGCACTCATTGCATCATTACCTGCAAATATTTGACTGTTCGTAAGGGAAAATACTTCAAAGCATTATCGTTGTGTAGAAATCGTTGTGGACGCTGCCCGCTATCAAACATTTCTCGAGATTACTGGAAAACCACTGCTAATATTACAGTCTGTAATATTCCAATGTGTAGCTGTACCTTTATAATCCATCGTAAATGCCGCGCAATGGTGACGCCCGTTATTGATATTTCAAAACTAGTTTCAACTGCGTACTCCACTGTCATCATAGGGTTTATCTCTTCTCGGTGTCTTAAGTAGTCTCTGTTAATTTCTATTTCTTTATGAAAATACTCTAAAACCTTTCTACAATGAGAGACCGATATACATCAGTGAACTAAGTCGTCAGACAGTACAGTGTGGTTATTTTACGTCTGGTATAAATACGAGCATTATCTCCATCTATCGGAGGCTACATAATCATCCAGACATCTTCTTATACCATCTCCTATGACCTCAAACTAAAGACCTGGGGATGAAATGGTGTTACGAATTCTGTTATGCCGTCATTTCATTGAAAAGCATGCAATATTAACCTGTCCTTCTTCTTCTGCTCCTTCTGCTATCTGAAATAGGCCTATCTCATTGTTGGAAAGGTTTGTCTGTAATCGCCTCACTTGGCTCGCGGATTGATAATCGCATTACCAGACGCCTTGCACCTTTGACGTGCTTAACAGAAACTAGCTATCTGTGTAGAGCAGGGTTATAGTGACTGCGTTTTTACGTAAGCACAGGTGCACTCTCTAATCCATCAATCTCATATTTGGAAAGATACCAATAGCTTTACGTGCTTTCCGAGGCACGGGGGTGTAAAACCGTCTGATATAAACAAGATAATTAAGCCGCCATCTATCTAACCTAATAATTAACCCCAACTATAATTATAAAAGTTAAAGTTACAGCCCATATACGTCCCACAGCTGGGCACAGGCCTCGTTTCATTTCTGAGAGGCCCCAATGCGTGTTGACAAACTTCACATGTCTTCGAAATATTATTATTTAGTTTATAAAATCGTGGGTTCTAATCCACCATTCGACTATTGACCATTCCTGCTACTTCTAACACAAGCACAGTTATAAAATCTTAACCTATTTCTAAAACATATCCATTACTTTAAGAGAAAAAGAAATGTCATCTCTTATATTTTGTATAACAACCCATTTACATCATTTTATTCTTATATTTATATATCTTGTATTTATGTATATGTATATATACACACAAGATATATAAATAATATATATATATATATATATATATATATATATATATATATATATATATATATATATATAAATATTATATTTTTATATATTACTTAACATTCATATTGGTACTGATTAATTTTAAAAAAAACATGTTGCAGTTTGAATTTATCATTTTCATAGATTCGATAGAGCCGTTCGAGCGCAAATGGCGGTCGAGCAACTCTGTATGCAGTGTGTGCAACAAACGTCTAAGCAATCAATACAACCTGCGAGTACATATGGAGACCCACGCGGGCCGAAGACACGCGTGCCGTGCCTGTAGTCACGTCTCCCGATCGCGAGACGCTTTGCGGAAACACGTCGCTTATCGACATGCAACAACGTCTTCTACAAGAGCTCAGCGCGTGACGACGGCCACTAGCCGACTGGACGGTTAACGCGGGAAAATACGTTTCAAAAATATTTTAATTTTTAACGTCTATACTTTTGACTTTGGTAACCGTTGACATATTTACTCTATGTTTATGAATGATGTTACAACATATTATAAATATAGCGAAGTAATTTAAGGTATGTATTTTTGAATAAGGTATTAAAATTTTTACTTGTAATATAACATGGAGGGGGTGGGGGCTAACACAAGTATTTTAAGCTTACCTTATGGCTGGAATAGTTCACATGATTGTTTGTTATGTTAATAACATTAATATTATTTTATCTTAAAAAAACATCAACATTATTACATTTTTAAAGTCCTTTGGAAAAAAATGTTTAAAAGCTTTATGCCATATTTCTTTAAAAATGTATAATTTATTTATGATCAGTGGAAAAAAGCAAATCTTAATTTTATTTTTTTATGTCTATCTGAATAGCTTACATTTTCACTTGAATCGTTCGCTCGAACCCAATAAGCTCAAAGCTGATCATTTGCCAAGAGAGCAACGGCCTAAGCGCCCAGTACCAAACGATACACCCCTGGCGCTGACGATCTAAAAAAGAAGCGGTAAATCGACGTATGTACATTAAGGAAATTCTGAGTTAAGTATGTTTTTATACAGTAAAGGAGACAAACGAGCACACACCTGATAGTAAGTAGATGCTGGCGCTCATTGACGGCTACATCTATCCACGACTACGAATAAGACTAAAATAGAATCCCTACTATAGTTCCAAGTAAAAATGGCCACCTTAGGAAACACAGTATTAAACTGCTAGAATAGTATTGTGTGAGGAAGTGTTCCTTCCCCAGTCAAGCTGACCCATTTGGGCTGCAAAATCTAGCTGCAGCGTGACCTCGTTAAAAACTCACATCAAGCGGGCGGGCCTCTTCATATCACATTATATTTAATGTTCATGTACAGTTAGCATTTTGCCTTTCCGTTTTTATTCTTTTTTTTAAATTTTGTGCATATTTTACGTTGATACGTTTATGCTTCGAACGATTGGATTGTAGTTTGCTCATTTCACTCATTAGAAGCTTCCATATGACTGAGGAGAACAGACTGTGTTCAAAAGTATCCGTAGAAAAGCGTTAAATAAGGGTGGCGCCACAGTAGCTAGAGGATAAATTTTAAAGATCTTTTTATAAAATGCTATTGCACAGTTTTTCACTATAATTCTTTTTATAATATTTATTTTATTGTATTATTCTTTTATTTTCAAAATCACTTTTTACGGCGTTATTTTTTTGGTTTGTATTCACTAAATTTTAGGATACGTGAGTAGTTGAGGGCTTAAATACGTTTTATCAACTACTTTAGTCTCCACAAATATTAAATTTCTAAAAAAAGCACATTTCACTTCGTCGAGACAACTACTAAGTTCATTTCATACCCTCTAGCTACTCCAGCGCTGTTGCGGAGAGTTTTTGAACTGATATTTACTGCTTACAGATGGACACTTTTTCAACTATTCTCCTATGTGAGTTGGTTCTCCTTCCCTCACTCACTCCATGCATATTGGTTCGGGCGAACTGAATATATTATACTCTTTAGACTTTGGGGCGAACATGGCATGGGAATTCCATAAGTATTACGGTAATCTATGGGGACGAACGTTTGGATTTTGACAAATGAAAGTTACATGTATGTAGTGCCAGCATTACATTATCAGGTATATACAATTTGGCGTCTATATATAATCACAATATTGTTGTTATTGTTACAGATCGATTATGTTATGTAATTTGTTAATTAATTGCATATATATTATTGCCAGTTTTAGACCTGCTTACATTTGTTTTTATACAATTTTTTATTCGATTTATATGTATAATTCATGATATTTTTACTGTGATAAAAGCTTATAGTTACAAAATCTTACTACAGTAAAATTTTAGCAAACTTTTTTTGTTAATTAAAGAAATCAGACGTTACTTTTCAGTAACTAATTACTTTAATTAATAGGAAAATAAATTGGCTAAGCCCTACGTGAAATTTTTTCCAAGTGGTGGGCCACTGCATAGTCTATTTCTTACGATGATGCCCCATTTAGGGGAGACGCGTATCGTACAATACCCGGCGATAAATATTGCACATCGACCTTTGGAAAGAGACAATCGGCTAATTTCGGCTTCGTGGAGCGTTATCTCTGTCGCATGAAATACAAACAGTCCGTCAGTCAGTGTGCGACAGAGATAACGCTCTACGAAGCTGAAATTAGCCGTTTGTCTCTTTCTAAAGGTCGATGTGCAATATTTATCGCCGAGTACTGTAATAAACTTAATAAAGACAGTATGTATCTGAAAAGTATAGTTGACAAACACACTAGGAAGTAAAGTACACCTATATCTTTTATCAAGCGAGCTACGACATTTTTACATATTTAACTTTTTTTCTATTTTTTGAATGTTTTATGATTAATGTTCCTGTTGAAATTAATTATATTTTCCGCAATTATGAAAAATCTAACTGTGTTTTAGTAAAAGTTCACTAAATTGTAGGCTAATTCAAATTTCAGTTAAGTTTCAAATGTTAAAAGATATTTTTTTTTTTTTGTTAAACTAGGTGATAGGTAGTATTGTTGATGATTGTTTTATTTCTGGTATACAATATAATAGAAAACCATTAAGTTACCTTATATTTAAGAAAAGACATTATAAAAGACAATTTATTAAGTAATAAAAACTATTTATTAGCGTTTACTGTAGTTTTTATCACTGACCACTATGTATGGACTGGCTATTCACTGTGACATATACAGGCGATTTGATTTTCGCCATTTTGGCGAAAAACAGAACTAATAATAGAGATAAGACAGTGCGACAAAATATATCGTTAAAAATTCTGTACCCAGGCCCACTCGAAACGTTCATTCTATTTATATATCATATTAATATAATGCCATACAATAAATAACTGTATCAATCAATACCTGGGCCTTAGACGTAAACTTTATACCTTATATAAAACCAAGATGCTAAGATGCAAGATGTAGACGCTGCGTTCGCTTACCCACGTTTTTATTCGTAACTACTACTCTGTGTAAAAAGTTTTGGGAATATGTCAATAAAAAGACCCGCGTAAAGAGGTCGTTCTAATTTTTTTACTGCATGTTGGTAGCACTGTACTGATTTAGCGCGCAAAGTTTGAGCGGGATCTGTCATTTAATTTGTTTTAAACTACACTTTTTGTTGGTCATAGTTTTGAGTTCTCGGCGATTTTTACAGTGGAAAATATTGTTGAACAAAGAGTGTACCTTAAATTTTGTGTTTCGAATTATATTTCATGTGGTGAATCACTAAAAATGTTGCGAAATACCTACGGCGAATCGTGTATATCGAAAACAAGGGCTTATGAATGGTATAAGGCTTTTAAAGAAGGCCGAGAAGTAGTAGTAGACTTGCCTCGTTCTGGTAGACCTTCAACCGCTACGACCAAAAAAACATCAAAAAAATCAAGAAGCTAGTGCTCGAAAATCGACGTATGAGTCTGAGAGAGTTGGCTAGTGAGGTGAACATATCTTTTAAGTCCGTCCACAACATTCTCATTGACATTTTAGGCATGAAACGCGTCGCCGCTCGACTAGTTCCAAAAGAGCTCAATTTTGTTCAAAGAGCACAGCGAAAGCATGTCGCTGAAGACATGGTTTCCCGAGCTTCTATGGATCCGACCTTTATGAAACGTATAATAACTGGCGGCGAGACATGGGTTTATGAGTACGACATGCAAACAAGCCAACAGTCTTCAGAATGGCGTCTCGAAAAAGAGCCGAAACCCAAAAAACTGCGGCAAAGTCGCTCCAAAATCAAGGTGATGCTGACAGTTTTTTTTGACTACCGTGGTGTGGTTCACTCCGAATTCCTTCCAAAGGGAGAAACAGTGAATAAAGAATATTATTTAGGCGTCATGAAGCGTTTGCGTGAGAGTATCCGCCGAAAACGTCCAGGTTTGTGGCAACACAACTCATGGATGCTGCACCATGATAATGCACCATCACACACAGCCATTATAGTGAAAGAGTTTTTAGCGAAAAATTCAACAAAAGTTCTCGACCAAGCACCGTATTCACCTGATATGGCTCCGTCTGACTTTTTTTTATTTCCCAAGTTAAAATTACCACTTCGAGGAAAACGTTTTGAGTCGATAGAAGCCATAACAAAAAATTCGCTGAATGAGCTAAAGGCCATACCGCAAATAGCCTATGAAAAATGTATGGAAGACTGGGTGAAGCGTTGGAGATGTTATATTGCAAGCGATGGGGCCTACTTTGAAGGCGATAAAATAAATTTAGATGAATAATTTGTATTTTTTGTTTTATTGACAAATTCCCGATATTTAGTACACAGAAGGTACATAACAAATTTTGTTCCGGGTTTCAATATAAATACACCCAATATAATTATTAAACTTTGGTTGTGTATTTATTCTATTTAATAGTAATAGGGTGACAAATGAGTACACTGTCCACCTGATGGTAAGTGGATGCAGTGGCTCATAGACTTCTACTTCTACCCTCGAATAAGATTTAAAATGCAGATTGACACCCCTGAGGACTAAGACGGAATACCTCGTTTCCAGTAAAATAGGTATCTCTCCTACGCTAGTATTCTGTGAGAGTCGTACTATTTAGTCCTACCCTGGTTGACCTGCTGTAGAATGGCTCTAACACGTAAAAATTTAATAATCGTGATATAAGTATAGCTACATATTTTTAAGGTTATTCTCGAAAATGAAGCGTATATCACGCTCCTCGCGCCAGCATAATTTCGTGTCATATTCGTTTACTTTTTATATGCCAATCTATACCTACAAATAAATAAAACAGCTTTTTACTAAATTCATATGAAAGTATACTATACGGTGCTTGTAACGAAAAATAACAATAGTCCACTTGATGGTAAGTGGATGCTGTGGTCCATAGACATCCACATTTATCCTCAATTAAAAATTAAAATGCAAATGCGTTGTCACCCCTGAGGACTAAGATGAAATGCCTCGAGTCCAGTACGCTGCTATTTTACACCGATATTCTGTGAGAGCGTGGTCCTGCCCCGGTCGAGTCGACCCTTTCGTGTTACCAACTATAATATAGCTGCAGCGTGACTCTACCACGTCTATCTTTCAATACCTTATTCAATACCTAACTTGAAAGGTCATAATATAGTCGAATTTCTTTATTTTGTATCACAATAAACCATTTGGTTAATAATAATGAGGCACTCAACGTCACTCAAAAAAAAACAAATTAATATAATATTAAATAGGTATTTAATATTATATTAATTTGTTTTTTTTTTTAGGAAAAAGTGGTCAATAAAATAAAAATCAAAAAATTTAAATACAAATTACCATAATATGTTTTAATAATGATTATCTTAAGAAACTACAAAATAAACTACAGCAAGATTGTACAACCAGTGCGTGTTGTCAATGGTCATATTATATGGATCTGAGACGACGTCCAACACTGCTAGCCGCATAACGAAGCTCAAGTCGCTCAGCAAGCTACGGAGAGAACCAGATTTTTTTATAGGATAGGGTGACAAACGAGCACACAGTCCACCTGATGGCAAGTGGTTGCTGTGGCCCATAGACATCTACATTTTTCCTCGATTACGAATCAAAATGCAGATGCGTTGTCACCCGTGAGGACTAAGATGGAATGCCTCGTTTCCATTAAAAAGGGTCTCCGGTTCTCTACACTCACCATACGAAACACAGCAGCATTAAGCTACTATTTGACGCTGGTATTCTGTGAGAGCGTGGTCCTTCCCCGGTCGAGTCGACCCGTTCGTGCTACAACTATACTCGTACCTACTACTAATACGAGTATAACTGCAGCATGGCTCTACGACGTATAAGATTACCCCTACATAATGCAATGGATCAAGCTGAAGCACTATAAATAATGGCTGAAGTGGCAATGGGCAGGCCATATTACTCGAAGAACCTACTACCAGTGGGAAAGAAATAGGGATACATTCGATACCGATGTATTGGCGATATTCGCGGTTTGCCGATATATCGGCGATACTCGAAGTTTGCCGGTATATCGACATCGGCGATATTTTTACGGCTTATATATTACAAATTTCGCGCTTCAAAAATATAACGTCAAAGCGCGTGTTGTCTCGTCTATTTCGTTGCAAACGCAACTGTCAATAGTTTTAAACGGTTTTATTTTTTAGTTTGTCCCGTTATTTGCTATTTTTAGATTAATTAAAAAAATAACCTGACTTATGTTTTATTTATCTTACTTTCATTTTTGAATTATATAAAATATAGTTATACGTTATTTAAAATTACAATATTTACAATTAATATTAATTATACACAATATTAAAAAAAAGAAACTATAATATAGAAAAAAAAACTTTTTGAATTCAATAAGCGTATCGGTATCGGTATCGCCGATATTTTTATAAGAGCATCGGAATCGGTATTATATCGGCAGTAAGGCGTATCGAGGCATTCATAGAAAAAAGGGTTCTAGCGTAGACAGAGAACTCTGTCTACGGGTTCCAGTCCCAACTAGCGACATCTGGTGAGCAGTAAATTATTAACCATCATTAGCATGAAATTGTTTCTTGTGTATTTGTTACTAATTTAATATGTGATAGTTTGTTACTTTAATGTCAAAGTCAATAATAAACTAAATCTCTACAATTCACATTTTTCATTCATCATCTTAAAATCACATGTCACATAAGACGGTTCCCCTAGCGAAAGACCTTGAGCGTTCGGTCTTATACATTCTACGCGCTCTCGCTACAATATATCGCGTAAAAATACGCCTGAATATTTGGAATTATTTCAATTAAAAAAGATAAGTGAACTTTAGAAATTAAATAAAACGTGTAGAATATAGATTTTTAAATTATCTATCCATTAGTGTAATCCTCAAAAGATTAGAGCGTTTTCTTTAGCAGCAGATACATGACACCAATAATTTTAGTCATTTTTTAAACGTAGATTTTAAATGTATTCATAACACATAAAAACAAATTAGAACGTGGAATGTGATGATAGGATATCGAAAATTAATAATGTGCTTTTAGATGTAGCTAACTAATCGAGATAATAGTCTCTGAAAAACACACTTTTGCAAGGTTTTGGTCAGGGTACCGCCTATAACTGATATGAATGCCTTATACAAACTTTGTTTCAGATTCTTAAAATATCATACAGAAAAACATATTAAAGGTTTACTTTATTTATTTACATTAGAACAAGACATAATTTATAGATAAATTAAGACATTTACTTAGTTTAGTTAAAATATACAGAAGAGAAATGATATGAGAATGTAATACAATAATTGAATGCTAAATAATAAGTATATAATAAAAACAAATCCTAATTAATTAAGTGTATAAGAAACTAAATTTTTGACTATTTTATGCAATATTTAGACAAAAGGATTATAATTATAACAATATTATGCCTAAAGTAAAATGTATCTATTACAGTTACTATTCTAAAAAGTTAAAGAATATATTTGTTCAGACAGCTTATTTTAATAATTCCTCCAGACGGAAGGCCTTCTTATTTGCCTATTATTTTGCTTAGAAAGGTACCACTTCCTTTAAATTGTCGGTTACTGACTGTTGTGTTCCAGTTTAAAGGATAAGTACCCGGTTGACCGAGCTTTGCTCGGTAATTTTCGCTCGGTTTTTTTTTTGATTCGTGTCTGTTGGAAATAATATTTAGATACAAATTACATACTGATGAAATACGAATAATATTTTTTTGATCGTAGCGACATAATAGAAAAAACTGAACTGGTTATTTGATTAAAAAATCATGAGTGCTTAAAAAATCATGAGTGCAATTAGTTTAATTTAAATTTTCGTGTGTTTAAAAAATACTAAAAAAAGGGCTCGAAAAAATAGATTTTCTCAAAAAAGAACTTGAAAAAAAATTTAAAAAAAGTCGGTCGGTCGGTCTGGGCTCGAACCATGGTATTACGATTTTGCGACCTCCCAATATACCATTAAGCTATTTGTAATCATTAATAAGTCGTCAAAATTTACCTTCTTATTCTAACGATATTATAGCAGTTTTTCATTGCCTAAAAACACGGACAAAAAGACATTTTCTAAAAATAAATCCTAGCTAGATCGATTTATTGCCCCCGAAACTCCCAGCACACAAAATTTTATGAAAATCGTTGGAGCCGTTTCCGAGATCCCGATTATATATATATATATATATATATATATATATATATATATATATATATATATACATATATACAAGAATTGCTCGTTTAATAGTATAGGATAGCATAAATAATATGGCATGTGACTCACAGATTGTGATATGACTATTGCATGCAATTTCTAAATCACAATAAATCACTTAAGATCTGGTCTGACACACCAGGCTTAAAACATTCTAAAACCTTAATCCGGGCTTTTGATCGTAAATTCGCTTCAGAAGCCCTGGGATTAAGTAAAAATAAATTGCGCATTCTGGCAAGAGCCCTAACTGGACACTGTTGTCTTAAAAAGCACATGTCCATCCTGGGACTAAGCAACTCAAGGATGTGTCGGTTCTGTTCCATAACGGAAGCCTCTACACATCCTAACCGATTGCGGATCCTTAATGCGCAAACGTAACACTCATCTGGGACACTATCTACTCCGCCCAGAAGAAGTGAAAGTGCTCACGGCTAAGCAACTCCTTCGATTCATTGAAGACATAGGGCTTAGCAGTGAACTATAGCCATAGCAGCGATCACAATAGACCTTTTAGGTCGCAGTGATACTGATCTCTTTACCTAGACCTGCATAGCTGCTCTCATATAATAATGTCCGTGGTCTGCGCTAGCCTAACTGCTTGCTGTTTATCAGCCTAATGTTTTATAAATTTTGTCATAATAATAAATTAAGGGTATGTGAACAACACCGTGATTTCATTAAATATTTTAAATTGATGGAGGATTCAAGTATGCTTATATAATTACTATTTTCTATTTACGTAGAATATTTCTAGCTTCATTCATATGAAACTCACTGTCATTGTTAATGTACATTATATCTTAGGTACATCCTAGGTCCAAAATGAAAAATTTTTCATGTAAAGTTCCTAATAGAAATCATTAATTCGTAAGATTTGTTTGTTTCGAATGGGAATTGAAGAGTTTATGAAAGACTTGAGTTTAGGTTTTCCACTAACGGTTTCAGAAAAGTAAAGTAAAGTAATGTTACAGCCTATATACGTCCCACTGCTGGAGACAGGCCTCCCTCATTTCTGAGAGGGTTTTAGGCCCAGGAAGTGTCCGCCGCTCTGCCCCAGTGCGTGTTGGCGAACTTCACATGTCCTCGAAATATATTTTTTTCTTATTTCTCAGACATGCAGGCTTCCTCGCGATATTTTCTTTCACCGCCGAGCACGTGGTAAATGAGCACTTAAAATTGCAATTAACAATTTCATTGGTGCCGGCGGGAATCAAACCCGGTTTGGTCGCGTATTGTGAAATTTACAGCGAGCGCTAACCATCTGAGCTACTACGGCTCTACGTTTTCAGAAGCTCATCTGTAATTCCATCCGTGCTCGGGACATCAGGTGATATCTGCATCTGCGTTGTTCTGAACAACAACTTTATTTTTATTAGGGGCGCCTTGTTATTGCCATCACTCGCAGCATGTAATTACTTAATTCTTTGCTATTAATATGTATCGTTAATTGTCACTGCGAAGCTAGCGATAGGTTTTGCTAGTAACGCAAATTTCAACAGATCGTTGCGGTGAAAATTTTAGAGCATCTAATTTTTAAACTTGGCACCTAATTAGCACCTTAAAGCCCCTAATTTTGGTTTTTTTCTAAATGCAAATTCCTGACCGCGTAGATTTTCAGTAAACCTGCTTTTTGCATCTGCTTCGTTCTGAACAACTTTATTATAATTAGGGGCGCCTTGTCATTGCCTATACTCGTAGCACATAATTAGCATTTGTTATTAATATTTATCGTATATGTCATAGAATACTGTAATTCATACTTACTTAGAAACTCCCCCGAGTTGGCGGAGCCCGTGTTGCCACTAAAATGTCAACACGATGTGTTTTGACGTTACGATCGTTTCCAAATTTCGCATGCAAATTATTTAGAAAATGCCAAATTGCACGCTATTTACAAATAAATATGTATTAAAATTTAAACGACTTTTTTTAATGATGATTTTGAACATTAATTAAAAGTCTAAAATTTGTAAATTTACTCAGTCCATCAAAACAGCGAATCGGGTTTGTAATAGTGATAATACGACGTAATTGCTTGTATGTGTGCTCCCAGCGACGCCGACCCTCGTACAAAATAAGGTTCACATCCATTCTATTGTGTATTATATTATTCTATGGTATATCTATTATTGTCACTGCGAAGCTAGCGATACGTTTTGTAAGCAACGCATATTTCAACAGTTAGTTGCGGGAAAATTTTTGAGCACCTAATTTTTAAACTTGGCACCTAATTAGCACCTGAAAGCACCTAATTTTTAAACTTGGCACCTAATTAGCACCTGAAAGCACCTAATTTTTAAACTTGGCACCTAATTAGCACCTGAAAGCACCTAATTTTTAAACTTGCCACCTAATTAGCACCTGAAAGCACCTAATTTTTTTTCTAAATGCAAAACCCCGATTGCGTTGCTAGCGAAATACAACTCATTTCTTTTTATATATTTTTAATCAACTATAAGTAATGTACTTCTGAATAAATAATTGTGCAAAAATATGTTCGCAATATAAGGAATGATTGTGCAAAAATGGTAGTATGGACAGACTGTAATTTATACATACACATTATATTGAGTGAGAGCTTGCACGACTGGAGTAAGGCTGTGAAACATTGTGGGTGGAGTTGTTTCTTTTACGTTAAAAGGTCGAATTTACAACTGAAGCTTAGCATTATTTGCTAGAAATATTTGAACTGGATAAATTGTAACAAAAACTAGTGTGACAATGTTACGTTTCTAAAGCTTCGCAATTCCAAACGTCCAGTGTTAATCGTCCAAATACGATAGCGTGTGACTGCCTTTGAGTCGTAAGGTTTATTAAGGAAACTGGCCATTTTGGATAACACATTTCTTACAGCGCTTCTAGGAGACTGATTTTGTATTTTAAAGACAGCGATATGCTTACCAAAGTAGGGGACACTCTTTTAAGACTTTAATATAATTTTCTTTATAAGTAATGTTAATGCTTCTTATTATGTAAAAAATATGGTCAACTATGGTTTTAAATGCAATTTTTAGCAATATCGTATTCCAAGTATGTACAGGACTGTACTTTATCTAAATTAAAAGGAAGTAGATAAAGTGTTAACTATTTAGACTGTTAAGTCAAATCACATTGTACAGCTACTACCCATGCAACTAGAGTTTGTAAATTATTAAGCGACTCCTATCTAAAATTAAGATACTCAAAAATTTATCTAGTTGACTTGAATCTAGTTAATCGCCTGTGTAAAGTTGTACAGAAATCATTTTTATATATATATATATATATATATATATATATATATATATATATATATATATATATATATATATATATACTATTAAACCCCTATGGGCCTATGGGCAGCGCGGCGGACTACGAGTATTCCGAGCCCGGATCAAGTTTTTAAGCCTGGTGTGTCAGACCAGGTCTTAAGGGATTTATTGAGATAAAGTGTTTCAAATTACCGGCTCACGTCCAAATTGTGTGTACTTTGAGCCCTCCCGTGCAAGTTTGTCGGCAAATTCGTTGCCTACAATACCCTCGTGACCCGGAACCCATCGTAAGTACGACCCTGTTGTTACATCCCAGGGCGTTCAAATGGTTCACGCAGTCTCCAACTAGCTTCGAGTTCACTAAGTTTGAGCTCCACGCTAGCAATGCTACTTAACTATCAGAGTTTATATAAATTATATGGTTGACGTGGTGTTTTTGCAGATTGATTTCCGCACACTGAAGTATGATGAAAACTTCTGCCTGGAACATAGAGATGAATCTACCCAAATTCATACTAACTTTGGGGCGTTCCCCGTAATTTCCAAAGCATACGTCGATGCCCATTTTAGACCCATCGGTATACCATATGAGGCTACCGACCTCACAGATAACCTGGCCATTCAGCCAGTTTTCTCTGGAGGGTAATTCCACTATATACTTTTTATCGAAACTGTGTAGTGGACGCATGATATCTGAGATCAAGCATAAGACCGGTGTTTCCTTAATTGAGTCGAGCATGGATCTCAATCTGTAGGAGAGCAAGCTCAGACCACCCTGGGCGTTAACCCTATACAAACTAGCCCTCGCCGCCTTGTCTAGATATAGATAAAGGGGCGTTAGGCATAGAGGTGCATTAAGAGCCGCTCCAGGCGATGATCGCATAGCTCCAGTTGCCTTTAAGCAGGCAGTCCATTGTAGACTATTTAGTCCGTCCGCAGTCGTCTTTTGGTTGGCTTTGTTACACCAGACAATAGAGGCGTAGGTGATAATCGGCCTCACTGCGCTGCTGTACAGTCATAGGACTATACTGGGACGCAAGCCCCAGTTGTTCCCGACTAAGCGACTGCACGTACCTAAAGCAATTTTTGCTTTATGATTAGTTTGGATGTAGATGTCTGTGGGCCACAGTAACCACTTACCATCAGGTGAACTGTGTGCTCGTTTGTCACCCTATCCTATAAAAAATACGTCGATTTCTTATAATTTAATCGTGCAAGTTTTCGAATCATCATCATCATTACAGCTGTTCACAAGTCCGCTACTGAACATCCTCCTCCACAGACTGCCGCAAAGCATGCTCCTGAGCCACTTTGCTCGTCATGAGTTTTTCATTTATGTTCTAAGTTATAATTAATACCTATTATTAAGTCAGTGTTAATTATATTTATTGCTATTGTTTTTGTCTTTCTCAAAAAATAATTAAATTACCAAATAAATTGTAAGGTGTTTTTTATATACATCAAATGTCTGATAGAAATGCAAGTACATATTTTGTTAAACTTTAAAATCAAAACCCAATTTTAAAACATAGACTAATCGATTATAACTCCTTTAACTTTAAAATAAGTTAAGTTCTTATTAATGGTATTTATTCCATTTTATGATGCATGTAAAGAATAAATAAAGGAATCGTATATCGTATATCTATTTACAGCCCCATTTTATAATTCTTTTATAAAAGCGTTAACCCCACACTAGGATTTTCTCCCGTATCGCGCAGGCAGTTTACAAACATAAATTGCACAAGGACACACATCCAGACCAGAAACAATTATTTGTAGGACATACAAATACTTGTTCCGTTCGGGATCAAACCCGCGGCGCCCGGCGCAGCCACTCATTGCTGAGCCACTGCGCCACGATGCTTATAAATTCGTCCGCACGTTGGCCCGAACTAGACGTGGGTCGTTACGTCATTTTCAAGAAACGTAACGGAACCAGTGACTTGGTCGGCGTCACCTGTTTCAAAACTAGTGATTTTTGTAACTGGCTATTTTTATTCGGCTACTGTGATTGGATAAATATCACCACCAACTATACAGTTACACACGAAACGAAAATAAATTTAATCACAATCTAAGTGTTAAATCAATAAATTAACATCCCTTCATACTCTATTCAGGTTTAGGACTGACTGCATTAAATGTATTTATGATTGATTTGCGTTTACTATGACACTAATATTTTCATAAAATTATTAATGCAGGCAAGTTTACGTTAGTTTTAAGTTAGATATTTACAGTTTATTTACACTTTTTCAACGTTTTCACTATCATTTGTTTTTGCACTTTTATTTACAATGTACAATTAATTTGTTTGTTTGTTTGGCTATTTACACACAGTTTTTAAGTGTAATAAACATTTAAATTTTTTATATATTTTTTTAGTTTTATTTTGATTTTATGAATAAACGATGTCATGACTCCGTCAAAAATGTTTCAAAAATTATTTTACTTAAGAGGGCATATGCGTTTCGCGTCGAAAACTACATGTTTTATGGTTTTTCCAAAGGCGATATCGTAACGACGTGAGGAGATTATTTGCTGAAAATTAGGGCTTTAGAAAGATGAAGTCTTTATTTAGTACTTAGCAATGCAAAATCATAGTTTTTAATGACGGTTTTTTAGGGCGAAGACAATCCCTTCACAGTGTTTTATGAAAATATGCAACAGAGTTATCTTTCAGGTTGAATACAACTATTATTATAAGCTAAAATACTTTATTTCAAGCGTTATTATAATGGAATATATAGTCTTTTAGTGTATAGCAAAACCTAAATTACGAAAATATTTCGATTTAATATTATAAAATAATGTTATAAAATCGCCAAAACTGTCTACTTCAATGTAATTTTTTCCATGCATTTGCTTATAAACATATCTATTTTAATTATTTTATCAAAATACATGTAATGTTAAAAAAAAATTTAGCTCGTTTTATTTTGTCAATTATTATCAACAGACGCAGTTCGATTCAGTACGCTCCGGGTAATCCCAACGATAGGACCTATTACTTTTTCTCACCGACACCGCGCGATCGCGTTGATACACCGATAGGGCTATACTACACCATACTATAACTAGATACCTATAGCACCATCCAGCATTTTAAACGATTCAGACTTTTATAAGCGATATTTTTAGTAGTAAGTAATTTTGAAATATGTTTATGATTGTAATATTTATATATTAAATTATGTAACGGTGGAAAATTTTCATTTTATACATATTTTTTTAGAAATGAGTAATGAACGTAAGCAATTCGGATCAAGTAAAAATACAAAATCGTTGGCTTTCACCTTTGGCTCTGTGGCGGAGTGACTTGGTAATGAGTTGTAGCGCTGAGCGCCACAGGTTCGAATCCCACATGGAACAAAAATTTGTATTACCTACAAATAATTGTTCCAGGTCTGGATGTTTGTCCTTGTGAAAGTAATGTATTTAAACTGCCCCAACGATGTACTTAGGAAAAATTTCTAGTGTGGAGATAACGTTATGATTAAACAAAGACATGCCATCAAAAACATAACTTGTAAACTAACCAAGTCTCGCAATGATGATACGGCCGTGCCGCTGTTTTGGTCGACATGGCGGGGGCACTACCGTGCCCCCAGATATAAAACATATGAGCCGTGCTTGAGTTGAGTAGCTCAAGGGCGTAGTGCTCGCCGTAAACGCGAACAATCCGGGCTCGATCCGCGCTAGTGTTGCCAGGTGTCCCGATTTGCGCGGGACGTCCCGATTTTCAAGGGTCTAGTGACACGTCCCGATTCACCCTTGATCGGGACGCCAAATGTCCCGATTTTCACTAAACTTCTTATTCTATATTTTAATCCATAATTTTGACATCAAAAATGGTTACATCTGTTAGCTACTACCACATTAAAATATTTTTACTCCCACATTTGTCTCACCAGTCGAAAAAAAAACCACAAATTTTTAAACAGAATTATATTAAAATGAATGAGTAGTTCAAAAATGTTTTAATTTGCCTAAAATGAAAAAAAAAATCAGTTTTTACGATGTTTGGATGAAAAGTTATTCATTTATGAGATCAGACCCGAATAATAACTATAAAGCACAAAAGTAAATTAAAGTTACAGTCACAATTTCTCGCATTACTCGCATACTGTGATATTTACAGTTAGCGTTGACCATCTGAGCTACCACGACTCTCAATAAAGCACAAAAGGCTACAAAGAAACCTATATTTTGTAGTCATTCTAGTTGTCCGGATATGAAAACCAAATCCCCGATTATTATTACCTTCCGTCCCGAAATTTTACTTGCTAGACCTGGCAACACTAATACCCGCCGACACTAATGAAATTGTTATTTTGATGAATTGTGTTTAGGTACATTATGAAACAGAATAAAAGTTTATCAAATGATATATATTTTCATCATCATTCTCTAAACCATTTCCCATTATCTGGGGTCGGCGCAGTAAACCTTCTTGTTCCATTCCTCTCTATCAGCCGTCATTTCCATACTTACTCCTTTCATTCTCATATCACTCTTCACACAGTCGATCCATCTTTTATTCGGCCTTCCTCTGCCCGTGTGTCCCTCCACATTCATATTCAACACTCGTTTTGTGACATGACTTCCATCCCTCCGCATCACATGCCCAAACCATGCCAATCTGCTTCCTCTCACCTTTTCTACCACTGGCGCTACTTTCAGGCTTCCTCTTATATACTCATTCCTTATCTTATCCATCCTTGTCACTCCACACATCCATCGTAACATTCTCATTTCATTCGCATGCAGTCTATTTTCATCCTTCTTCTTGACGGCCCAGCATTCACTTCCATACATGACGACAGGTCGGATGATCGATTTGTAAATTTTCCCCTTCAGCCTTATTGGCATTCGGGGATCGCACGTTGTGGCTGTGACCTGTCGCCATTTCATCCACCCTGCGTTAATCCTATGCTGCACAGCTCTATCTATTCCGCCGTCGCCTTGAATGAGGGAACCGAGGTACTTGAAATCTGAGCAGGTAGGCAGTATAGCGCCATCCAACGACATGGGTACAGGACTGGAAAGACCGCCGAAATCACAGCACAGATATTCGGTTTTGGATCTGCTGATCTTCAAGCCAACACTTTCCAGCCTCTGTTGCCACCCCGTCAGTCTGCTCTGTACCTCGATGCCTTCTTCCCCGAGAAGCACGATGTCATCGGCAAAGAGCATGCACCAGGGTGCCTCATCCTGCAGGTCCGACGTCAAAGCGTCCATAATCAGTAGGAAGAGGTAAGGGCTCAATGCCGACCCTTGGTGCAGCCCTACCGCCACATCGATACTGCCCGTAGTTCCCGCGGCAGATCGTACACATGTACGGGATGCTCTGTACATAGCACGGACTAACCTCACATACTTCCCAGGCATACCTTTCATCTTTAACGCCCACCACAAAACCTCACGGGGAACCCGATCGTACGCCTTTTCAAGGTCGACAAAAACCATGTGCAGATTTTTATGCACGCGCTTGTACTTTTCGCACAATTGGCGTAATGCAAAAATGGCATCTGTCGTACCTCGACCGGGCATGAATCCGAACTGGTTTTGTGTTATCTCACACTCTTCTCTCATTCTTCTCTCTATTATTCTTTCCCAGACTTTCATCGTATGTGACATGAGTTTTATTCCCCGGTAACTGCTGCAGTTTTGAACGTCTCCTTTGTTTTTAAAAATGGGGACCAGTATACTACTGCACCATTCCTCAGGTATTTGTTCTTCCTGCAACAATTTACCGAAAAATAAACTCAACCACTTCCATCCATCCGCACTCAGCAACTTCCACACTTCTACTGGTATTCCATCTGGGCCGACTGCCTTCCCATTCTTCATATTCCTAACAGCCATTTTTACTTCTTCCACACTAATTTCTCTCACTAAGCCCATATTCACTGGTGGGTTTTCAAGCATACCATTCCATTCATTCTCCTCATTCATCAATTTCTCAAAATACTCCTTCCATCGCTTCTTTATACTTTCATCGTCAGTCAAAATCCTTCCAGAATCATCTTTTATACATTTTACATGTGAAACATCTCTTCCATTCCTTTCTCTCGCTCTTGCAATTTGAAAAAGTCGTTTTTGACCTTCGGGGCTTTCAAGGGACCGATATAATTTATCTTGCGCCTCTGTCCTACAAATAGCAACTTCCTTCTTCGCTCTCTTCTTACATTCTTTATACGCCCCTCTCTTACTTTCTTTTATGGATTCATTCTGGTCTTCTACGCTCTGCCATTCTTTAAAGGCATTTTTCTTTTCTCTCAAAACTTCTCTAATACTTTCACTCCACCACCACCCATCCTTATCTATCATACGCTTCCCTTTTGTTTCTCCTAACACCTTCCTTGCCACACTTCGGATACAATCAGCCATTTCCTTCCAGCACTCATTCACACTCATTCCTTCCATCTCACCCATCTCTATCATCTTGTTTACAACTAGCTCTCTAAATTCACTTGCATACTCCTCCTTATGCAACAAATGCCACTTTATTTTGGGTGGGGGACGATCCTTATGTCAAATGATATATATTTTATACAATACATATTTTTCAATTAGAACATATACATATTATAATATACTCAATAGGGTGAAAATGTAAAGCCGACTTCAATTTACTAAAAGAATAAAACAATTTCCACATATTAGCCTCCGATTTCTATACACTATATAAGCCATTATATGGAAATTATTTTTTTATTATTTTAGTTCCAATAGTATCAAAGACAGGTATATAATCAAAGACCAAAGTGATTCGTAGTCGTCGTTAGGCAACTATTATAGTTATAGCCTTACGCTCGCCCTGACACGCACACAGAGATAACATTGTAGTGTGCGTCAATATTACGCCGTTCCAAAGCGACCGCGTAGATTTCGACTTGGACATATTTGAATATGCGCTCTTAAGTTCTATGTGGCTCCCACTTCCCGGAATTGACCGTTGAAATTATTTACAAACAGAGACTACTCTATTTTGTTGTCTATGTATTAGTTGGGCTGAAAAGTTCGTATCGTCTCTATGAGATGGCGCCACTAGAATAAAATCCATGTCATTTTTAGGTAGTACCAACCTTCAAAAGAAACGTGTATAAATTTGACAGCTGTCTGATTATTAGTTTGTGAGATACAGCATTTTGAGTGAAGCAACTTTTGTTATTTTGAAAAAAATGGATAAAAAGGCATTTCGTGTTTTAATGAAACACTATTTTTTGATGAAAAAAAGTGCTGCTGATACCAAAAAGTGGCTTTATGAGTGTTATCCGGACTCTGCGCCGGGCGAAGCAACCATTCGTAAGTGGTTTGCCAAATTCCGTACAGGCCATATGAGCACCGAAGACGATCCAAGGACGTCCAAAAGAGGCTGTTACGGACGAAAACATAAAAAAAATCCACAAAATGATTTTGGAAGATCGTAAATTGAGGTTGATTTGTATAGCTGGCACTCTAAAGATATCAAAGGAACGTGTTGGACATATCGTTCATGAATATTTGGGTATGCGAAAGCTATGTGCAAAGTGGGTGCCGCGCGAGCTCACAATCGACCAAAAACAAGAACGTGTCGATGCTTCAGAGCAATGTTTGGAGCTGTTCAACCGCAATAGAAGTGAATTTTTGCGTCGATATGTGACAATCGATGAAACATGGATCCACCACTACACTCCGGAGTCCAGTCGGCAGTCATCTGAATGGACTGCACGCGATGAACCGAATCCAAAGCGTGGAAAAACTCAACAGTCGGCCGGTAAGGTTATGGCGTCCGTATTTTGGGATGCACATGGAATAATTTTCATCGACTATCTTGGGAAGGGAAAAACCATCAACAGCGACTATTATTTAGCGTTATTGGAGCGTTTGAAGGACGAAATCGCGAAAAAACGGCCCCATTTGAAGAAGAAGAATGTGTTGTTTCATCAAGACAATGCGCCGTGTCACAAATCGATGAAAACGATGGCAAAATTGCATGAATTGGGCTCCCAATTACTTCCGCATCCATCGTATTCTCCAGATTTGGCCCCCAGCGACTTTTTCCTGTTCTCAGATCTCAAGAGAATGCTCGCTGGAAAGAAATTTAAAGCCGATGAGCAAATAATTGCTGAAACAGAGGCCTATTTTGAGGCTAAACACAAATCGTACTATAAAAATGGTATTGAAAAGTTGGAAGATCGCTATAATCGGTGTATCGCCCTCGATGGCAACTATGTTGAATAATAAAATCGAATTTTGCCAAAAAAATGTGTTTTTCTATAAAACGATACGAACTTTTCAGCCCAACTGTTATATAGTCTTACGTATGAAAATTAAAAGTACAATAATACTGTTACAAACGCTGTTTTGTTTATTGTTGTATGCCACATGTGCGCTTTGCGTTTGACCGGCCGACAGTCGACTCTCGCAATAATCACGGTTAACAGTAATAAGTAACGCATTTACAAAAATTACTAGTTGTAATATGACTCGCAACTAGTGATTCGGTTACATGCCAGCGTAGCCAGTTACTGTATCTAGTGACGTGAAATAACGTCCACGTCTAGCCCGAACCGAAGTAAACTGAACGACCTTCCAACGTGTGGACGCCGTCACCAACTCTCGGCCAATATATTCGCCACTCCATTCGCCACTGTATTGGCCAACGTGTAGATGCGACATTAGGAGTAGTGCTTGAACGCGCTCCTTTCTCTTTTCCGGCAAGCGTGCATCCTTTCCTACCGCGCATAATAATATATTATATTATATGGTGTTCTCTATCACACTTTACTTTAAAATAAAATTATTTAAACGTTAAAACGTGTCACTAGTCTTGCCACGATTTGAAAAGTCAATCATATACCATTGGATGCGCAATAAAAATTTCTGTATTTACATTTAAAAAGGTAGTCAACCATACTGTGGCGATTTATATATATATATATATATATATATATATATATATATATTGTAGTGTTATGTTACTTACATACCATTTTAACTATTTTAAATTTATTTTTCCATTCTGTTTTCTATTTTCTGCATTCATCTCAAAACTAGATATTTTGCATCACCTTTATTTCCATAGGAACCTGTAACATTTTTAAACCATAAGAACACAATAACAAATCATTTTCACGTCGTATTTTCCCGTTATCAGCACTTTTTAAATCGATGTCAATGGAGTCTACCTTTTTCGGTCTTTTATTTAGTTCTCCGTAACTCTGCAATTTCGGGTTTCGTGCGCGCTGTTGCGCTACTTTTTTTCCTATATAAATAATATCTCATTTTTCACTTAAATCTTGCCGTTTCTGTATTACGAGCCTAAAACCAAAATTTGACATGTTTTGACATCGTTGTTTATCAGGTTGTCATGGCAATTTTTATTCAAATATCGTTACCGGCCTGATGTTTTTACTTCAAAATACTCCTTTCTTCTTGGCCATTTACAAGAATTTGCTTTTAATTTAAATAATTTCAAATTTAATGAGAATAATTTTCCGTTCTTATGCCAGATCCGTCAAAAAGAAAAGATAAGCCGAACAATCGGCGAATGGGGGAGTCTGACTTGAGCTTTGATACTTGAAGCATCTCCTAAAGGCCTTTTCCGCACTGCCTCGGGATCCTGCAAGCCTCTGCCCGGTCCTTAAGTCGTCGCCTAGCCACGCCTACGCCTCCGCCTACTAGTGCGCTGTGTTTGCCTACTTCAAGCGCCGCGTGTACCTACTTCAAACGCTGCGTGCCTACTCCAGACGTTGCGTGGACCTACTCCAGACGCTGCGTGTCTATTCCGGACGCTGTGTGTGTCTACTCCGGAAGTTGTGTCTGCCTACTTCAAGCGCCGCGTATACCTACTTCAAACGCTGCGTGCCTACTCCAGACGTTGCGTGTACTTACTCCGGGTGCTGCGTGTACTTACTCCGGGCGTTGCGTGTGCCTACTCCAAGCGCTGCGTGTACCTTCTCCAGACGCTGCGTGTGCTTTCTCCAGATTCTGCGTGTACCTAGAGCAGGAGCTGTGCACCTATCATAGGCATAGCCTGTGCATACTTCGTTGCAGTATCTTTATCTTTGTTATTTTTTTAATAATATTGTAAATCACTATCTTCGTTACAACCCATCATCACCTTCATACCTTTTTTTATAAAAGAAATTGTAAAACTTTTCAAATTTTTAAAATAATTTATTTTATTTTGGTTGTTTTCGTTGTAGTTAAGTTAGGTTCTTTAGTTTTTTTATTGTCGCTTCACGACAATTTGGCGCCCGACGTAAAGTTCTTCTTTTCTTCACCTTAGCTACGCCTTATCCATTTCCTTTTGATTGAATTGCTTTCTCTTTCGTTCTTAACTCTTTATTTACTCATCCTTATCATATCTTCCAAATTCTAAAACAAAACTTCACCTAGTTTTTCAACTTATTTGGATTTTATTTAGACCTACATATAACACTTCACTTACATTCATCACTTTAATATTTTTATTCTAGATAACTAAAAGAGGTACAATCTTCCAAATTCTAAAACAAAACTTCATCTAGTTTTTCAACTTATTTGGATTATATTTCGACCTACATATAACACTTCACTTACATTCATCACTTTAATATTCTTATTCTGGATAACTTAAAGAAGTACAATCTTCCAAATTCTAAAACAAAACTTCATCTAGTTTTTCAACTTATCTGGATTATATTTAGACCTATATATAACACTTCACTTACATTCATCACTTCAATATTTTTATTCTAGATAACTTAAAGAGGTACAATTTTTAATTAAAATTTTATTTCTTAAACTTAACTTTGCACTTAATTATAACATTGAAAAGGGGTTATTAAGTATGAATTCCTTAACAAGGCCGAACTCGAATACGAAGTGAAGATTAGATGTGAGGAACCAGCTAATACTGTTTTGCATGACACTACATTTGTATATATGTTTGTATATTTGTATATAAGTTTGTATATATGTATAAATATCAATTTCAGACACATCTCGTTAGTGATGTTGCTGATCTCTGGCTCTGAGCCCTACCGCTCTGGCCGTTCTTAATCTTTACTTAAGTCATAGCGACTAAAGCTTGCTTAAGATTAATTTCTTTATCTTTATCTTCACTCAGGAGCGGATGACAACTCCTTAAATAAGCCTGGATGTCCTTTCAAAATATTTTTTTTTCCACGCAGGAGCGGATGACAACTCCTTAAATAAGCCTGAATGTCCTTTCGAAAACACACTTTTAGAGTGGTAGTCATTGAATGTGAACTCCACCCTTACCTGAATGCAGATGATGAATGTAAGAGTTGGTATATCAAATTGTCGTGAAGCGACAATAAAAAAAACTAAAGAACCTAACTTAACTACAACGAAAACAACCAAAATAAAATAAATTATTTAAAAATTTGAAAAGATTTACAGTTTCTTTTATAAAAAAGGTATGAAGGTGATGATGGGTTGTAATGAAGATAGTGATTTACAATATTATTAAAAAAAAATAACAAAGATAAAGATACTGCAACGAAGTATGCACAGGCTATGCCTATGATAGGTGCACAGCTCCTGCTCTAGGTACACGCAGAATCTGGAGAAAGCACACGCAGCGTCTGGAGAAGGTACACGCAGCGCTTGGAGTAGGCACACGCAACGCCCGGAGTAAGTACACGCAGCACCCGGAGTAAGAACACGCAACGTCTGGAGTAGGCACGCAGCGTTTGAAGTAGGTAAACGCGGCGCTTGAAGTAGGCAAACCCAACTTCCGGAGTAGACACACACAGCGTCCGGAATAGACACGCAGCGTCTGGAGTAGTTCCACGCAACGTCTGGAGTAGGCACGCAGCGTTTGAAGTAGGTACACGCGGCGCTTGAAGTAGGCAAACACAGCGCACTAGTAGGCGGAGGCGTAGGCGTGGCTAGGCGACGACTTAAGGACCGGGCAGAGGCTTGCAGGATCCCGAGGCAGTGCGGAAAAGGCCTTTAGGAGATGCTTCAAGTATCAAAGCTCAAGTCAGACTCCTCCATTCGCCGATTGTTCGGCTTATTTTTGCTTTTTGACGGATCTGGCCTAAGAACGGAAAATTATTCTCATTAAATTTGAAATTATTTAAATTAAAAGCAAATTCTTGTAAATGGCCAAGAAGAAAGGAGTATTTTGAAGTAAAAACATCAGGCCGGTAACGATATTTGAATAAAAATTGCCATGACAACCTGATAAACAACGATGTCAAAACATGTCAAATTTTGGTTTTAGGCTCGTAATACAGAAACGGCAAGATTTAAGTGAAAAATGAGATATTATTTATATAGGAAAAAAGTAGCGCAACAGCGCGCACGAAACCCGAAATTGCAGAGTTACGGAGAACTAAATAAAAGACCGAAAAAGGTAGACTCCATTGACATCGATTTAAAAAGTGCTGATAACGGGAAAATACGACGTGAAAATGATTTGTTATTGTGTTCTTATGGTTTAAAAATGTTACAGGTTCCTATGGAAATAAAGGTGATGCAAAATATCTAGTTTTGAGATGAATGCAGAAAATAGAAAACAGAATGCAAAAATAAATTTAAAATAGTTAAAATGGTATGTAAGTAACATAACACTACATTTTCCCCCCGACCCTGGAAAATTTTTGACTCAGCAAAAATTTTGACATGTACATTCTAAAATAAACCATAAAAACACAGCTTTGCAGAAACAGACATCACCAGGCAAAATCAGATATACTATCTCTTACATTCATCATCTGCATTCAGGTAAGGGTGGAGTTCACATTCAATGACTACCACTCTAAAAGTGTGTTTTCGAAAGGACATTCAGGCTTATTTAAGGAGTTGTCATCCGCTCCTGCGTGGAAAAAAAAATTTCGAAAGAACATTCAGGCTTATTTAAGGAGTTGTCATCCGCTCCTGAGTGGAAAAAAAACATTTTGAAAGGACATTCAGGCTTATTTAAGGAGTTGTCATCCGCTCCTGAGTGAAGATAAAGATAAAGAAATTAATCTTAAGCAAGCTTTAGTCGCTATGACTTAAGTGAAGATTAAGAACGGCCAGAGCGGTAGGACTCAAAGCCAGAGATCAGCAACATCACTAACGAGATGTGTCTGAAATTGATATTTATACATATATACAAACTTATATACAAATATACATATATACAAATGTAGTGTCATGCAAAACAGTATTAGCTGGTTCCTCACATCTAATCTTCACATCGAATGTAGTGTTATGTTACTTACATACCATTTTAACTATTTTAAATTTATTTTTCCATTCTGTTTACTGTTTTCTGCATTCATCTCAAAACTAGATATTTTGCATCACCTTTATTTCCATAGGAACCTGTAACATTTTTAAACCATAAGAACACAATAACAAATCATTTTTATGTCGTATTTTCCCGTTATCAGCACTTTTTAAATCGATGTCAATGGAGTCTACCTTTTTCGGTCTTTTATTTAGTTCTCCGTAACTCTGCAATTTCGGGTTTCGTGCGCGCTGTTGCGCTACCTTTTTTTCCTATATAAATAATATCTCATTTTTCACTTAAATCTTGCCGTTTCTGTATTACGAGCCTAAAACCAAAATTTGACATGTTTTGACATCGTTGTTTATCAGGTTGTCATGGCAATTTTTATTCAAATATCGTTAGAAAATGTAGTGTTATGCTACTTACATACCATTTTAACTATTTTAAATTTATTTTTCCATTCTGTTTTCTATTTTCTGCATTCATCTCAAAACTAGATATTTTGCATCACCTTTATTTCCATAGGAACCTGTAACATTTTTTAAACCATAAGAACAAAATAACAAATCATTTTCACGTCGTATTTTCCCGTTATCAGCACTTTTTAAATCGATGTCAATGGAGTCTACCTTTTTCGGTCTTTTATTTAGTTCTCCGTAACTCTGCAATTTCGGGTTTCGTGCGCGCTGTTGCGCTACCTTTTTTTCCTATATAAATAATATCTCATTTTTCACTTAAATCTTGCCGTTTCTGTATTACGAGCCTAAAACCAAAATTTGACATGTTTTGACATCGTTGTTTATCAGGTTGTCATGGCAATTTTTATTCAAATATCGTTACCGGCCTGATGTTTTTACTTCAAAATACTCCTTTCTTCTTGGCCATTTACAAGAATTTGCTTTTAATTTAAATAATTTCAAATTTAATGAGAATAATTTTCCGTTCTTAGGCCAGATCCGTCAAAAAGCAAAAATAAGCCGAACAATCGGCGAATGGGGAGTCTGACTTGAGCTTTGATACTTGAAGCATCTCCTAAAGGCCTTTTCCGCACTGCCTCGGGATCCTGCAAGCCTCTGCCCGCTCCTTAAGTCGTCGCCTAGCCACGCCTACGCCTCCGCCTACTAGTGCGCTGTGTTTGCCTACTTCAAGCGCCGCGTGTACCTACTTCAAACGCTGCGTGCCTACTCCAGACGTTGCGTGGACCTACTCCAGACGCTGCGTGTCTATTCCGGACGCTGTGTGTGTCTACTCCGGAAGTTGTGTTTGCCTACTTCAAGCGCCGCGTATACCTACTTCAAACGCTGCGTGCCTACTCCAGACGTTGCGTGTACTTACTCCGGTTGCTGCGTGTACTTACTCCGGGCGTTGCGTGTGCCTACTCCAAGCGCTGCGTGTACCTTCTCCAGACGCTGCGTGTGCTTTCTCCAGATTCTGCGTGTACCTAGAGCAGGAGCTGTGCACCTATCATAGGCATAGCATGTGCATACTTCGTTGCAGTATCTTTATCTTTGTTATTTTTTTTTAATAATATTGTAAATCACTATCTTCATTACAACCCATCATCACCTTCATACCTTTTTTTATAAAAGAAACTGTAAAACTTTTCAAATTTTTAAATAATTTATTTTATTTTGGTTGTTTTCGTTGTAGTTAAGTTAGGTTCTTTAGTTTTTTTACTGTCGCTTCACGACAATTTGGCGCCCAACGTGGGGCAAATTGTCGTGAAGCGACAATAAAAAAAAACTAAATAACCTAACTTAACTACAACGAAAACAACCAAAATAAAATCAATTATTTAAAAATTTGAAAAGATTTACAGTTTCTTTTATAAAAAAGGTATGAAGGTGATGATGGGTTGCAATGAAGATAGTGATTTACAATATTATTAAAAAAAAAATAACAAAGATAAAGATACTGCAACGAAGTATGCACAGGCTATGCCTATGATAGGTGCACAGCTCCTGCTCTAGGTACACGCAGAATCTGGAGAAAGCACACGCAGCGTCTGGAGAAGGTACACGCAGCGCTTGGAGTAGGCACACGCAACGCCCGGAGTAAGTACACGCAGCACCCGGAGTAAGAACACGCAACGTCTGGAGTAGGCACGCAGCGTTTGAAGTAGGTAAACGCGGCGCTTGAAGTAGGCAAACCCAACTTCCGGAGTAGACACACACAGCGTCCGGAATAGACACGCAGCGTCTGGAGTAGGTCCACGCAACGTCTGGAGTAGGCACGCAGCGTTTGAAGTAGGTACACGCGGCGCTTGAAGTAGGCAAACACAGCGCACTAGTAGGCGGAGGCGTAGGCGTGGCTAGGCGACGACTTAAGGACCGGGCAGAGGCTTGCAGGATCCCGGGGCAGTGCGGAAAAGGCCTTTAGGAGATGCTTCAAGTATCAAAGCTCAAGTCAGACTCCCCTATTCGCCGATTGTTCGGCTTATTTTTGCTTTTTGACGGATCTGGCCTAAGAACGGAAAATTATTCTCATTAAATTTGAAATTATTTAAATTAAAAGCAAATTCTTGTAAATGGCCAAGAAGAAAGGAGTATTTTGAAGTAAAAACATCAGGCCGGTAACGATATTTGAATAAAAATTGCCATGACAACCTGATAAACAACGATGTCAAAACATGTCAAATTTTGGTTTTAGGCTCGTAATACAGAAACGGCAAGATTTAAGTGAAAAATGAGATATTATTTATATAGGAAAAAAAAAGTAGCGCAACAGCGCGCACGAAACCCGAAATTGCAGAGTTACGGAGAACTAAATAAAAGACCGAAAAAGGTAGACTCCATTGACATCGATTTAAAAAGTGCTGATAACGTGAAAATACGACGTGAAAATGATTTGTTATTGTGTTCTTATGGTTTAAAAATGTTACAGGTTCCTATGAAAATAAAGGTGATGCAAAATATCCAGTTTTGAGATGAATGCAGAAAATCAAAAACAGAATGGAAAAATAAATTTAAAATAGTGTAAAATGGTATGTAAGTAGCAAACGTGTCACTAGTCTTGCCACGATTTGAAAAGTCAATCATATACCATTGGATGCGCAATAAAAATTTCTGTATTTACATTTAAAAAGGTAGTCAACCATACTGTGGCGATTTCTATATATATATATATATATATATATACACATATATATATATATATATATATATATATATATATTTGCGATCGAGACCAATTTTATCAAGGCAATGACCGCAACCGGAAAAAAATTAATCATTTTTATTAGGGTTCCGTAGTCAACTAGGAACCCTTATAGTTTCGCCATGTCTGTCTGTCCGTCCGTCCGTCCTCGCTTAATCTCTGTGACCGTTAGCACTAGAAAGCTGAAATTTGGTACCAATATGTGTATCAATCACGCCGACAAAGTGGTAAAATTGGAAAAAAATGTTTTATTAGGGTAGGCCCCCTATATGTAAAGTGGGAAGTGATTTTTTTTAATTTCAACCCTAACGTGATATATTGTTGGAAAGGTATTTAAAAATGAGTAGAGGTTTACAAAGATCATTTTTTGATAATGTCAACAATTTCGGAAATAATCGCTCCAAAAGTAAAAAACAATGTGTCCCCCCCCCCCCTCTAACTTTTGAACCATAAGTTTAGAAAATATGAAAAAAATCTGAAAAGTAGAACTTTATATTAAGGACTTTCTAGGAAAATCATTTTGAACTTGGATGGAAACAACAGTACCCACTACCGGGAGCAGTTGCAGGAGCGCGGAGCGCTGCTGGAGCGCGAACATAATGGATACCCACCTTTAAACTCATAAGTGGGAACACTTATTGTGACGGACGGGAAACTACGGAACGCTACACTGAGCGTGGCCCGACACGCTCTTGGCCGGTTTTTAAAAATAGCCTTGCCCAAAAATAGGCTGTCAATCGTCCCGATTTGTATTTATTTATATATTTTATTATATAAAAAATATTTCATCAAACAAAAGAATGAGGGGATATTTTTTAAGCCGGATCCTCTACTAATGCGCGGGCGATGTCATAGCCGGACATCAAAGGCGTTTCACAAATGTAAGGTCTTGAAACTGATATTAATTTATACAATGGAATGGAATGTTCCAGTTGCAAGGATAAAGAGACCTTTATCCTTGCAACTGGAACATTCTTAAAAGTCAATACCCGACAGAGGATTAAGGGTTGGAAAAAAAAAGAATAAAACAACAAGTTATACAAGTGTACACAATTTACTTATCGTTTTACAAACTTCTTTAGTAGAAATTGCATTAAAAATCGACAGAAAAATTCATCACAAAATTAGATAGTACAAAAATACTGTTTAGAACATCTAAGCTTTGATCTCGATTACAACTTGGACAAGCGTAAATTAATTCTCACACTAAGTTGTTAATTGGCAACCGACATGAATATATAAAAACATATTTTATAATTGCCATGTAATAAAACATTAGTGTTATAAAATCCCACGTTACACAAAAATATTCAAAAAGTAATTAGGAACTGTATTTCCAAAATGACCACAGCGAATTAATAATTCCATGTTTTTAAGTGTCTAATGAATATAATATAAAATTTGTAATGAGGGCTACCAGTTTATTTAACGTTCAAAGATTTTATATTAGAGTAATAACTAATGTTTTATATATTTAACTGTCGCTAATATTTTATAATTAACAGGTATTTTGGTTAATGGCAACCCAACTATTGAAAATTAAAATGTAGCCAACATAAAATTTTTAGAGACTCATTACTTAAATTAATTGAGAGTAAAATCACATTTGCTCTTCGAAATATATAAATTACTTAAAAGTTACTCGGGACTGACTTAGTATCCGTTTGAAAATGTGAACTTAAAATGTATAGTCAATTTACTTTTATAAGAAGTACTTTTAATGTCAAAAAAATATCGAAATAAGAAAATATTAAATAACTATAACTTTTTTGAGTAATTATTCTCCAAAAAAAAGTGTTCAAAATCTTACAGATTAATAAAAACTCGAAGGACTGGTTTAAGAACACAAGGTTCTTAATAATTTCGTATATTTACGCAAACACTACACATTGAAGATAACTACTTTTACGGATATGTCGCGTTTAATTTTAATTCCCAATCTCACGTGAGGGGAGACAGCCGTACCGTGACCATGGATGCTCTCACAACGATAAAGGATAAAGTCCGTTACAATGGTTTTATTCAACACAATATTAACATCATAAAGTACAAAATTCATTAACCTAAGCAATGATATTTATATAAAAAAAAGGTAGATACGATACTAGCACGTCAAAACTAAAGCTTCGGAAAGTGTTCAATTAGCCACTCTAGTGTTTAGTTAATCGATAACACACGATCACTCCGACTGATAAAATTAAAATTTTATCTATCGATATATCGAAAATTCGATATTTTCAAAAATATCAACAGTCCAAGTTTGAACTGATCAGTTGGAATGATCAGTTGAACTGACCGTGTATGTCGTCCATAACAAATATAACGCCTCGATTACGTAATCTTAAAGAAAAGGATAACAATAGACTTTCCAGAACACGAAGAGCGAGAGAGCATGTAGTGAAATGTAAGTAAAACACTAAAATGCGTGTGTGTGCTACCGCTAGGACGGCTGGGTTCGAAACATTCTTCAGTGGTTTTGTGGACATACAACGTATTTTTTAAAAAATATTATTGAACCAAAGCAAATTTTGTCTTCCTAATTATAGACATCTACAAACTGATATGATACCATACATATAAGCACTTCCGTTCTATCAAAAAATATTAAACTATAAAACTGTTGAAGTAATATGTACTACGTACTAAAAGAAACAGACACTGCGAACGAAACCTGTGCGCGTGGAAAGAGCCATAGAGTACCTTTTTATGGCAGACTAAGTTTGAGCTCGCGGGCTCTAACGCGTGTTGTAAAAAAGTCTAGGCATATTTTCTAGTATGTAGTACACAATATTTTAATGTAAAAAAAACTAAGTCAGTCCACATAAATCGATTAATAATATTACAAAATATAAAAATGCAGTTTTAGTCACGTTAGTAACAATGTTACATAACAAACTGAGCATCAAAACACTACGACTTAGTAAGATCACCATACCTAAAAAAAACCCTCGTTTCGCTTTACGATCCGTTGGTACGTATATAATAGGTACGTAATAAATAGAGTCAAGTGTTACACTGCGACAACTAATCAAATTAAAGATATAAAAATTAATTAGCTATGGTAAGAAAAAAGTTTATATATATATATATATATATATATATATATATATATATATATATATATATATATATATATATATATATATATATATTGGATTTCCAACATAAGAAACAGCAATCAATGTTTGGTTACATTACAGCGTTAAAGATTTTACATGATTAACTGCTCTTACAATAGGCAATCACAGCATGCGTTGTGTTACAAATGTTAAACAAATTTGAGAAAAATATGTTCTTAAATAAAATTAAAATAAATAGAATTACCAGTGATTTTAAGCCTATTACTTTTCTTAATTCTAAATAACAAAAAAAAACATTAAGTGTTTACACAAAATAAAAATAAAGCCACTTTAAATAATCGTAACTTGAAAACCATTTGCTATAAAATTACTTTTTATACGCACTAACGTACGCAACTAAACGTAACACAAAACGAAACGTTTCTTTTAGATATATGAACTTGGCATTAAATTAAGCGAAATAAATACGTTAGTATCTCCATAGTAGCTAATAAAATTCTCTGAAATACATATACATATATAATTTTATTAATAACTTAGTATTTCTGCGAACATCACTACTGACATATGATAGGGCTTTTATAAGAAATTTTTAGTAACTTAAATTATTTTTTAGAACATTGATGGAAAACAAGCGAACTTTCAACCAGGTGGTAAGTCGCTACTATATATCTCATGAAAAACAGCAACCAACTTTTAACAATGAAGGCTAAAGATGAGATGTCACATCTAAGGACTAAGACGCAATGCCTCACAGCCTGTAAGTAAGTATACTGGCTCCCTATAGACCGGTATCCCCTTCAGACCGGAACACAGTCGTGTATGAACCCACTTTAGTGATATAATTAGGTAATACCTACGCAGACAGATTTACCAAAAATATCACTTAGCAAATTACTTGTAAATAATGTTTCCTGTCATGTTTACCACTCTCTTGTTAATTAAGAGAGCCATTCAATTTTAAGTCTTATTCACTAAATGATAAGATAGACATTGAAATACACAAGTTGAGCCTATAACTCAAATTGTGTGAGGAAGACTATTTTTACAAATTTTTCTACACGCCTAATAATACTACTTATTAATATTTATATGCATATCAATACTAATTATTAATATTTATATGCAATAAGAAGAAAAAAATTACATTAATTTAACAACCAAACTGTTTAACGAAGTAAAATGATTCAAACAATTTTCAATTGTATTGTATGCGGTGTAGAACGCACTTTCCGTTAATCATTAATAACTGGTTTTAAGAAAACGTTTTGTTGTCTATTACGATTTAAAGCAAAATAATTTACAAACTAAGCACAGTTTAGTTCTTCTTTAAAGTTTACTTGGCGTTTTTCCTGTATCATAAACAAGTTTTGCAAACATACAAATATTGCACTTGCAGAATCATTCAGACCCGGAACAATTATTACTTGTTTGCCATACAGTGTCGCAACAAAACGAATAAAACATAAATGTCATGTCACTTTAAAGTTAGTCTAAGCCCTCACGTGTCAGTAGAAATGTTCCAAACGACACCGACAGAGATCGCACTTAAGCTTTGGGTATGTTCCAGACACGAGTGTTGCCATCCTGACCCACTGAGACCACGGACTCGTCATCCAACCACGTCAGCCCCGTTATCTGACTTTGCGGGTGGGCATCTGGAAATTAACAGTGCATATTACAATTTCAATTTAATTCTTTATTTGCGCAATATGGGTATCCATGGTATACATGGTGTTACAGTGGTCAACATTAACTTAATAGGGCGGATCACTCGTTATAATGTACCTATAAACCGTAGATATTAGAGCAATTATTATATAAACCACCGAGTCTTTAAAGTGTTCATAAATTAAGAAAGAAAACGGGATGAGAGAGACAAATGTTCCATATCTTGTTTCTTGAACAAATTTAAGGATTGAGCACATTTAATCGACAGAGGTAAGGAGTTCTAAAGTTTTACTGCAAGAAAAATAAAAATGTAGAGAAGTGCACAGAACATTGAAGTGAAAGGATTTTCTGTGACTGTTACGAAAAATAAAAAGTATATAAAAGTTACAGCCTATATACGTCCCACTGTTGGGCACGGTACTCCTCTCACCTTTGAGAGGGTTTTAAGGCAAGGAAGTGTCCACCGCACTGCTCCAGTGCGTGTTGGCGAACCTCACATGTCTTCGAAATACTTTTTTTTTCCAGACATGTATGTTGCATCACAATGTTTATTTAACAAAGGAAAATACACGAGCATAATAATTTATAACTCACTTTTAATAATAATGTGCTTGGCCGGCTGTTCGACGCTCCATATAATGATGCTGGTGTCTAACGAGCCAGAAGCGATCCTCTTCGAGTCCGGAGACCAAGCGACGCAGTTCACACGGGCAGAGTGGAAGCCCCATTCTTTATTATGCGCGAGCTGTGCGGAGAAAACAATTTTAGATTAATTCAATCAACATAAACATCGTCATCATCATTATAGCGAATCAAAACCACTGTTGAACAACATATTGTCTCATATATTGTCCTCCTCCATATATTGTCTCATAGTAGGGATATTTTAAAATATTTATTTCGTTGGACAGTCGAGTATGGGATTCTGATTTGATGGCATGCCAGCTGCTTCACAAGCAGACTGAAACTTCCTTTTTAATGGGTGCGTTTGGCAGAAAAAAGCGCTAGCAAGCGCTTGTAAGCAAATCGTAAGTAGCTATTTTCCTCTAGGACACGAAGTTAGTTTTAACAGGGGA
Source organism: Parnassius smintheus behrii (assembly GCA_036936625.1). NCBI lineage: Eukaryota > Metazoa > Arthropoda > Insecta > Lepidoptera > Papilionidae > Parnassius > Parnassius smintheus. The sequence continues at coordinate 10,344,083 of JAUPFT010000023.1, forward strand.
ACCTAACCTAATTTAAATATATGTTTGTAAATTATTCATATTAAAAACTTAAGAATCATGAATTTTTAATAACATGTATATGTTTATTCATGTCATCATATTAATTAAAACTAATATTGCACAAAACAACTTATAAACTCTACTTCAAAACAAACAAATTAAATAAGCAAAATGGCGGTTTGTGTCAGCGCTACTGAAGTTAGCAAACGTGTCCTGGTAGCAAAGAAAACTATTTAGTTTCGCCTTTTGCTTACAAGCGCTTGCTAGCGCTTTTTTCTGCCAAACGCACCCAATATCTCATTTCTTTTTATTTTGTCTCATATATTGTCCTTATCCATATATTGTCTCATAACTGCCTGGTTGGTCTAGTGGTTGTAGTAGTGCGACTACTGATCATGAGGTTCTGGGTTTGAATCCCATCGGGCCAAAAAATCAATTATTGAGTTTTTCTGTCAAGAAATTCTCAGTAGCTGCCCGGAGTCAGGAAGTTCGCGGTGTCTCATCCCCGTGTCTCTGAAAGCACGTAAAGAGAGTGCACCTGTGCTTGCGCATACTCTTGGACACTATAATCCTGTCCTGCGCTGATGGCCAGTCTCAGTTGAGGCAGGCCGCCGTGGCCGAAATTCGGTCTGGAGGACATTATTATTGTCTCATAGTAGGGATTTTTTTTTATATTTTTGCCATAGTTGCCACGCTTGGCAGGCGGGTTGTCAACCGTAGTTTTTTTTTAAACACTAGTCGTAATTAGGAACACCCTGCTGCCCACCTTAATTGTTTCTTTCTATCTCCTACGACACCCACCGGACGATATGAAGTAGTGCATATTATTGCACTGCTACTACAAAATACAAAGTCAACTTTCCACTATGGGATATAATATAATTTATATTACATCTCGAGATATAGATTAATATCGCTCACAGTACTTTTAAATGGAACCGTTTCCACTGAGATATAATATATATTACATCCGTAACTATAAATATTTTTTCGATCGACCGGGCAATATTTTCATATTATATTTCACCTCATGTACCCCGCACACCCTTCCGTGCCTCCGTTACGTCCTCAGATCGTCCAATGACGAACGCACACTGGTTAAAAGATATATCTCACAGTGTAAAGGGAAATCGCGGGATATAATTTACATTTCGGGATATAATATATATTATATCCCATAGTGGAAAGCCAGCTTAATACAAATCTCTATAATACGTAAAAATCAATTGCTGTCCGTTAGTCTAACTTAAGACCGATTTACACTTCGACAAGTAAAGTAGCGAGTTTAGTAGTTACAGGGCAGTTTCGAGTTTAGTTAAAGACATTAGTTCATAGAGTTCGTTGGAGTATGACGTTCCAAGACTACAGAATTTTTCCGGTTTTCGTTTAAGATGGTTCTAGGATTACGTCAAGAATTAAATAATCTAGTCAGAGAAGTATTAATGGTTGTTGTTAAAGAAGTTTTTAAGAATTTTCATGAGTGCAGCATCTCGAGCAGATTTAATTTTACTATTCGAACTTCTACAATTATATAAACAGTACCCGGTTGACCGAGCTTTGCTCGGTATTTTTCGCTCTGTTTTTTTTTTTTTAATTCGTGTGTTTTGGAAATTATATTTAGATACAAATTACATACTGATGAAATACGAATAATATTTTTTGATCGTAGCGACATAATAGAAAAAACTGAACTGGTTATTTGATTAAAAAATCATGAGTGCAATTAGTTTAATTTAAATTTTCGTGTTTTTAAAAAATACTAAAAAAAGTGCTCGAAAATATAGATTTTCTCAAAAAAGAAAGGAACTTGAAAAAAAATTTAAAAAAAAACGGTCGGCCCGTCTCGATCCATGATATTACGATTTTGTGACTGCCCAATATACCAATTAAGCTATTTGTAATCATAAATAAACTGTCAAAATTTACCTTCTTATTCTAACGATATTATAGCAATTTTTCATTGCCTAAAAACACAGACAAAAAGACATTTTCTAAAAATAAATCCTAGCTAGATCGATTTATTGCCCCCAAAACTCCCTGCACACAAAATTTTATAAAAATCGTTGGAGCCGTTTCCGAGATTCTCGATTATATATTTATATATATACAAAAATTGCTCGTTTAATAGTATATAAACATTCGTGTTCTAAATACTACCGTAAAAATTTTTACGTGATATCTTCCATCCATTTTATTATTAAAGCTCAATATAAAACATATAAATATTCAATAAACAGTATCGTACAAACTTTGTGGCGAGTTTCATTATAAAAGTACAATTGTAAGTTTTGGCGCGCAAACGTTGCGTCCTGTCAACTTATGCACGGAACTAAACTCGCTCGTTTACACGAACGGCGAGTTTAGTTGCGGGTAACGGGAGACGCGCGGGAGGGCAGCACTTCGCACTTAACTCGCCGAAAAATAACTCGGCCGGCTATCCCGTTCAACTTAATCGTTAACTTGCTACTTAACTCGCTTATTGCCGTTCAAACGAGGTTCAAACTTAACTCGCCAGGTTCGCAAGTTAACTCGCTACTGTACATGTCGAAGTGTAAATCGGTCTTTAAATTCAAGACTGGAATGATTTTGATGATTTTTTGTGTTTGTGTGGGTTCCTGGACGGTTTAAATTCACAACAGGACCCGGTAGGTGGCGTTGTTGTCGAGATACAACAGTCACCCGTGCGAAGTCGGAGCAGATCGCTACTACATAAAATGAGGATATCCGCAGGTTGTTGACAGACATAGCCCAAAGGGTTAGTAAGCTCAAGTTACAATGTGCCGTACATATAGCTCGAAAAACCGCGAACTTATGTGGAAGAAAGTTTCTCAAGTGGTAGCCTTGAACCGGTAAGCGAAGCTTAGGGCAGCCCCCCCCCCCCCTATATGGTGTCACAACCTGGTAATATATGCAGGAAGTTGATCGATGCAGGTGGCTCAGGACCATTCTGTAGCGTTCCTTAGGTGAAGCCAATGTTGCTTGCTTCAACTGGAGGGATAGGATAGTTTTTATTCTGATAAGTGACTCTCAATATTTTTAAGGCATTTTTAAAGGACAAAGGGTCGTCGGAAAAGGCAGAACAAAATCTGCCTAGTCAGATAGTTAAATTTAAAAAAAAAAACAGGACGTTTACATGACAACGCACGCATCTACATTTTGATTATTTATTGAGAATAGATGTAGGTGTATTTGAGCATATATAAACATCCACCGAGAATCTATAAGCATCTACTGGGCATGACCATTCTCAGAACAACTATGAGCATCCACTGAGCATCTACGGTGATCCACTGATCATCTACGACCATCCACTGAGCATCAAAGAGCCATAGCATCCACTAACAATTGTGTGGACAGTGTGCTTGTTTGTCACGCCTACATGTGTAATATCATCATTATCGTCAACCCATTAAAGTCCATTGTCTTTGCCTTAATCTTAACGTTTAGCAGACAGATTGACAATCGCAGTACCAGACGTGAAGAGTAAATAATAAAGTGGAGCGGTCTGACGTCAGTGTTCTACCGCAAAGGAAGGAGTTTACCGCTCACCAGATGTCGCTATTTGATACTGAGGTGAAGTTTACTGTTACACTGTCATTTTATTGAGAAGTTTGTTTTAAATAGAACTTTAACAAAATAACGTCGCAGGGGTTTGCCCTTTTTAACTCATTTTTCCATTTTTTTGCTCTTAGATATATTTGTAGTTTGGTTTATTTATTTTTAATCTAATAATAATAATAAAAGCCTTTTATTCAGACAATGTTAGTTTATACTTTCTTCCATATATTTTTCTTTTTACAGACTAATTTTGCTTCAACATCCCTGTCTGTGTGCCTCTTTTGACAAAGGCCTCCTCCAACTGTGACCATTTTTCTGTCACCAGCCACTCTTGTCCATGTGCCACCTGCAACAGCCTTTATTTCATCGATCCATCTTATGGATGGTCTTCCTCGTTTCCTTCTCCTGTTTCTTGTGAACCAGAACATTATTGTTTTTGACCATTTTTCTTTGCCCCTAATTGTATGCCCTATCCATTTCCATTTTAGTTTTCTTATAGTTACCGTAATGTCCCCCGTTCCAGTGTGTTTCTTTATGGTTGTAGTTCTTATTTTATCTTTCAGTTTTTTGCCCATCATACTCCTTTCCATAGCATTTTGGCACACTGCAAGTTTTCTGTTGTGAGATTTAGTAAGTGCCCAGGTTTGGCAACCATATGTCAATATAGGCAGTATACAAGTGTCAAACAGTTTTCGCTTGATGGTCATACTTATTTCTCTGTTTTTCATAATCTCTTTCAGACTCCAATATTGTTTCCATGCGTTCCCAATGCGTCTATCAATTTCTTTTGAAGTTGCATCTGTTGGCGAGATTACTTGACCCAGATATACATATTCATTTTCATAATCAATTTTGTTGTTGTTAACACATATAGGTTCTTTCCTCCCATTTGTCATGACTTTTGTTTTTTGTTCATTCATGAGTAATCCCACTCTACAACTTACAATGTCTAGGTCATTTAGCATTGCCTATAGTCCTTCTGCTGATGGTGAGAAGATTATCAGATCGTCTGCAAATCTTAAATGCGACAGATTTTCTCCGTTGATTGATAGTCCGCATTTCTCCCAGTTCAGGTGACGGAAAACCTCCTCCAGAACAGCTGTAAAAAGTTTGTGTGACATGGGGTCGCCTTGGTGTACACCTCTTCCTATTTTTATTTCCTTGCCTTCTCTTTCTAGTTGGATTCTAGCTTTGCTGTTTTATATATGTTTTTTATTACTCTTATGTATTTATTTTCAATACCCTGGTTTTTAAGCGCTTGCCAGAATCTCTTCATGTTCAAGTGAGTCAAATGCCTTACTGTAATCAACAAAACCGCAGTAGAGGGTTGTATTAAATTCCTTACCTTTTTCAAATAGTTGTTTTACCACATGTATATGGTCTAATGTCGAGTAACCAACCACTTCTAAATCCCGCTTGTTCTCTCGGTTGATTATCCTCTAGCGTTTTGGATATTCTGTTAAGAATTACCTTGGCAAAAACTTTGGAGATGTTCGACATTAAGCTAATAGGCCTATAATTATTTATATTATTCTTATCTCCTTTCTTGTGTAGCAGTATTATGTTTGATATTGTCCACTGATCAGGTATTATCTCACTCTGCAGCACTTCGTTAAATAGGTATGTCAGGATTCGTAAAAGGTGATCTTTATTTTCGATAAGAAATTCGTCACTGATTCCATCTGAACCGGGAGCTTTATCTTTCTTTTGAGTTTTTACAGCTTTTTCCACTTCTGCAGGTATTATATCTAGTGCTTCTTCCCCGCCCGCTAGGTCTGTTGTTTGACTGTTGCTTTTATTTGCATACAACTCTCGGAAAAAGTTTGTGGCTATTGAGATAATTTCGAGGCGTCTGGTTTCGCAATTGCGGTTTCTATCTGTGATACTGGGTATCCACTCTATTTTTTCCTTCAATTTTTTGAATGCTTTTTTGGTGCCTAAGGTCTCGAATACATCTTTCTATTAATTCTAACCTGTGTCTTTGGCGGTCTCTTCTCAGTTAGATTTGATTTTCTTACTTAAGTCAGCTATATTTTTCCTTGATTCTTTTGTTTTTCGGGCCATCGATGTTAGTGTAGCTCTGTTTCTTCACAACAAGTCAAGTTCAAGTTCTTCTTCTTAACAAGTCATTTTTAATATAATTAATATAAAATGTAACTAATAATACAGAAATGAATATTAACCTTTACATTTTCCTAAAAAGTTATTTTCCCCGTTATGAAATATGTCAAATATTTCATCTCCTTATAATGTGCGCCCGCCCTGGTGGCAAAAAAGTGGTGGATACCCTCACTGGTGAACTTCCCGTGGTCTCAACAATTTATTTCATACTAGCTTCTCCCCACGAACCCCTCATAGGAGCAAAAACGTCTTCATACGAAAAGTTGAGAATTGTAAAAAAGTAAAATAAAACGCAATAAAAATCGTAAAAATAGTTCATTCAACGAAACGTCTTTGTGATTATTTTCTTGCGGTAATATTTACTTTTTATTTAGTACAAAATAGTATGGTGTAAAAGAATTCACTACCCATATCATCTCGTAGGTCTCATATTCCCATTTCTCTCATTTTTGCAGCAGGGATGAGTATTTCACGCCTGGCGTTAACTACATGGCAATTATCGGAAGTCTTATCATTTTAGTACACCCCTGAGTCGTCTTTTACGATAACCATGGGATCCACTACAAGGCAAAATATAGAGAAATTCTAATATGAACCTACCTTATATTCATCAACGCTGTACAGGATAAGTTTTCGGTTGGCATCACTGGCAACTAAATACATAGAATCTGGGCTGTAGCGAACATCCGTCACAGGTCCCAGGTGGGTCAGCTCAGTCTTCGGCGACAGCGAGCCGGACGCCACAGAGTAAATATGCACTTTGCTATCAGCACCTAAAAAATAAAATGCATTGTGTAATACACACAAAAGACAAAAATATTGTTGTCGGCATGTAGCAAATATTTGAAAGCCTACAAATCATCATCATCAATCTTTAAAAAAAATCATTTATTCCTAGAAATAGAGCTACAGACCTGAACATACAGACACACACAAGTACCCAAATTATACAGAACAACAAATTATTTCTTAATTTAGGAAGATAGTTTTTAACTATTTGTCGCTTACATTATTATTTATTTTTTATTCCTAGGAAAAATATGAATACAATATTTTTAGTGAAAAACGTATATTGCGGTCACATTAACTTGACGCATCGCTGGAATGCGAGGCCCCCCGCCGCCCGCTGGCCCCCGCACTCCCTTAGCTCGCCCGGCAATCGTCAGTATGGTTAGCATCTCTGTTACACTGTTGTAAAAGACTTCATCAAAGCCATGCGTCAAGTTAATGTGACCGCGTTGTAGATATAATCTGGTATTATTTTTGATTTAATATTAAGTTTTCGGTATCATTATAATTTAGTGTGGTGAGATATCTTTTTACTATTTGTTTAGCTTTCAATGTGGTGCAACTTTTGATGTTATCTATGTGCAATTTTTGTATGTCGTCTCCACAATACAGGAGAGATTCTTAGTGTGCGGATTAGTTTCTAAAAAATCTTCTCAAAATATTTTTTGACGTAAGGATTTTCTTCTGTATCATGAATACATAAATTAATAATAATAAATCATTTTTTAAAGACCGCTTTTCTACAGCTTTTATTCTGCTTTCTTGCTTCTTCTGTCACACTCAACTTTCACTACCATAAATTAAAGTAGGGATTAACACAGTATTATAAATTACAATACGTGCCTTTTTTTGACAAATTCTGATTCTTTATAATAGAGTGTAGTCACTCTATCAGTCACTATTTCCTGCATCCACTCGTCGTTCTATATCCTTATCATATCTACCATCCCTACTAAATACACATCCCAAATACACGAACTCATCCACTTTGCTCAATTAGCTTCCCATCTATTCTTATTTCACACAACATTTTACTTTATAAATTGATTTAAATCGTTTCATTCTAGATCAAACCTTTAGTATATTTTTCACGCCCAACAAACTGCGTAACAGTTTGTCGGCAGGCAGAAGGACATACATGCAAACTCGGAACAATTATTTGTACTCCATAAGAATACTTGTTCCGTGTTGAATTCGAACCCGCAACCTACTAAATACGCATTCGTCACAAGAAGACGACGTCCCCAACGTTACACCGTTAACGTACGTAACGTACGTAACGTAACGTCGATTCTTCCCCTCGGACCTCTGTAAAGTGTAGCTGTGTCTAATCTATATTTGTTTATAATAATTTTAATTGATAAAATATAATTTAGTAAAATTAAATTCGTGAAAAATAATAGGAGTTCATAAAGTGTGAGTAGTGCAAGGATTGCTGATAGCGCCCTACTTACAACATCTGCGGTGCGGTGCGTCATCGCGTTTCATCGCTGCGTACGCGCAACATCTCTGTGTGTGCGCTATTTAACACATCGAGTCAACGAAACTCTTGCGCCTCTTGCCGCCCTGGTACATCAAACGCACGCAACAACGATCTTATAGTGCAAGACATCGGCTCTACGATTTTGGTATTACTCTTTAACATTTATAATATCCTAGTAATATTATCTAGTAGAATAGAGGCGTCCTTAACTTGGACTGGAGGCGACCTTAATTTGGAGTTTTTTGCTAGGATATAAGCGACCGAAACAATTTGAATTTTTACTACTATGCAGTGTGTTTCGTGCTTAAAACCTGTGACACAAAATGAACTTCTAACTTGTACGGCTTGTAAATTGCACCTACACTATAGGTGTGCTAATTACACTTCAGCTGACTTTCGAGAACATAGAGACTCCCTGAAAAAATCTTTTATGTGTGATAGCTGTACACAAATAACAAGAAGATACCGAAACGATAATACTCCAATATCAAAAGCACAGCCTTCGAAAAAGAGTCCGGGATCTCAATTAGATATAGAAAAGAGTCCAAACCATACTCCGAAACAACTGACATACGAGGAAGTCAGTAACTTGTTGGACACTAAACTTAAAGATGAAATTCCAAAAATGTTAACCTCTTTAATTGAGTCTCAGAAAAAGGAACTTGAGGATATTAAAGTTAACCTTAAAGAAATTCAGCAAAGCAACTCCAACATTGAAAATAATATTGCCCTCTTAACAACACAAAACGAGGAATTACGTAGAAGGCTTAATGAGTTAGAGATAAAAAGTAAACAAGAACGAGAAACCATCACAATTTTGGAAGAAAAACTAGAGGATCAACTAAGAATAAATCGGAAAGCTGGCATTGAATTAAAGAATGTTCCTAAAAAGAAGAATGAAACCAAAGAAGCCCTTGTAGAGATGGTTGTCTGTTTATCGAAATCAGTGAACTACGAGATACTAAAGTCAGATGTTAAAGATGTTTTCAGAACCAGGGGGACAAAAGAGGGAGAAAAGAAAACACCTATTCTCGTGGAACTTAACTCCACGATTCAAAAGACAGCCTTGCTTAGATCGTGTAAAATTTACAACAATAAGAATAAATCTTCAAAACTCCAAGCAAAACACTTAGGTTTCACTTGGGAGGAAGACACCCCGATTTTCGTATCGGAGCAATTAACACCTAAGAGCTCTAGACTATTCTTTTTGGCAAGAGATCTAGTGAAAACTAAAAGGTTTCAGTTTTGTTGGACATCTTACAGCAAGGTGTACTTGAGAAAAAGTGAAAATTCACCCATCATTCATGTAACAAACGAAGCACAATTGCACCAGCTAACTTTGCAAAATGAGGCATGACTAATTACTATCTTTTGTATCTGCATGTTTTCTGATTTTTTCTTTAATTTTTTGTTTAAATGGTTTATTATATTGTTACTTCAAAGTTAATTTATATTGCTTACAAACTTACATTAAATACAAAAAACGGATACAAAACATTCATACACAAACACTACTCAAACTGTTTAATAAAATTATACGTTTAATAATTAAATCACATATTTACTCTACACACACATATTCACATTACATTTACATTACACAACCTAATATATATTCTATGCTAATGACCCAACAGTTCTCTTACTTTGTCCATGAATAGTTCTCTGAATACACTACAGGAATTAGACGACACAGAAATTTCACAGTCTATAAAATGTTCAATAGATGATTTGTCTTCAAACGCTGTTTTTAAATATGGAAATCTGAATATTATAGCTCAAAATATAACAAGTATATATTGTAATTTTGACAGTCTATTAATACACTTAGCGCAACTTAAGCCTTGCATTGATATAATAATTTTGACGGAGTGCTGGTTAGATAAAAATAAATCAATTCCCACTTTACATAGCTACTGTTCCTATTCGACAAATAGTCAGTTAAATCAAAACGATGGTGTGGTAGTTTACATAAAGAATGTTTACAGAGCACTTGTCAAGGAAATAAATTTATACAAAGCTTCATGTTTACAAATAACTATAAATCAATACACAATTTTAGGTATATATCGTTCCCCTTCCATCACAAAAGCTGACGAATTTATTCACTCTATTGATTTACATCTAAATTCAGTTAAAACTAGTCATATTATTATAGCGGGAGACATTAATATAAATTTATTACCCATTATTTGTGAGCAAAGCTATGAAAGAAATAACAGAAATCTTTATTTGACCGCTTTGGCTACACATGAAATACTTCCAGGCCACCATTTTCCTACCAGAGGATTGCGTTGTTTGGACCATTTTATGCTAAAAATTGATAAAAAAAGAACAACTGCTTTCGTCGCTATTCTCGATACAACTATAACAGACCACAATATGACTCTACTTAGCCTAGTGGGCAACAATAGTTTAAGCAAATCAAATAAAACGAAATCTGTAACTGATTTTAATGCCGCCTTAAACAGTCTACATTTAAACGTTTTTGACGATTTATATTTATGTACAGACCCAAATACTCTAACTAATATATTGATCGATAAAATATCTATTGCATTAATTAAACACACCAAAATTTTAGCTGTTCCTGGGACAAAGAGATTTATCAAGCCCTGGATGACAGAAGGTATACTTCGATGCATAAGAAACAGAAATGCTATGCAAAAAAAACTAAAACAAGACCCAACTAATGATATATTAAAGATCACTTACCGTCGCTACCGAAATTTTTGTAATAAACTTATTAAAAAACAAAAACGTAAACATGATTGTAGTGTCGTTTCTAAATCTTGTAAAAATAATAAAGTTCTCTGAAAAAATATAAATGATGTTACACAATTTAAAAAAAAGAATGTTTCAAATTCGTGTTTATTAAATATAAAACCTACACCCCAGGATTCAGTTAATTATATTAATAAATATTTCTCCGGAATAGGTAGTTGCCTGGCTGAAGAAATTAAGTCTAAGATGCTATACAGGTCGATTCCTAAATCCACTTCTACTACTGTACTCTTAAACTCTTTTGTTTTGCTCGAAACAGATAATGCTGAAGTAGAGTGGGTGTTGATGAGTCTTGACTCTGATAGCGCTCCCGGGTGGGATAAAATTCCAAGCAGGTTTTTGAAGTTGGGAAAGGATTTGTTTGTGCCCGTACTCACTTACCTTATAAATCTCTGTTTTACGAGTGGTATATTTCCTTACGCACTTAAACAATCATTAGTAACACCTGTTTATAAAAGTGGAAATAGAGACGATATAAATAACTACCGCCCTATTTCTGTCCTACCAGCTTTGTCCAAAATTATAGAGAAAATCTTAAATACTAGGATATTAAACTACTTAAATAAATATAATATTTTATCAAATCAACAATTTGGCTTTAGAAAACAACTTTCCACAGAAGACGCTATTCTCACATTAAGCTCTTTAATAGTAAAGAATTTAGATAATGGCAAAAAGTGTATTACAGTATTTTTAGACCTGAGAAAGGCTTTTGAAACGGTCTCTATTCCTGATCTTTTAAAGTTTTTGGAGCTTATCGGCTTCAGAGATACTTCGCTAAACCTGATGTTCAGCTACCTACATGAGCGCACTCAGCGTGTTCATGTGGACGCTGTGTTGAGTGACGAAGAAAATGTTATTTTCGGCGTCCCTCAGGGTAGCGTCTTAGGGCCTACGCTGTTTTTGGTCTATATTAATGAGCTGTGCAAACTTTCTATTCCTCACGGTCACATCTTCTCCTATGCTGACGATACAGCTGTTACTTTTTCGGGAGACACTTGGGAGGAAGTGAAAATGCGTACAGAATCGGGACTTAAAACTATAGCAGCCTGGTTAAGTAACAACCTACTCTCATTAAACACGCATAAAACAAATTATATTTGTTTTGCTATTTGCAATTACACTCAACCACCAGCCAACTTCAGCATTAAAATACACACTTGCCAAGACAGCCTATTTTTTAATTGTGACTGTGCTGTTATAGACAGAGTGGACAAAACAAAATATTTAGGTGTTATTATTGACCAGAGACTGTCTTGGTATAACCATATTGAATTAATAACTGGCCGCATAAGAAAATTAATGTGGATTTTCAAAAAGTTAAGACATGTAACAACCAACGAATTATTGATCAAAGTATATACAGCACTGGCTCAATCTGTTCTTACTTATTGTATCCCAGTATGGGGAGGAGCTTTAAAAACAAGATTCCTTGAGGTTGAGCGAGCTCAAAGAGCCCTGCTTAAGGTCTGCTATTTCAAACCATATCAATTCCCCACTACTGACCTTTATAATTTGTCTGGTGTCTTGTCAGTTCGAAAGTTATATATTTTATTCTTATTGCTTAAAATTCACAAATCTACTAGGTATGAACGTGACAAGACAAACAAAAGAAGAAACGACTTAGTTCTATATACCGATCGCTGTAAAACGACATTTGCTTCAGTACAATATGAGAAAAGGGCAGTATACTTATATAATAAAATAAATAAAATCTTAAGCATATATCCATTGCATAGCATAGAAGTTAAAAAGAAAACAATAGAATGGTTGAAAACCTTAAATTACAACGAAACCGAAACATTTTTAGAAAAAAAATTACTTAACTTGTTACACATAATGAATAATTTACTAAGTATACCATACCTCAACATGCACACACCACATACACATACACTACACAATCACACAACTAACACCAACGGATATTATATTGTAAAAAAATACTACATAAGTTCAACTGTAAGTCAAAAATCTATGTGTTACCCATGTTCTAAACACTAATTTATATAAATGAAGGACGGGAAGAGCGGAGCCTCCTAACACAAGTTTCCGAACTTAAAAGGAGTGTTCCAATAATGTATTTAATTTTAAGTATTACTGGTTTGAGAATAAAGATTTTTGATTTTTTGATTTTTGAACGTGAGTTTGCACTGACGCGATTTTCACAAAAAAAAAACATGTTTTAAACACTGTTTTCTGTTAATGTAACAAAAACTGTTTGCCTAGTCAAAGAACATATTGTAGTGAAATATGTTTGACAGTTTATTGTACATTACATATTTTAACTGCGTTATATCTTTATAACTACAAAAACAAAATGTTTAAAAGTAAGTTAAGTGTAGAAATATTGTCATGGTGAAAGATAAGTTTGAATATCTGTTGAAAATTTCAGAAGTTTTTGTGAGTGCGAACGCCACCATCAACAAAACATGTTGTGTGATTTATTTTATGCGACCAACACTTAACGTTTCAAAACATAACGTGTTGGATGTTTCTCAGTGCAAATGTACTGTAACCGTTACAGCCTATAAAAGTTCACTGTTAAATAAGGGCCTCCCTCATAGATTGTCTCATAGGATGACAGGCCTGTTGGTCTAGTGGTTAGTGACCCTGACTGCTATGCCGGAGGTCGTGGGTTCGATTCCCACCCAGGACAAATATTTGTGTGATGAGCACGATCATTTGTTCTGTGTCTGGGTGTAATTTATCTATAATATTTATGTATTTAGAAATATATAAGTATGTTTATCAGTTGTCTAGTACCCATAACACAAGCTCTGCTTAGCTTGGGACTAGATGGCGTTGTGTGATGGTTGTGGAATATTATATAAAAAAAAAAAAAAAATAGGAGGGTCATTTGCCTGTGGTTGCCAGGTTGCCACGCTTGGCAAGTGGGTCGACAACCGCAGTTTTTTTTTAAATTTAGTCTTTATTAGAAAGACGCTACTCCTGATTCGTTTCCCTCAGTCGTCTCTTACGACGCCCATGATATGGGGTAGTGGATATTCTTAAACCACCACTACACGGTTTAAGTTACACGTGCCACGTCAGAAAAGCTGAAGAGTTACGACAGAAAGAAAAGCATCTTGTAGATGAATTTAATATTTAGACGGCTCCGTGGGGCCGTGGCTTAGCAACGAGTTACAGCGCTAAGGGCCGCGGGTTCGAATCCCTACAAGTATTTGTTTCAGGTCTGGATGTTTGTCCTTATGATATTTATGTATGTAAACTGCCCCCACGATACAGGACAGAATCTTAGTGTGCAGTATCAAAGTAAAAATATTAGGCACTCTACGCTGTGCGAGCTGAATTGAACTTTATTGCGCCGTGAGATAAATCGCTATTTGCGGAGTTTTTGCAGAATGATTCTATTGTCCTATTAAATGAGAATGATAATGAGAAAGATAGAAAAATCTCATGACCTGGGAATAACAACAAATACATTACAGCAAAGGGCTGTTATAAGTTGGTAAATAAGACCATCTCAAGGCACTCTTATTTGGGTGTGGCAAAGATTAAACAGTAAAAGCAGTGTACTTACCACCAACAGCGACTTGCTTGGACTTAGGTTCGATAGCAACGCAGCTCGGCTCGTAGCTCACGGGCAAGTTGGACTGTTTGCTGCTGCCCGCTAGGACCAGTAGCTGAAAAACAAAATGTTATATGTTCCAGCACTTCAGTCTGCAAGCATTATCAAAATGCTGCAAATTATTTATTAAATCTATTAAAACATTAATTCAATTGAGATTGATTAAATATTTTAACAGATTTAATAAATAATTGATTAATGTGGACTAAATTGGGTTTTTACATATTATATACTTGATTGCTTGCAACGCGCTTTAGAGCCCATGGGCTCAAGCTTATTAGTCTGTGCCATAAAAAAATACGTGTGGCACCCGGGGACTGCCGCCGTAAAGCTATTCATAGCATTTTTATCAACTTATGCAATTATAATTATTTATTTATGTTATTTATGCAGTTTTTTTTTCTTTAATATTAATTCAAATTTTTTTTTGATATTAATTCAATTTACACTTTTTGAGCGTGGTGACCGATAAGAAAACAATTTTTTTTCTTTTATTTAATAAATGAGAAGTTACTATTGTTTAAAATATTTTTATTATCTTACAATAGATGTAGGTTATTCAGGAATTTTTGTCATTGAAACTATAGGTTTATGGTAATTAACTAGTTCTTCTGACAAACGATAATTTTCTATAAAGTCTGTGTTTATTAAATACTCTAAATTCACGAAAGTTGCTAGCATGACGACGACTCATATAAATTCAAAAAATATGCTTCTTGCAATAAACTATATTATTGTTTAAAATATTTTTATTATCTTACAATACATGCAACTAGTCTACACGAATACGTCTGTCGCACGCACACAAACACCGTGCCGAAGTCTGCCGAACTTAAACGACGTTAGACGATGTTAGGTTTTCGGGTCTTGGTTATTTATCGTTACGGAATTTCTTGGTTCGGTCGCCGAAGCTATGCAATAGCTTAAAAAATTCCGTGCCTCCGTTCTGCCCCCCCCCCCCCCCACCTTACCCGTTCAAGTACGTAATACGTATTTTTTAGGATAAGGGTGACAAAGTCCACCTGATGGTAAGTGGTTGCTCTGGCCTATAGACATCTACATCTATCCTATCCTCGATTACGAATCAAAATGCAGATGCATTTTCACCCGTGACGACTAAGATGAAATGCCTCGTTTACAGTAAAAAAAAGGGTCTCCGGTTCTCTGGACTCATTAGAAACACAGCAGCGTTAGTCTGCTATTTTATGCTGGTATTCTATGAGAGTGTGATCCTGTGAGTGAGCCTACCCATTCATGCTACAACTTTTCTACTAATATAGTTGCAGCATGGCTTTATCACGTATATTACTTCAACGGTTTAATTGTTAAAATATGTAATAATTAATATACTCACTTCTTTAACGGTGGCAACAATTGTCATATCTTCATCCACAATATGGTCCAAGGCTCGAGGCTGGGACCCCAAAGGCACAGATTTGTCAGTGTATGTAGGCACTTCACCTAATTATATAAAAAAAAAATAATAAGACATTAAAATATGATATAGAATATGCGGTATGGAGGTTAATTGACAGCCCAGATAAGGGAGTGATACACTTAAAGCGGTACGCAGACCAAAATCTTGTAAAAGTGCGTTTTTCAGTGACTATTATCTCATTATTTACGAGAAATAAGCTACATCTAAAAGCACATTATTAATGTTCGATATCCTATCATCACATTCCACGTTCCAATTTATTGTTATGTGTTATAAATACATTTAAAATCTACTTTTAAAAATGACTAAATTTACTGATTACATGCATCTGTTGCTAAGAGCAATGATCTAATCATTTGAGGATTACACCAATGGATAGATAATTTAAAAATCTATATTATTCACGTTCATTTCTTTTCTTAAGTTCGCTTTTCTTTTTTAATTGAAATAATTCCAAAAATTCGAGCGTATTTTTACGTGATATATTGTAGCGATAGCGCGTGGATTGTATAGGACCGAACGTCCTATACAACCGACCGAAGGTCGTTCGCGAAAACGCCTTAAGCCGGTATTACATAACACAGAAACAACCCCGGTTCGATTCTCGATGGTATAAATCAAATCATGCAGCTTTAAGAATTAATCTATCTTGTTTGCAGCAGGAAGAAACCAGCATATATTAAGCTGCTAGTCTCAACAGGAACTAACCCTACGTGCAGGACAGGATTATAATGCCCGAGTGTAAGCGGAAGTACAGGCAGTCTCTATACCTTTACTGTCATAATCCGATGGGACAGTAATCTGACACGACCGCAGAGAGATCACTTGCGGTACCCACAGCTTTACGTACTTTCCATGAAACGAGGGTGAAAATACCTTTCACTTTCCAGCTCCAGGCTGTTTGTGTCAATTTCTTGACAGGGAAACCTAATAACCTATTTTGGCCTAACACAGGATTCGAACCCCCTGATCATCAAACGCGTTTACGACCACCAGGCAATGGTCATAAATATATTGAAAATGTATTTAAAATCACCATTACCATGGCAGTGGTAGCTCAATTCGGGCCAAAACTAGAAATGTAAGGTCTCTGACCAATTGTGGAACATATCCTTTAGTCTCCGACTACCATGACAACTATGAGATGATGAGGTCATTATCATAAGATTTATGATATCCCCAGAATACCAACATAAAATAGCAGCTTAATACTACTATGTTAGGTACGGTAAGTGTACAAAGGCATTCTATTTTAGTCCTCAGGGGTGACAACACATCTGCATTTTGATTCTTAATTGAATATAAATATAGATGTCTATGGGCCACAGTATCCACTTACCATCAGGTGGACTGTGTGCTCGTTTGTCATCTTCATAAAACACCGTTAAAATGTAGATAGATACTACCTTCAGCGCTGGGAACAGCAAATCGCAGTGAATCATCGATGCCGCAAGTTATCAAGGAGCCATCTTTCCCCGCGCACATTCCATTCACCTGATTCCCGTGGCCTGCACCTGCGACGTGACGGCCTTCACCTGGGAACAAAAATATAAAGTCTAATATAATAATTCAGTTTTAACACCATCATCATCATACACTAACAAAAGTCAAAAGTATACTGCTGAAATAGAGCTCACCATAGACTTTCCAGAGGGGGACTTTGCCTTTGGCAATTGCAGTTTTTTTATTTTCTAGTCGGTATTAGGAAGATGCTGTCCATCACCAGGTTTATTTCCCTCTGTCGTCTCTGTCGCCACTTGCGACACTCAAGAGACGAAAATGGAATACATAATGAATATTCTTAAATCGTCACCACACGATTTAATTCGATTTAGTCTCATTTTATAACTCTAATAACAATCGAAACTTCAGTGAAAGTGAAATCTCTATAACTTAGAAAAGAGAGTTTTGGCGGGAACTAGACCCTCAGCGGTTTGCTGTGACCTCGTTGTGTTATCAGTTAACCCCTCAATCCCAATAAAAATCCCATGCAGTGGCATGCGCCCGGCAAATCCCGAGCGTCAGAGAATTTTGTATAGCTTTTATAATGCCAAATTTCTTCATAGAAAAGTAGTCTTTAAATATAAGTGTTAATGGTTTAAAGTGCTGTGGGTGTGCGCGGTCGACTCCGACCGCTTGAATTTTGACGGAATAGCGCCGCGGTCGGATTCGATCGCCTGGGGACTGAGAGGTTAAATAATAGGTTTAAAAAAAATTTTGATATGTTAAAGTGATGTGCTTTTGTCTATTAGGTAACTGGGTATGTAAACTGTAGTGAAAACAACGAAACAAGTGATCAGATGTTGATATAAATCTCAGGTTATTTTGTGCGCTTAGGTGCCTTAAGAATTTGAAATGTCTCGACAGTGCTGGGTTAAATTGTCTTCGAAGTATCCAAAAAACTCCGCAATATGTTGCATCAACATATTAGAAGGGAAATTTTGAACAAATTATCATATAGCATAATTTCCCACAACTTGACACTGATAAAAGTGCAAACTTACAAGTCCACTATAAGAAAAAGAGAAAACAAGAACCGACAAGAAACAGGTAGTTATTTAATTTGAATTCTGAAGTATTTGATGGTTTTTAGTAAACAGTAAGTACTCTATCGCCTCTTACGAAACCCACGGAATGATATGGAGTATTATAGTGGAGTGGAGTGGAGTATGACAGTGGATTCTCTTACGACTCCACTATAGGGCGAGTAATCACTGGCTTAGGGGCCATTCATTAATTACTTGAGGATGATTTTGGTGATTTTGATCCCCCACCCCCCAACCAATTGTAAAGGTACATAATATTTATCGAACTCCCCCCCCCCTCCCTTTTCTTACGTAAGATTCTATGATTTTTATTTAGATTAGATTAATATACAGGAAGCATTTACCATAATTATTATATTTATTATAACATTGAAAAATGGATAATACAAAAATTTAATATTTGAACAATAAAAAATCAAATAAGATGTAAATCAAAGTGTATGTTAAAGAATGAAGAAAACCAATCGGCATTCGAAATGGAACTAAATTCGTAATAATCAATTTCGACTTACAAAATATTAGGTAAGAATGGGTTTACTTCCCTTACTCCCAAGATAAGGGCATGCAGATATTTTTTAACCCTCGGGACACTTACGTAATTAATTAAAGCCTCTTATAAGTTAAAAATTAGAGATAATCCCAAATCATGAATGGAATGGGATAGAATAAAAATAGATTTTTTTTATTCAATATAGATTACATGTAATTCTTATTGAAAGACATTTTTTACTTTTATCACTGGTTCAGAAAAGCCTCTGTCCTGGGAAAAACCAGCAAGAAACTCAGCGGGACTCTTATTTAAATGTAAATTATACAATAAGAAAGGTTGTACAAACTGTTTCCTAAACTCATTTAATAAACTGCTTGAAACCAAACACCTCATTCCCAGGGTTTGTTATCAACCATATATTTTACAACAGCTTAATGTTGCTGTGTTTTGTATAGTGAGTGCAGAGAACCGGAGACCCTTTTTACTGGAAACGAGGCATTCCATCTTAGTCCTCACGGGTGACAATGCATCTGCATTTTGTTTTTTAATCGAGGAATGAAATAGTCGTTGTCCACGGGTCGCAGTATCCACTCTTTTGTCACCCCTATATTATAAAAAAATAACATTTATATTATAACCCTTTTTGTACACATTTAGTACAAACTTGGTAATAGAGACCTTGTGTATTTTCTGGGACTTTGTCGTAATAGCAAATGTTCTGACTCTGGAGTTGAGAAACTGGTATTACTAAATTATGTTCGTTCCTAGTGTTTACAGAGTGTATAACACCTATTTTTTAATAAAACTACTTTTGTGTACATTACCGGTAGTTGTGTTCCAGGAAGTGACGCACCCATCATGACTGGCGGTGAAGACTGTTTTGGTAGTGGGCTGCAGCGCAAGGCAGGTGATGGGCTTGTTGTGTCCCATCAAGACACGGAGAGGCTTATCCGGGTTATCCACGTCCAAGTAGTTGATCACCCCGGACAACGACACCGAGAGCAAATGCTTGCCTTGCCATAAGCATGATACCTGGAAACAATATTATAATTATGGATATGAGTTTAGTGTTTATAATACCTGATTATTAACCCTTAAAAGTTCGAAGTCTCCATTTGGATCCTTAAATGTCTTATTGTAGACCGCGCCAAAGAGTATACTAACATTAGGGGGACGGCTTAGAACCAAAGTGTATATGATCACTAAGTTTACTCGAAACCATAGATAAGAGTGCTCAAGACGATTCTTTTTTAAATGTTATTTATAAGAATATAATTCTTAAAAAAACTATATTCTTGTCAATAACATTTAAAAATAATAATATTAAAAGAATTATATTATTATATAGTTCACATATAAACTCAAAAACTTGGTAATATTAAGTTGCTGAAAGACGCGCTGTACTTAAAAAATTATATGCGTGTTGATATTCAGTGGAATATCTACAACTCGAACCTCGTTAAGTTGAAATCGTTAAGTCGAAAAAAAATTGCCATTCCCTTGCGCTGAACCCCTAAATACGCGGTATCTCGAATTATTAGACTTTGTTACTCGAACAAAATGTTATTTCCCTACGAAATATTGATAATAGATATTTATACTCTATAACTCGTATTTAAAAAAGGAGACTCCGTCTTACTTGGAATTCCCCGAAATAATAGCAATAAAATCCGGGTTCTTAATCGTAAAAGCTGCCGCGTCACCTGCCGAGTGTCTGCCGAGCTCGGCGGGTGACGCGGCAGCTATGCATGACATGAAACGTCCTATAACTCAAAAAGTATGGATATTAGAAAAAAAGTTTCAGACAAAAGTTTTGGAAAATAAACTGAATTTTCAAAATAAATTTATGCATTTTATTGATTAATCTAATATTTCAAGAGTTATTGGCCGCGATAAAAAACCGGTTCCTTAAATGGGCCATAAATCGTAAACGGTAAGTTTTACAAAAAAGTTTACTGGAAACAAAAGGTTCGAAATTTTATTTTCTACAATAATGGTTTGTATAACTTTTGCCTTACAGTGCATAGTTACCGAGATATCGGCTGAAAACGTTTTTTCAAGATTGCGCTTGAAGCGCCACCTGGATCTGTCGGCATTTTGTGATTTTATGTTTTTTTTTTATAGAATAGGGTGACAAACGAGCACACAGTACACCTGATGGTAAGTGGTTACTGTGGCCCATAGACATCTACATCTATCCTCGATTACGATTCAAAATGCAGATGCGTTGTCACCCGTGAGGACTAAGATGGAATGCCTCGTTTCCAGTAAAAAGGGTCTCCGGTTCTCTACACTCACCATACGAAATACAGCAGCATTAAGCTACTATTTCACGCTGGTATTCTGTGAGAGCGTGGTCCTTCCCCGGTCGAGCCGACCCATTCGTGCTACAACTATACTACCAATATAACTGCAGCATGGCTCTACCACGTATAAAATGTGATCCTAATGTGATCCTAAACCTCATAAAAAATTAAATTAAATCGGAAATTTCGTGCAATGTTAAATTCTATTTGAACTGTACTATTTCATTAATCATTTTATTTGTCAACAACATATTACAATCGTTTTCTAGCGCTCACGTGACCTTCATACAAATAATTCGATATTTTAATTGTCGATAATTTTTATTTTTGATAAGAACATGGTAATAACTCTAAGTTATATTTACCTTTATTTAAAAAAAAATTGTCTTTGGGCAAACCTACTATACTCTTTAGCTTGACCATAGGTATGACTAATAGGTCCATAGACTAACGGTACACGAGTGGTTAAACCGCAGCACAGGTTCAAATCCGAGCAAGCAAAATTTTTTGTTGCACATAATAATGTCCTCCAGTCCGAATATCGGCCACGGCGGCCTGCCTCAACGGAGACTAGCTATCGGCGCAGGACAGGATTATAGTGCCCAAGTGTATGGGCAAGCACAGGTGCACTCTCTATTCCCTCACTCTCATGATCCGAAGGGACGGTAAACCGACACGACCGGAGAGAGATCAGGCGCAGGACCAACGGCTTTACATGCTTTCAGAGGCACGCAGGTGAGACACTGCCAACTTCCTGACTCCGGGCAACTACTGAGAATTTCTTGACGGAAAAAGTCAATAATTATTTTTTTTTGGCCAGACCTGAGATTCAAACCCAGGACCTCACGATCAGCAGTCACACTACTACAACCACTAGACCAACGAGGCAGTCACATCATTAACAGACGCACCAACGATTATATTGTACGACTTTTTTTGCTGTTAGGAAAAATAAGGTGGATTAGGTGATTAAAGTAGAAGCCAATGGCATAGATATATTTTAAACTAGGGGTTCAGCCCCAGCTTCACCTGGAGAAAATCTATTAACGTGGCGTTATTTAGATCTACTACGCGTTCATTTTCAAGTTTGCTGTCGTCGACTGTTATGATATAACAGCTGACGGTACCGCAGACAAAAAAGTTCACATAAACATGATAATTTTTTTTTTCAAATTGAACGAAACTAAGTAAATAGTTTATTGTTCTGTACACAGAAATTGAGAGCAATACAAGTAAATAAAATGCATATCCTATACCTTTAAACGAGCAATTCTTGTGTGTATATATATATATATATATATATATATATATATATATATATATATATATATATTGTTAGTAAATGAGAACACAACCATTTGTATTTCTTTGTTGGCTTTACTGCTAATTTAATTGCCTTATGTTGGCAACATTTTTACATTCTCATCTTTTATAGTTTGTGGCACAGTAATCTATGTTTTCTGTGGTTATTACTAATAAAAACGTTGTTGCATATTTCCGTGTTCTACAGTTATTTTAATGATTTCATCCCAAAACATCAACATGGTAGCAGAGCGTGGTTGATAAAAATCATTAAAAGTAAAAACGCAGAAAGAACAAAATCCGGCAGCGGCGTAATTGTTCCGTCACGCCACCGTCATACATTTTGAGGTTACCGCATAACCTAGACCTACCTTGGAGCGGCGTGCTCGATCAGTGACATCGTTGAAAAATTGTTATACATAAGTAGAAGATGACCAGTACCGGCCACAATCCATTTCAAATAGACAGACTCGTCGGGAGAGACAATTATGCGAATTGGAAATTCGCAGTGGAAGCGTATTTCAAGCTTGAAGATTTGTGGAGTTGTGTTGAAGGAACTAATACCGACGCCAGGAAGGAAACAAAGGCAAAAGCTAAGCTTATTTTACTGTTAGATCCGATTAATTACGTGCATGTACAGAGCGCAACTACATGTAAAGAAGTCTGGGGTAGCTTGCAGCAGGCCTTCGATGACAGCGGGTTATACAGAAAAGTTGCCTTGTTGAGAGACCTTATCACAACTACATTGGACAGTTCTCGAAATGTAGATGACTATGTGAATAAGATAATGTCCACAGCTCATAAGCTTAGGAATATCAAATTTGACATTGACGATGAATGGCTTGAAACGCTTATGTTGGCTGGCTTACCCGAAATTTATAAGCCAATGATAATGGGTTTGGAGAGCTCAGGGATCAAGATTTGTGCAGACTCCATCAAAACTAAACTCCTGCAGGAAGTTCAATGCTCAGAAAGCACAGCATTCTTCACTAAGAGGACAGCCGTTCTCAGGAATCACAGTACAGGAAAGGCTTGTAATCAGAAAGGACCCCGATGTTATAATTGTAATAAGTACGGACACTTCGCCAAGAACTGCCGTGCTCCGAAGAAGAAGAATATTGAAAAAGTAGAAGAAAATAAAAGTTATGTTGCAGCTTTTTCAGCATATTCTCAGACAATGAATCCGGACCTTTGGTATGTGGACTCAGGTGCCTCTATGCACATTACCAATAGATGTGACTGGATGTATGATGTAACAAGTCCACCGATACCCACCATAACTGTTGCCAGTAGGACACCACTACCCGTGGAAAATATGGGAAAGGTTAATTTATTAATGAATAATAATAAACAAAGTAAAATTCAGGTAAGAGATGTTCTGTATATACCTAAACTTGCTGCCAATCTCTTATCAGTAAGCGCTATCGTGAAAAGTGGCTGTAAGGTAAATTTTAGAGATAAATGTTGTGATATTTTTGATCATAATAATAAATTCCTCTGTTCAGCCACATTAGTAAACAATTTGTATCAGTTAAACACTCACAGAGAAATGTTCTCTAATCTAACATGCTCAAATAACTTAAATGATGTTGTCCTATGGCATAGACGCATGGGACACCTGAATTTTTCAGATGTTAACAAGTTACTGGAGTGTGCAGAGGGAGTCGATCTGTTTCCTGACAATAGTAAAGGTCCTTACACATGTACCACCTGCTTCGAAGGTAAACAAAGCAGATTACCCTTCAACAACATTGGCTCCAGAGCTTCACATCCATTGCAGCTTATCCATACTGACTTGTGTGGACCGATGGAGCAGATGTCGCTGGGAGGTATGAAGTATTTCATTACCTTTATAGATGACTTTACTCGAAAAGTTAATGTCTATTTTTTGAAAGACAAATTGAGTATACTAGAAGTGTTCAAAGATTATAAAAGTAAAGTAGAGAATGAACTTGATACTAAAATAAAAATTGTTCGGTCAGATAACGGGAAGGAGTACTGTAATAAGTTATTTGATAGTTTTTTGAATAGGCATGGAATTGAACATCAAACAAGTACTCCATACTCACCCCAACAGAACGGCCTAGCTGAAAGGATGAACAGGACGCTGGTAGAAAAGGCCAAATGTATGTTGTTTGATGCTCATTTGCCAAAGCAGTTTTGGGCAGAGACGCTAGCAACAGCGACCTATATAGTTAATAGGTCACCCACTAGATCACTTGATGGCAAAACTCCTATAGAGATGTGGTCAGGCAAGAAACCCAACTTATCAAATATAAAAATTTTTAGCTCTGAAGTAATGGCTCAAGTACCTAAAGAAAAACGTCAAAAATGGGATTCTAAATCTAAAAATTTTTTTTTATTTCTTGGTTACTGTGAATCTAGTAGGGGATATCGGCTACTTGATCCTGACACAAATAAAATTGTCAAAAGTAGAGATGTAGTGTTTTTAGAAAATGTTCAAAGAATTGAGCATAATGTGTACTTACCTTGCTTACCTAACAGTGATCCTAAAATACAGTTAACTGAAGAACCCTGCAAAGAAGAATCACGAATCAGCTCAGATCGGTCTACGAGTGATGAGTCTGTCAGGCGACAGTGATGATCCATCCTACATACCAGAGGAATCAGTTGACCTTCCGACACCAGCGCGTAATATAAACTTACGGCCACGCAGAGCTACCCAGTATGCAGAAATGGATGACCATGATGTGAGTTACTTTTGTCCAATTCTTAATTTATGTGATCCTCTCACTGTTAATGAAGCTCTTTCATCTCCACATACTGGTCAGTGGAAGAAGGCCATGAAGGAGGAATATGATTCCTTAGTAAAGAATAAAACTTGGTCACTGGTAGATTTGCCGTCAGGTAAGAGAGCCTCGCCATGTAAATGGGTGTTTAAAAGTAAGACAAATGAGAAAGGTGAGATTGTTCGTTTTAAAGCAAGATTAGTCATTAAGGGATGTGCTCAAAGAAAATTAAATGACTACAATGAAGTCTATGCTCCAGTAGTAAGATACACTGCTTGCTCTAGCTGCTAAATATGACCTAGAAATGTTTCAGATGGATGCTATAAGTGCATTTCTTCAGGGTGACATAGACGCTGAAATTTATATGGCACAACCAGAATGCTATGAAGAGAATGATCAGGTGTGTCACCTACATAAATCAATCTATAGGCTCAAGCAGGCTAGTCGTCAGTGGAACCTGAAATTAAACAATGTTCTACTTAAAATTGGATTGGAAAGATCAAAAATAGACCCATGCATCTATTATTCTGTAAATGAATCAAAAATGATTTTTATTGCTGTTTGGGTGGACGATTTCATGATTTTTACAAATGAGAAGAAAACAGCAACGGATATCAAAGAAAAACTCAAAGAGGAATTCTTTATGAAAGATCTGGGTGAGATACAGCAGTGTATTGGCATAAATATAAATAGAAATCGTGAGGCAGGTGGAATCATGTTGGACCAAGAAAAATATATAAACCAACCCTTTGGCATGTCTGAATGCAAACCAGTTTGCACTCCGATTGAGGTAAATATGAAATTTGATAAGAAACCTGAGAATGAAGATGGTAATTTCCCATATAGGGAAGCGGTGGGCTGTCTGATATATCTGGCACAAGTTACACGACCTGACATCACATATGCGGTGAACAAGTTGAGTCAGTACTGTAAAGACCCAGGGATTCAACACTGGCTTGGAGTAAAAAGGGTCATGAGATATCTTCAAGGAACCAAGAACCTAAAGTTATGTTATGTCAAAGATGAGTAAGGATATAACTGGGTATTGTGATGCAGACTGGGCTAGTGACCCATAAGATAGAAGATCATGCAGCAGTTACACTTTTATTCTTCAAAATGCTTGCGTATCTTGGAATTCGTGTAAACAACAGACTGTGGCACTCTCGACAGCAGAGGCTGAATATATGGCGATGGCTATGGCGACCCAGGAGGCGTTGTGGCTTCGGCAACTGCAAGATGAGCTCGGGCAAGGCTTGGACAGTGCATTACTCATTTATAGTGATAACCAAAGTACAATAAGGCTGGCATTCACTGATTGTTATAAATCTAAGACTAAATATATAGATATAAGGTTGCATTTTATTAGGGAAAGTGTTGTTAAATGTAAAGTTAAATTTTTATTTGTTAATGGTTGTAACATGACAGCTGACAATTTGACAAAAGGTGTTACACTTGCAAAACATTTATATTGTATTAGTAAAATGGGATTGTGTTCTAGAGGGAGTGTTAGTAAATGAGAACACAACCATTTGTATTTCTTTGTTGGCTTTACTGCTAATTTAATTGCCTTATGTTGGCAACATTTTTACATTCTCATCTTTTATAGTTTGGGGCACAGTAATCTATGTTTTGTGTGGTTATTACTAATAAAAACGTTGTTGCATATTTCCGTGTTCTACAGTTATTTTAATGATTTCATCCCAAAACATCAATATATATATATATATATATATATATATATATATATATATATATATATATATATATATATATATATATATATATATAATCGGGATCTCGGAAACGGCTCCAACGATTTTCGTAAAATTTTGTGTGCAGGGAGTTTCGGGGGCAATAAATCGATCTAGCTAGGATTTGTTTTTAGAAAATGTCTTTTTGTCCGTGATTTTAGGCAATGATAAACTGCTACAATATCATTAGAATAAGAAGGTAAATTTGGCAATTTAATAATTATTAGAAATAGCTTAATTGGTATATTGGTCGGTCACGAAACCGTAATGCCACGGTTCGAACCCAGACCGACCGACTTTTTTTAATTTTTTTTTCAAGTTCCTTTCTTTTTTGAGAAAATCTATTTTTTCGAGCCCTTTTTTTAATATTTTATAAAAACACGAAAATTTAAATTAAACTAATTGCACTCATGATTTTTTTATTCAAATAACCAGTTCAGTTTTTTCTATTATGTCGCTAAGATCAAAAAATATTATTCGTATTTCATCAGTATGTAATTTGTATCTAAATATGGTTTCCAAAACACACGAATTAAAAAAAAACCGAGCGAAAAATACCGAGCAAAGCTCGGTATTTTTCGCTCGGTTTTTTTTCTCGGCTTTCTCGGCTCAACCGGGTACTTATAAAATAACGTGTCCGATACAATTATAAAATATTATAATTAAATTTTTTCTAGTTTTATTTTACATTTAAAACATTTCAAATACGTAAAACGTTACGAAGGCGCTGCTGTCGGTACTAATAGGGCGACGCTTGAGGCGCGGAGTGGGGGAGCGCGGCGGGAGCTAAGGGCATTTGGAATAAACCAGTACCTAGTAAATTCATCAAAGACCATTTATTTGTTTTATACATTTTTTTGTTTCTTCATAAAAATCTTCAAGTATTTCGGATAAAATCTAGCCTAGATCCCTCCTAGCATTGCTCTCCATCTGTTTCATCACCATCGGTTCAGTCATTCCGAATATTAGCCCAGACAGACAATTTTTTTTAAAATCATTTTTAATGTATTTGTAATATCTTTATATCTTAATACTGTGTGCTTAATAGGATCCAGTTATTTCAAGCATACAGATTTAATAACATTCTTTTTTTCTGTAGATTAAGGGTGACAAACGAGCACACAATCCCACTGATGGTAAGTGAATGCTGTGGCCCATAGATGTCCACATTTATCCTCAATTAAGAATCAAAATGCAAATTCGTTGTCACGCCTGAGGACTAAGATGGAATACCTCGTTTCCAGTAAAAAAGGGTCTACGGATCTCTACACTCACCATACTAAACACAGCAGTATTAAGCTGCTATTTTACGCTGGTATTCTGTGAGAGCGTGGTCCTTCCCCGGTCGAGCCAACTTATTCGTGCTACAATCAGAATATAGCTGCAGCGTGTATTCTTAATTCGTAAATCAATTTACTTGTAAAATCTGTTGTTCAAATTAATCGACATTAACATTTTTTTTTTAAAAAAAACACACTACAACCTTTTATGACGGTTACATGGCGCAGTAGCTTAGCAAAGAGTTGCAACACTAAGGACTGCGGGTTCTAATCTAACATTAAACAAGTATTTGGGTATGTTCCGAAACGTTTTCAGTATACTGCCGAATACAAATGACGTCATCAATTGACACTATATTGTACTGGCGTGGCGCGGCCAAATTGCGTCGGATATCCGGCCATGATAAAACAATTTTTAATTGTGTGTGTGCTGAATGAAACATGCCAGAATTTGTTTTTATTTATTCAAATACAAAAAATTATAGAATAATTGCTGGTGTTTATAATTATAGAAAAAGTGTTGGCGATTATTTTGTCATTATGTGCTCCAAAAATCATTATATCCTCCTAATGGAGATATTAGGATATAATGATTTTTGGAGCACATAATGACAAAATAATCGCCAACACTTTTCCAATATGACGCAAATGTATGACGTCATATATTGTCCAATGTTTTGGAACGAATCACTAGTATAGCGTCGATTCATGACGTCATTTGCATTGGACAATACACTGGGTTCTATTTTGGAACATACCCTTTGTATGGCCTACAAACTATTGTTATAGGTCTGAATGTCTCTCTGTGAAATTTAAGTATATAAAGTGTCCCCACGATACAGGAGAAAAATCCTAGTGTAGATGCAAAGTTTATATTATAATAAATAAAAAAAAATCCACAAAGTCACAGACATACAATAATAACAAATTCTACGGACCTGTTGATTTTCAACAGCATTGCCCATATTGAAAGTGGTGGTCCGCTGCATAGTCTCAATATCCCAGATCGCGCAGGTCTTGTCCCCAGAGCAGGACAACAGTTTCTTGCCATCTGGTGACCAGGAGATACCGTATACACCACCCTTGTGAGCTGGTGAACCAATCTGTGGAATGATTGAGAAATTGTTAAGCTAGCTGGTCGATTTAGAGAGAAGACTTAGCACCATTAATGAAATATTATTAACTGTGTATATTATAGGCTACAGCATCCACTTTGCATTTAGATTTGGTACCCAAGCTAAAGGGAATCCACTACCTTTTATCATTCCGTGGGCTTCATAAAAGGCTACAAAGGAATATAATATGCCTGTAAACTGTATCTTTTTAAATGTTCAGCTGGGTTTGTTGCTGGTTCTTCCCAGAACAGAGGTATTTTCCGAAACACTGCTGAACATAGGCCTCCCCCAAGCAATGCCGCAAAGCACGGTCCTGAGCCACCTGCATCCATCGACTTCCTGCATATCTTACCAGGTCGTCACTCCATCTAGTGGGGGGTCGCCCTACACTACGCCTACCGGTACGAGGCTGCCACTCGAGAACCTTTCTTCCCCATCGGTTATCGGTTCTTCGAGCTATATGGCCGGCCTATTGCCACTTCAGCTTACTAATCCGTTGGGCTGTCGGTCACTCTGGTTCTACTGCGGATATCCTCACTTCTAAGTTTATCACGCAGAGAAACTTCGAGCATAGCCCTCTCCATAGCTCGCTGAGCGACTTTGAGCGTCCTCATGCGGCCAGCAGTGAAGGACCACGTCTCAGATCCGTAAGTCATCACTGGCAACACGCACCGGTTGTACAACTTAGTTTTCAGGTTTTGAGGTATACCTGACGAGAAGATGCGTTGTAATTTCCCGAACGCTGCCCAGCCGAGTTGAATCCGTCGATTGTCGAAGTTGGAC
Organism: Parnassius smintheus behrii; assembly: GCA_036936625.1. Taxonomy (NCBI): domain Eukaryota; kingdom Metazoa; phylum Arthropoda; class Insecta; order Lepidoptera; family Papilionidae; genus Parnassius; species Parnassius smintheus. The sequence continues at coordinate 10,374,171 of JAUPFT010000023.1, forward strand.
TTACCTAGCCGGACTATTTGTCCCAGGTAAACGTACTCGTCAACAACTTCGAGCTTAGTGCTCCCAACAAATACCGGCATAGGTGTGACATGGACATTAAACATGATCTTTGTTTTGCAAATACGTAGGCGGTCCCATAATGAATTGGGCTAACTATGAACCAATGAAGGAAAGGAAACGAAACCAATTTTATTTTTCAATATAATCACCATGAATACTAACTCACTTCTGACATCTGTGTATCAACATCTCTAAACTGTAACTCTTCATCGCTTGAAAATTTTCTTCCTCTTAAGTCCCGCTTTAAATTTGGAAATAAATAATAGTCGGACGGGGCCATGTCTGGACTGTAAGGTGGATGTTGAACTTCTGTGAACCCGCATTGACGAACTGCATCCTTCGAAACACCAGCGGTATGAACAGGGGCGTTGTCATGGAGCAACAGGACACCTTTAGACAGCTTGCCTCTTCGTTTTTCCTTTATCTTGTCTCGTAATTTATATATTAAAGAAGCATAATATTCGCCGTTCACGACTGTATTACGTTCTTTAAAATCCACCATCAAAATGCCTTGAAAATCCCAAACTATTGTGCACATGAGTTTTATAGTCGATTGTTGCACCTTTGCCTTTCTAGGGGGCTTTTCACCCTTATAACGCCATTCCATTGACTCGCGCTTGCTTTGTGGATCATAATACAAGATCAAAGTTTCGTCACCAGTCACTAGCCGCTCGATCACAGTCTTTGGATTTTCGCCACAAAGATCCAAAAACTACGAAGCGCAGCGCACTCTTTCCTGTCTCTGTACCGCTGAAAGAAGTTTCGGTACCCATCTTGCAATCACTTTTTTCATGTCAAGATGTTCATCGAACGCGCGATGAAGGGTACTCTTAGAGAGCCCAAGCCTTGTTGCAATTTCTCTAATCTTCAAACGGCGGTCACTCAGAACCTCCTCATCGATAAGAGCAATTGTTTCGGGAGTGAGCACTTCCACAGGTCGACCGTCGTGGCCAAAGTCTTCGACGGTTTCTCTCCCGAGGCGAAACTCTTTCACCCAATTTTTCACTGTGCTATAGGAGGGGGCAGACTCCTTATACACGCCATCCAATCGTTCTTTTATTTGGGCGGGGGATAAACCTTCTTTAAACAGAAACTTTATGACACTTCGATACTCAGTTTTCGACATTTTGAAAAAATACGCGACTCTCGTTATTCAAATGCCTGTTAAACTACATAAGACTAAGCATTTCATGTCGATGCATATTTCTTATACTAAGTGCACGATAAACGTACTATTTAATGCAACACAACATGTAGCGACATGTCGCGTTGAACTATATCAGGCCAGTTCATTATGGGACCGCCTGGTAGATGTGTTTTTGTTTGCTTTCACACCTGTCAATCTTACATAAAAAGGGAACCAATAAAACTCTTAACTTTCTGAGAAATAAGAAATATAATACATTACCTCGCCTTTAAGCACGGATGTAGCACCATCAAATAAGTATATTTTGCCGTCGAATCCGGCTGAAGCGAAAAGACTTCCATCGGGACTGTAGCGGACTGCTTGCGCAAAACGAGTGTGCTCCTAGAAGATAATATTATAATATTTAATTCAAAAAATTCTACTTTATGTTGTGTTGTTCATAACTATAATACGTATTACGCTGACTTCTACATTTTCAACCTATCCAAGAACCGCATTAAACGCGATGTTGTAAACAAAAATAAGGCATAATTTATTCATGTACACGCTCTCTCTCACATGCACACACACGCACGCACACATACAAACACACAAGCGCGCACAAGCACACACCCAAACACGCACGCACTAGCATACTTACACACCTACAAAAGCATACTTACACAATCACACAAGAATGCTTAATAATTTGTTTCTAAAAATTACGTAATCTCTATTGGCCTTACTGTAATATATTATGTATCGTAACTACAACAAAAAATATGATATCCTAAATAAAATATATTAAAAACTAAAATGATGGAAGAAAAATTATGTGTGTCATACGAAAAACCTTCACTCTATTTCGTCCCATGCGATTCGTAAGGGGCGACTATGGGACATTCCCGAAAAATCTATGGCTTAGGTACGTCATAAGCCTTATGATATCATTCACTGCATGATAGAAATTCTCACCTGTTTGGTGCATTTGAATTTGAACGGGGGTCCCTCGAACACGCCGATCGTGTTGTCCTCCGAAGCGGTCACGATCCTGAATGGTCGCGCCGGTCTGAAGTCGACCGAGTTGATAGGTTTCGACTGTCCGCTGATCTCACCCACGGAGGTCCCAGTTTCTGCCATGAAGACGTGCCCGAACCTACAATAGTAATAGTAATTAAGTTTTGCCGCGAATGTGTGCGAAAGCGATCCCGTGGTACTGCCAATATGCGACAAAAATCGGTGCGAGTCCGACATAACCCTTTCTTGGTTCCGCGAGGCGGGTACATATACAATAATTTTCAATTTTCTTAGCGGGAATTTAAAAACAAAAGAAATTATCTTTCTTAATCTCTTTTTTTAAACTATTATTAAACACATTTTCTTACAGTCTCATACCAAGCAATACTGAGCCAATTACATTAAGATAATTCCGCCATTATTTTGCATCATTTTGTTGTAATGAACTCGCTAGGCAGGCAGATTTATAATTTAACATGATAATAAGTAATAAATTAATTGGCTTGAACCATATATCATCATAGCTCTGTATAGCTGTAGAACGAATGGGTCGGCAGGACCAAGGTAGGACCACACTCTTACAGAATACCAGCGTTAAATCTCATCAATGCTGCTGTATTTCGTATGGTTAGTGAACCGGATACCCATTTTGAAGACACGAGGTATTCCATCTTAGTCTTCAGGGGTGACAGAGCATCTGCATTTTGATTGATAATTAAGGATAGATGTAGATGTCCTCCATCCCATCATTCGCTTAGCACCACGTGGACTGTAATCGTTTATTACCCTTATTATATAAAAAAAATATTGATGTATGCATTACTTCTCTCTGCCTTCGCCCACGACAACCATACGCTGGCTGTCGGCACTCCATGCGATGTCCTTGATCGGACCTCCAATTGGTTGGAACTCATTTTTGAGGATATGCTCCTTGTTTACAGTGTCCCAAATTCGAACTTTTCCAGATGCATCTGAAAAAAAAACTTCGTAAAACAACTAAAATTTATAACATACAGGAAAAATAGGACGAACTATTTGGTTGATGGAAGGGGAAAGGAGAAAAGGTTTTTTCGATTAAAACTACTTTTACTGATTTTATCGCGTTTAATTTTTATTTTTATTGTTTTAATTTTTAATTCTCGACGTTTCGGGTGCTTTCCAGCACCCGTGGTCACGGGGGACTGAGTTGACTGACGTCCCGATGTCATTGTTAAACCCGGAGTACCTTCAGCTTTTTTAATTATTGTTTATGGTCTGATCTATGCAAAATGAACTGACTGAACTGAATAATTAAAAAAAGGTAAAGGTACTCCGAGTTTAACAATGACATCGAGACGTCAGTCACCTCAGTCCCCCGTAACCATGGGTGCTGGAAAGCACCCGAAATGTTGGGAATTAAAAATTAATATAGTTAAAATTAAAATTAAATGCGATAAAATCCATACAAGTAGTTTTAATGAATGTGTAGTGTTCGCGTAAATATAAGAAATCATTAGGTTTTTTCGAATGAAAGCTTCGTATCAACCAGCGGCAACCAGCGGCAAGTACGTGGAGTGACAAATGGATGAGGTATTTAGAGGAACTGCCCTCTACTAAATGGATTATGCGTCCCCACAGACTCAGCAGTAAACGTTTGATAGGTTGTGGTGATATTTACCTTTAGAGTCCGCTGCTGAACATAGGCCTCCTGCAATAATTGCTTCATAAGGGATATTTGCCATAGTTGCCACGCTTGGCAAGCGAGTTGGCAATCGCGGCAATTTAAGTCGTTAGACACAGCTGCCATCTCCTGATTTGTTTTCCTCTACCGCTTCTTACGACACTCACGGGATATGGGGTAGTGGATATTCATACAACGCCACGCCATTACACGGTACTAATGTTTGTTATTTCTTCGACATAACAAAACTAAATTTCATTTGCAAATGTAATTTTTTGTCTTTTGAAATCTGTGTATAAAAGAAATGAATCTAAACAATTTTCAAAATATTACATCAAGCTGAAATTATAGTAATTTGCGTACCTATTATATAATCTTTAAGTAATAGTATATATACATAACAGTAATAAATAATAAAAGTACATAATATGTAATATATAAAAATTGATATTTTTGTTTGTTTTGTGCCATACCGCTCATCAGATTGTGACAAAACTTCGTAAACTTATTTTGCCTGCACTTGCGCGAAGTTTATAGGCGTGGTACAATTAAATTACAGTTGGTGGCACGTGTATCATACGGACAAACTTATTTGAAAGTCGAATATAATCCAATTTCAATGATTGTATTATTATTCCTAACTGAACAATCTAATGGTACTCACTGACTACGTCCATTAATCCAAATGGAGTGTTAATCGTCCAAAATCGTTCTGTGAATGGTAAAAACATATTCCTTTTTCATGTACACCGATCTCGACTCTCCGAACTCTGGATGGAGTCCAGATCTGGATTTCCAAATGGTTTGAAATCCATGCGTCCAGTCCAAATGGACGTCGTCCGCGGCCGTCCGTCGATGTCAAAAACGTGCGCCACGCCAAATGGAAGCAGTCCGAATCGTCAGTGAATGGGCGAACCGGAGTCCATTTTTTGGACGTTATTGTGTCAGTTACTGTTTTGGTGTTGATGGTAGTACATGTACTCTGTTTGTCAGTCATAAACTGTGTATTGGATTAAATATGTTTTTATTATGTAAACTATGAACTGTGTATTTCTTTGTCATCCAAACAAACGAGTACACAGTCCCCATGATGTTAAGTTCATACTGTAGCCTATAGACTGAATCTGTCATCGAATGAGAATCAAAATGTAAATGCATTGTCACCCCTGTAGAACTATGTGGAGTGCCTCGTTTATAATATAGATGCAATGTTGCTCTACCACGTATAGTTATAATGAAAAATATCCTCTATATGTTGATTTCTTTAATTTAAACCTCAGTCAATGATATTGCTCCACCATACCCAATAATAATTTTAATAATGTTGTAATATCTACCTACATTCTATGCAAATAAATAATTATGAATTATTATGAATCATAATATATACTATATCTAGAACTGGAGTGACAAACTAGCACACAGTCCACCTGGTGATGGGTGCTGTGGCCCATAGACATTTACATGTATCCTCAATTGAGAATCAAAATATCGATGCGTTGCATCTTTGTAGACTACGATGGATTGTCCCGTTTAGGTTTTTTGTCTTTTTAATGAAATACACGCTGCTGCTGCCGCCAGTAAAGTATTATTATCCATATTAATATTTATTTCCATTCCGTACGACTGCCAAGTGACGAAGCGACGCCATGCGTCCAATGGAAGTATCGTCAATGGTACCGTATCTGGATACATTTTTATTTGGAGTGCATCCATTTGGAAGTCTACTAAATGGACGTATCTTCAATGGGTACCTTAACCCTTCCAAATTTAAAACTATGTTTTCACAACTATAGGAGTACCTTCTGCGGCAGCAATGCGCCGAGTACCAGCTAGTAAATAACAAATAATAAATAGTATAGTATCCATAACGAAAATGTAGTACAATACTATTCAATATACTTATTAGTTGACAACCCTAGTATTAGGTGAACACAAAAGTTTTAGTAGTATCGCGAACGGCCCGATCCATTTGTTAGGCTGGTATGATTTTATTTTTATATTATTTATACTATTTATTTAACTACTATCATTAATTTAGCTTAGACCAACCGCAAATTAATTTTTTTGCTACGAACAAAATTGTAGCTATAGAAAATAACTGCGCTAACCTACGTAAAGTCTTGATTGCAGTTGAAGAAGTTATTTTACTTGAAATCGATAATTTAACGTTACATTTGTACGTGATTGCGTGCATGCGTGTCGACCTCATGCCAGCCTCAACGGAGACCATCGGGCATCGACGCAAGAAGGATTATAATGCCTGTGTATGCGTAAAAACAGGTGCTCTCTATTCCCTTACTCTTTTAGTCCAATTGGACGGTAAACCGACACGACAGGAGTAAGATCAGGTGCAGGACCAACGACCTTACGTGCTTTCCGACGCACGAGTGTGAAACACTGCCAGCTTCCTGACTGCTAGTGGTAATTTCCTGACAGAAAAACCCATAACCCGCCCGCAATACGACTCCGGGGCCTCGTCATCAATAATCGCGGTACGATCCACAAGACCAACGAGGCAGTCAAAACAAAAGTCAGTGTGTCGACCTATGAGTACGTAGGTATTTACACGCCACTTGCGCCGCTCGCAGTATCAGTTTTTGAGTTTAAATTTCAAGCAGTGTTCTCTCAGAACACCAGCGTAAAATAGCAGATTAATACTGCTGTGTATCGTATGGTGAGTGTGGTGCCAATTTTTATAATAAACGAGGTATTCCATCTTATTCTTCAGGGGTGACAACGCATATGAATTTTGATTTCTAATTGAGATGATACGATAGATGTGGATTGTTAGCTCGTTTGTCACTCTTATTATAAAAAAAGAGTGAAAATCAACATGATTACATTCATCCGCATCTTCATCACTTTAGTTTTCAACAAAAACCGGAAATCTCGCCGCAAGAATAACGAAATTTTCACATCACCGTTTAAAAATAACCCAAAAAGTAATATAAATGTCAAACAATTTAAATGTGATAACTCCCTTCGCCGCGCAACGCCGCCGCTCCCGTATGGAACGTCAGTTTGGCACCGTGCCGACTGGAGCGAGAACCTATACAAATTTAAACCGCTTAGATTCTATGATAGGCCGTTGTACTAATGTCCAAGCATCATGATGTACCCAGTTTTGTTTAAATTTACAATACTGAATAGAACAAAAAGTATAATCAACAAAGCTCGAAATAGCGACAGTAGGAAGCGAAGCGTGGAACTAACAAAATGACGGTACAAGTAACAAGCCTTTTCAACGTGCAAAAAAAAACTTGAATGAAAAGATCTGTTTAGACGCTAAAGTTACCGTTAAACCGCAAATTCTGAGCAAATATTTTTTAATTACTCAACTGCGGAGAGTAACGTGTTTATCAGCCTACATGATAGGTCGAGGAAAAAGTTTCTTCGTATTTTGTTTGTATAAAATTGAATTAGAAAAATCTCTTTGGTTGTACTTGTAACGATTCCCCCCCCCCCCTCTATATAAAAAATTTATAATATTAAAAATATCCCCTTTTCAATAACATTATATATATATATTAGACGTGACCAGGATTAATAAATTATGTTTTGATCTTTCTAAATGATCTTTCTAAAGGTTTAGTAATAGGCCGTTTGTAATAATTTGGCGTGATCGTCTTAGTTAGGACCCTTATTTACGTTGTGTTTGTTTAGTAACTTAGTTGATTGAACTCCGCCATTGCCGGTCCCAAGCCCGGATGAGAAAGGAGGAGGGGACGGTTCCGCCGGAGAGAGTGGGTGTATCCGGGGGACTAACACACCCACCTGCGCTAGGACCTGCGCAGTCGAGCGCCGTACGCGGGGATGAAGGAGTCCTGGAGGGTTGAGCCGATCGTCGCTGGGGTATATAGTGGCGAGAGGCAACACGCCCTCTTTGGTCCGGATTTCAAGCTAAACGGTAGCCCTATCTGCTAGCCACAGATAGGGAAATGGCCAAGCGCCCCGTCAGAGGGTCGCAGGCGAGGGATGTGGGGGCTGCCTAGTTTTCCTGAAAAGGGGGGCTGGGTGGTGGTAAAGGCCATGCTGACGGAGCAAGTGACAGTTTATTTGGGTGGTGGGGATGGGCCTTGTCAGCCCCATCTACCAGCTGGATCGAGCTCCCGATGTCGCGCTGTGAGCCAACTTCACGTCCCTATATTCTCCCGGTAATCCTAACGCCTGAAATAGGGCGTTCCCAAAGGTGCGGGCTCCATGGAGGGTGGGAAGCCGGGGGGATGAAATTTTTAAGAACAAATACTATGGACAATTTAAGGCCCAAAAAGAAAGAGGGAGAGGTGTCAGAGGTGCTTACCAGAGACACCAATGAACAAGGGGGAACCGTCACTAAACCGGCGGTTCCACGGACAGTACCGTCCAGCGCAGGTGCCCCCATCAAAGGGACAACTACCTCGCTGAACGTTTCCAAAACCAGTTCCAAGGAGCTGGGGGGGGAAAAAGAACAGGAGCCCGCGAGTGACAAAACTGCGGAGCCAATACGAACTGACGACCTTTTCTCTGCTGCCTGGCAAGTGGTGAGCCGTAAGGGGAAAGGCAAGGCACCCAAAAAGGTGACTTGCCGACCTGACGGACCATCAGGAGGGTCTATCCCTGCAGGCAGTAGTGGAAAGGCCAAAAAGAAGAACAAGAAGCAGCGGGAAAAAGGCCGAAGGGAACGAGCCGCACTGGCTGCTTCTGAAACTAAAACCAAGGAGGCTGGGCAAGCCACTGCGACTGGGGTGCTTGGAGCTGGAACCAGTAGCCGCACTGAAGCTGGGAAGGATAAAAATCCAGACCAAGTGGAAGTCGCGGCCGCAGGAACCAGTTCTAGGACATCCGCCAGGAAGCAGCGAGCGGCCAAGCGTCCTGGGAAGAAAGAAAGAGCAGCCAAAAGGATGCTGGAAGAGTCCACCTCGCCTAGAGGGGAGCACAAAAAAGTGCTACTCGGACAGCAACCAAAGGCTGCAAATACGAGCTACGCTTCCGCTGCTAGAGCAGATTTGGGTGTGGCCTTAACGTGTGCGCGTTCAGGTCACATTACGAAGGAAGTAGCAGACGACATCCTCGTAGCAATACAGAGGAAGATAATCAGCGAGGCGTGGAGTAGTCAGGACCCTGATGCGTCGGGCCCAGTTTTTAGGGGCAAACCCGTATATACGGAGGGTGTCCTGAAACTGTGGTGCGACGATCAGAAGGCTCTGGACTGGTTGAAGGGGAATATTGCTACCCTCGACCTTAAATCCAACACCTTGCTGACTATAAAAAAACAGTCAGAGATACCACAAAGAGTCAAATGTGGTATCCTAATCCCTGATGCCCAAGGAGCCTGGAAAGACTCACGTGACATTGGTCGCGTGCTGGCGTACCAGAACCGCTGGGTTAACATCAGGGACTGGCTGTTACTCAAGGCTGACAAGCAGACGGACGGGTGGTTCCTCGTTGTTTCGGTGCCGGAGGATCACATCCCGACCCTGATGAAGGCCGGACGCCGTCTCGCATGCGTATGCGGGGCGGTATACGTAAAATTCCAGGGTCGTGGAGGTAAATTCTTTGATACTCCACCGAGCAAAGAGGTAGAAAACAGCCCGGAAGTCATGGATACCGGAGCCACGGTTACCGGTACAGTGGAATCACTGGAGGCCAAGCCCAGTGAAGAAACGGCCTGCACAACTGAGCCAAAGCCCCCAGTGGAGACCGGGCTCAGCGGCAGCTCACTGAGTGACGAAGAGGACTGCATTTTGCCGACCACTTCCGACTCGGTGGCTGACGAAGAGACCCGAGATCTTCTGGCAGGCCTATTTTTGGGAGGGGACGGGGAGGACGCGATCAATGATGGCGTGCCCTTCGTCCAAAACTAGCCTAGTGCAAGCCAACCTCCACCACAGCGAAACTGCGTCGGCTCAATTACGCAAGTGGTTAGAGGTTCAAAAGACTGCCATAGCCTTAATCCAGGAGCCGTGGGTTGGGGCTGGTAAAATTAAAGGCCTAAACAACCTAAAAGGTAAGCTATTCTACAGCCCTGAACACGACAAGCCTAGAGCGTGTATCTACACTACTAAAGATATCTGTGCACAACCATTAACAGATTTCTGTTCTAGAGACATGTATGCCGTGGCAATACAACACACACAGGAGAGAAGGTTAGTCGTCGCCTCGGTCTACATGCCGGAGGAAGACACTCCTCCCCCTCATGACCTCGGCAGGCTGGTGAACTTCTGCGAGAGGACCGGACTAGAGGTTGTGATCGGGACGGACTCCAACGCACATCATCCCCTTTGGGGAATGGAAAAACCTAATGAACGAGGTAAGGTTTTAGTTGAATTTTTATTTAGTACTAACCTAACCATTTTAAACATAGGTTCTGAACCTACATTCATAAACAAACGCTGTCGCACTATAATCGACCTCACACTTGCAACAGAGGGAGCAGCCAAACTAATTACGGAATGGCATGTGTCGAAAGAGGCCTCATGCTCAGACCATAGATGGATCTGCTTCGCACTACAGGTCGATATCCCCTCTACACCACCATGGAGAAATCCCCGCAAGACGGATAAAACAAAATACCTAAATAAGTTGACGTCTTCGCTCGCGGGTTCTGAGGGGATAAATACTATAGCAGATCAGTCGCTCCTAGAAGAACAGGTAGCAGCTGTTACTAAGGCCATGATAGATAGCTACCATGAATCATGTCCAGAAATCACTCCACCAAGGCATGCCGAGGTAAAGCAACAATGGTGGGGTGTAGAACTCGATAGGAAACGCAAGAAGGTAAGAAAAGCCCTAAACAGGGCCATGAATACCTCAATGGATGAAGACTGGCTACTATATAAGAAAGCTAAGTCTGAATACAAAAAATGTATCAGGTATCGACGCTCGACTGGGTGGCGTAAATTCTGTGGCAACATAGAAACCTGCAAACAAGCAAATAGGATAAGGAATATTCTAGCTAAACAGAACACGTCGGGATCCATGTCTCTAAAGAAACCCGACGGTAGCTACTCAACATCGCCGGATGAAGCCCAACGCATCCTAATTAAAACACACTTCCCAGGTTGCTGCTTAACCCAGGAGGCAAACCGGCATGACGACATACTGACACCAACAGTAGAAGACTGGAATTTAGCACAGAGAGTGGTAACGATGGACAAAATCCATTGGGCCATTCACAGTTTCCTCCCCTACAAGGCGGCAGGACCTGACGGCATATTCCCGGCACTTCTACAGTGGGGGGGTAAAGCCCTAATAGTCAGACTTGTTGCCATAATGAGAGCCTGTCTGGCTCTAAAATATGTTCCTAGGGGATGGAGGGAAGTGAAAATCACATTTATACCCAAACCAGGTAAGAGCGATTACACTGACCCTAAATCCTACAGGCCCATTAGCCTCACATCCTTTCTCCTAAAGACGATGGAGAGGATGTGTGAAAGGGAATTAAGGGGGTCGGCGCTAATGAACTTACCACTACACGACAAGCAACACGCCTACAGTCTAGGCAAATCAACAGAATCGGCACTTCATCAGGTAATTACTAAGATTGAAGGGGCCATCCAAAACAAAGAAATATGTCTAGGTTCCTTCATAGATATAGAAGGTGCTTTTGACAGAACAAACTTCTCCAGCATAAAAGGTGCACTCAGTAGACATAAAGTTGAACCGGCACTGATTGACTGGATAGTTTACATGCTCAGTACACGAATAATAAAGATTGCTGGTGAATCTCAACCAATCCTAATTAAGAAAGGTTGCCCGCAGGGTGGGGTCCTCTCACCTCTCCTGTGGAATATGGTCATTAATGAACTCATCAGCAAATTAAATACTAATCACTTTTATACAGTAGGTTATGCTGATGACCTGACTATACTGGTCTCGGGAAAGACAGCTAGCATAGTGTGCGACCTGACCCAAGCGGCTCTCCGTATAGTGGAGAGATGGTGCAGGGAATACGACTTAACCGTCAATCCAAATAAAACGGTTTTAGTAATGTTCACACAAAAACGGATGCTGAATAACTATCACCTTCCAAGTCTTTTCAGCACAAAACTCCAGCTATCCTCTGAGGTAAAATATTTAGGTCTTACTTTGGACAGCAAACTTAACTGGAATAAAAACATAGAAAACAAAATCAACAAAGCTAGTATAACTTTCTGGCAATGCAGAAACATGATTGGCAAAAGATGGGGACTGACGCCAAAAATCATACTGTGGCTTTACAAAACTGTAATCCGGCCCATGATCACATACGGCGCTCTGGTATGGTGGACCAAGACCAATGAAGCCACCACAATTAAGAAGCTTCAGCGCTACCAGAGACTGGCATGTATGGCTGCCACAGGCTGCATAAGAACTACGCCAACAGCAGCCTTGGAAGCGATGCTGGAGCTAACTCCGCTTCATCTACATATACAACAAGAAGCGACTTTAGCTGCCATCAGACTCAAGACCCTAAATCTTTGGAGTAAGAATAGTGTCCCTCATACAGGCATAATTGATAGAATCTACTCAGCAATTCCTATCCTACAAGCCAAATACGATAGGATTCCTAAACAATTTGTTTTCGATAAGAAATACAAGATACAATTAAATGAAAACAACCAGCCGGAAGGATTAAGCCCAAAAGAGCTTAGAATTTTCACCGATGGTTCTAAAACAAAGGAAGGTGTAGGTTCTGGAGCTTTCTCTGAAGACCTCAATATTCACATATGCACACCGCTGAGTACCTATAACACGGTCTTTCAGGCGGAATGTATGGGTATCATTCAAGCGGCCATAGCAATAGATGCTAGGAAGGTTAATGACTTCCCCATCAGAATACTGACCGACAGTAGGGCGGTACTACAAGCTCTGAGTTACAATGGGGTGAACTCGGGACTAATATATGAATGCCATCAACGATTAAATGAGGTATGTAAAAACAACAATGTGACTCTACAATGGATAAAGGGACACAGTGGATCCAGAGGCAACGATGCAGCGGACGAACTGGCCAGAAGAGGATCGGCTCTGGCCACTATAGGGCCGGAACCAATCATACCAATCCCCTTTGGTAACGTTCGTTCAATGGTACGTAGACACTTCACTAATCAACACGCTCAGCTTTGGAAAAATCTAACAGACTGTAGACAAGCTAGGGAGGCCCTACCTGTAATAAACAGTCGCTTAACCAAAGTTCTAATGAGACTGAACAAGCCGCAGATAAGGATAGTAACTAGTGCTATCACAGGACATGGCACCTTTAACAAACATTTATTTACTATAGGTGTTACAGATAGTCCCCTGTGCAGGGCATGTATGGGGGAGGAAGAAACGGCGGCCCACGTGCTACTGAAATGTCCGGAGGTCGCTACGTACAGGGCTAAACATCTCGGCACGCCGGGATCACTCCCCGAAGTTGCATGCAACATCAAGGGACTGTTGAGCTTCTTCGGGGAGATCTCATGGCTCGAATAATCACATTATTCCTGCCCACACGCAAAATACGCGCAGAGACGTGGAGTTGCGGAAAACAGCCCGTTGCAAACTAAACTAAACTAAACTAACTTAGTTCTTTTAGGTGTCGTTTGGAAGAATGAATATTCACTAGAGCAATTGAAAGCTGTTGATAGTGCCTTATAAGCTAAGTGAACCCCGTTCGCGAAGACAGGGCTCGAAAAAGGTTAAGAACATAAAACGTCCCTATTCCACTTGTATCAGGTTTACATTATTAATTTATCATTATTTATCCCTTCCCGCTTGGAAAAGGCTCACAATATATTTATACAAAATACCCGATACAAGGGCTTCGCTCTCCTACATTTATTAAAAAAAATGTAGGGGAGGTACACGGCCCCACACACGCCGTGCACGGTGAGCGCCAACCATTTTGATGCACTCCCCCCGCGAAGGGAACGCTAATTCGGGAACTGGACCGTAGTCCACAGCAAAATAACTGGCGAACCAGTACAAGAGGCTTGGCCCCTTGTTAGTGCGTAAGCACAAACATCGACCGAAGTCGCGCATGTCAATGCGTGTAAACGCCATACAGAATACGAACGAATCCAGCCACAGTGAATGTACGTCACACGGTTTAGGCAAATAGGCACACTGGCCGTAAACCCTCCGTGAGCGCCACCACCTGCCAGACCGCCGCTCCTGCAGACGTGATGCAAGTGTATGGCATCACCACCAATTGCATGATCAGCACGGCTACTAGCCGCAGAGCGTGTCATGAGACTACTGCTCACCTCAAGGGAATGGAGCCCCACGTTGTGCGGCTTTCGGCCGCAGCCTTGAGAGTCTCCTCAGATCCTCCCGCCAGCTACCACCCGCATGAGGTCGACACATATGCTCCACCAACCAATACAACGGCAGATATAGCCAAAAGGCAGTTATAAGATAAGAGTAATAATTCGCCATCAGAAAGGGTTTGTGTCACTGACGTTGAGTAAATGCATTTTCGATCATGTTTGTTTCACCCACCAACAAGTTGCCTTCAATCATTCAAAGGTGGGAAAGTTACAGAGATATAATATTATGTTGTTTTATAAAACATCGTGGAGGGCAGACAGTCTGCAGCCCCGCAATGAAGGGACCCGACTTGGGCAAAGCTACTTAGGCGTGAGTCAAACCAAGATGCAGAGAGCGCCACTGAGAATAGCGTCCCACCAAACAACCATTGCAGAGACGCAATGCTGCAGAACGCAACAAGCATCAATACGACTATCGTCGGGCTTACACTATTCCAAGGTCCCCCATACATCTCAGCAGACATCACCACCCGCATACCTCCATCGACCAGAACCACAGGAATGCGTCGAATCAGGCGCAGCACACCCGCAGATCCATCACAAGACGCAATACCGCAAGTAGCAGTAAGCATCAATGCAACTATCATAAGGGCGGCGCACCCTCACAACACACCCACATGACTCCTATCGACTTTGGCAACAAAGTTAGTATTGTTGTTATATAAAAAATATCACTAACGTATCATAGTAGCACGCTACTAAGACGTCAATGAACAAAACTCCACGTATCATAGCGCTAATGCACTAAGACATAAAGTATGCCTGTTACACTTAAAAGTGCTACCAAACACACTCATCATCCCCATCCGAAATATAGACGACGCATCGCTATGCGCTACTACGCCGCCCACAAACGGTATGGGTGTGCGATGTCCACGGGAAAGCCGTATTGCTACAACAAACCCGCTTACCACCGGCACTAAGATGATATGTCTAGGACACATCGGTTAGCGAGTCCAAGTTTACCTCGGACCAATTGCTCGTGAAGCAGCACACTCGCCACCATAATATTCCTTTTCAAGTCCCTAATAAGGACTAGTCATTTTGCTACAGTACTAGGAGCAGTCAGTCACCCGACCACCCCATACAATGCTTTTGCTTCAAGGAGACCTCCTATAAAATTGCTTTTGTATCATAGACCTTACTTTCATAAGTCATGTATATATAGGATTCGAACCCATGACCCTACTATTGTAATGCATATTAATCATAGAGACCTTCTATAGTATTGCTTTTGAATCACAGACCTTACTTTCATAAGTCATTCATATATAGGGTTCGAACCCACGACCCTACTATTGTAATGCATATTAATCACAGAGACCTTCTATAGTATTGCTTTTGAATCATAGACCTTACTTTCATAAGTCATTCATATATAGGGTTCGAACCCACGACCCTACTATTGTAATGCATATTAATCACAGAGACCTTCTATAGTATTGCTTTTGAATCATAGACCTTACTTTCATAAGTCATTCATATATAGGGTTCGAACCCACGACCCTACTATTGTAATGCAAATTCATCATGGAGACCTTCTATAGTATTGCTTTTATATCATTGAGTTTAATATCATAAGTCCCTAATATAGGACTAGTCATTGTGCTACAGTACTTCAGGCAGTCGGGCTCCCGACCACCCCATATATATGTACAACTGCAGGTATGTATCTCCGGCACCTCATCCATACAAGACGTCTATACGTGAACACCTTCCATAACTTAGGAAAATTTTCTTTAATACATGAACTCCTTCAACAACTTAGAAAATTTCATCTATACGTGAACTCCTTCCACAACTTAGAAAAATTTTCTTTTATACACGAACACCTCCCATGACTAAAACAATTTTTAACAAATTTTCTAATTATCTTATAAACGTTATTTAACTTAATTTTATATTTTTTGACTTGTATTTCTATTATTTATCTTATTTTAAATATTTTTACAAGTTTTTATAATAAATTTACTTATTACGAGAAACAATAATTTTGCCTTTAATTTGTATGTTATTGGGATAATGTCTGAAATATATTAACTTTATGTTTATTAATTTAACTTTATTGCTTACTGTATATCTTTTAAAACTATTTTTGACGCCCCTTTATATTGAATTTAATTATTAATAATAATATTGAGCCGTCACATACTGTTTTTATCTGGCTTGTTATAATATCAATACATAAAGGACATTAAGAAAAGAAAAACAAAAAAGAAAAAACACTTTCCTGCCATCTTTCAATTGTTTTTCTGTCCACTAAAATGAGTGAATCTAACGAACAAATTTATTACAAAAAAGAGAAAAATGAGACTCAAGCCGCGAAAAAAAAATTCGGCGTCTATGGACCTAAAGCAGTGTCAGTAAGAGTAGCACAAAGTTGGTTCACGCGTTTTCAGTCCGAGAATTTTGATGTCAAAGATGCAGCTCTCTGTGGTCGCTAAAGACGATGTCATTTTTGAAAAACTTGAGAAGTTGAAGCAAGATCGGCATATTAGTAGTTACGACAAAGCCGAGGAATTAAGGACTGACCACAAGACAGTTTTGAACCATTGTAAAAAGTCTGGCTATACAAAAAAATTCTATATTTGAGTACCACGCGAGCTCACTGAAAGAAACCTTGTACAGATTTGCGATTCTCTATTGAAAAGTAACGAAACGGAATAATTTTGAAAAGATTGATCACTGATGATGAAAAGTGGATCACCTACGACAAGAACTTGCGAAAAAGAACATAGTCAAAGGATAATCAAGCTCCACAGACTGCAGAGAAAGCCGGATTAATACGCAATAAGGTGATGCTGTGGGTATGGTGCGATTGGAAGGGCATCGTTTATTATGAGCTTTTACCGCTGTGCAAAACCATCCCTTCGGATCTCTACTGACAACAACTGATGAGACTCGAGCAAGAAATTGAGAAGAAACGGCCGGAATTGATAAACAGAAAAGGAGTGGTCTTTCATCATGATAACGCCAGACTACACACATCTTTGGCCACTCAACAAAAATGGAGAGAGCTTGGTTGGGATGTGTTAATGCATCTACCATATAGTACTTGCACCTTTAGATTTTTCCCCGTTCCGGTCTCTTCACAATTTTTTGGGTAGCGTTAGGTTTACATGAAGAGAGAACTGTCAAAACTATTTGTCGCATTTTTTTGATGAAAAACATCCAAAGATGGCAGCAACAAGTTATCAAACAAAATTGTACATATAATATATTGTAACTAAATTTACTTAAATTTTGGAAAAAAATGTCTTAAATTTGTATATAAAGTACGAAGAAAATTTTTCTCCGACCATATACGAGGATGACACTGAAAGTTCTTAGAAAAACAAAAACTGAACAAACTAACAAGTAATTAGTTTTATTATATCTTTTCAAAATAGTGTCTGAAGAAGCACTGAGAAAAGCACTTTGCCCACTCGTCCTTAGGGGTCTCTTCGACGGCATTTTGAAACGCAGCGGCGTCCATTAAACGTTTTCCTCGAAGTGTTTCTTTTATTTGCGGAAATCAATAAAAATCGCAAGGTGCGAAGTCGGGGCTATAAGGCGGGTGACCCAGTTATTCCACGTCTGATGTCGCCAAGTAGTCTATTGTTTTGCTTGGCGGTGGGCGACGAAGCGCTGTCGTGGCGAAGGAGGATCCTACTTCGAGGTCGTTTCTCCCTAACTTTTTCCAAGACAAGTGGCAAACAATTGTTAGTGTACCACTCTGCAGTAACTGTTTTTCGATCGTCTAAAACAATTGTTGCGTAATGACCTGTCCTTCCAAAGAACGAGGCCACCATCATTTTTCCCACGCTCCGACCTCTCTTCACTTTAATTGACAACTCCTCGGAAGGAAACACCCAGACAACAGATTGTCTCTTAGTTTCAAGATCATGACAAGAAATCCAGCTTTCGTCACCTGTAAGTACGTCGGACACAGCATTTGAGTCACCTCCGTTAAATCTTTGAACCATTTCACGACACCAATCAACGCTACGGAGTTTTGGGCCTCTGTCAAATTATGAGGTATCCACCGGACACAAAGCTACATGTTCATGGCCGCTAAATATTCATGGAGGATTTTGTGCACTTGAGGAATCTACTGATAAGTCACTCTTTTGTCAGTCTATATCGTACGCCGCACAACACTGATGTTAATAATAATAATAATAATCTTTATTTGCAAGAATATGGTTGTACAATGGTGTTTGAATATAATTCGTTCTACATATTCTACCTTAGTGGTGTACAAATATTAATGGTCAAGTAACCTAAACAACAATACTTATCGAATTTAACAACATATATTAATTTAACAAAATATACTTACTTACTTACTTACTTATCGTCACGCACAATCCCTAACGGGGTAGCCAGAGAGAACAGATCGCCAAGTGTCACGATCCTTACATACCTCTTTCGCTTCTTTCAGGTTCATTAACTTCTTCATACATGCACGTCTAGGTATCCGAGTACTTTTGACCCTCCCCTCTTCGAGCAATTTGCTCACATGGTCTTCGAAAGTTAGTCTCGGTCTACCTCGACACCTTTTAATATTTACTTTCGCTCTATATATTTTCTTCACCATTCGGTCTTCACTCATTCGTTCAACGTGCCCAAACCATTGGAGTCAGAGTGGGGGTCATTGTAGAAGCGTGCTCGTCGCGACCCCTGCCAGCCCTTTTCAGGGCTGCAATTCTACACAGCTGCGCACCCATGCGAACGAGGGTTAGGGCGTCCCCCCAAGGCGACGACGCACACCAGCTCGTCCCCGTTGGTGTGGATTGCAGCGCGCAAAGCGGCGATGGGGACCGCCACCCGTCACGCACAGCCCGACACGGCGGAAGGTGGAGGACGGAGTGCAGAGTTGGCACGTGGAATGTTAGAGGAGGCATGAGAGATAAGACGAATGAGTTGATCGAAATAATGAAAGAAAGAGAATTAGATGTCGTGTGTATGTCGGAGACCAAACGGAAAGGCAGTGGTATTGAAGAGCTCCCTGGCGGGACGTTAGCTATATGGTCCGGAGTCCCGGAAAGCGAGAACGCCTGCCAAGGAGTGGGAGTGCTGTTGTCGTCCCGGTTGGTCGATCTTATGACTGAATACAAGGTTGTGAACTCAAGACTTCTCTGGGTTCGCTTCAAAATGGGACTGACGAAGTTATTCCTTTTGGCTGTTTATGCGCCGGTAGCTTCGTCGTCCAGGGCTGAGCTGGAGGAGTTTTGGGAGAATGTAAGAGAAGTTCTAGATTTGGTTAAGGGAAACGAAAGAACTGTTGTATGTGGTGATTTGAATGGATGGGTAGGCATCGCTCGACCAGGATACGAGTCGGTGCTTGGAAAGTTTGGAGATAAAAGGGTTAATGACTCCAACAAAATATAAAATTATTTAATATTATTTACTTGATTTGATAATTAATTTATAATGCCACAGTGTCAGAAAAAATATAAGTAAGTATTATTATATCAAGTAAGATTATTATTATAGGTCAATGTCATATATTAATTATTATTCTTACGTCAATAATTATGTAATGTTACATATCCAATTGTCATTAATATCTTTCTATTTTTGTTATCTTCAGTCGTCGCCGTAGAAGACCGTCCCTCACGCAGATCATCGATGAGAATAGTGCGACCACGTTTAAACTCATTAAACCAGTAGTAAACAGCGGCACAAGATGGGCTTAATCGTGAAAGGCCAATCGAAGTCTATCATAACTTCCTTATTGACTTAAATAAATCGAAAGTCATAAAAAGTCATTGTACGAAAATTTTTTCGCGTAAATTCATGCTGACGTCACACAGACAATTATGAATTTGCCGCCAAATCGTAAACAAATGACAAATTCGGTTTAAAGAACTTTATTTCTCATTAAGACAATAAGTCACTTACATGAGAACAATAACATCTATATTATAATTCTAGTGCGTGTGGGTAGTAAAAAAATGAATAAAAATTATACCGGTCGATCGTTAACCAAGAAGCGAGTTCATTGTGTTCCTATCAACTATAAGGCGGTGGTCCAAGTATAATTTTAATGCATAGTTTCATCATTATAAATATATTCAAATAATCTTCTTTTAAAATATTGATTGAAGTCGCTTCTTTCACATGTTTTGGAAGTTGATTGTATAACTGTGCTCCCCCAAATGTTATGTTATTTTTTCCATAGTTTGTTCTTACGGCAGGTAACACAAAATTGCTGGCTCGGCGGGTTATATATTTGTTTATTTGACTTTTTGTTGTGAATGTTATGTGTGAGTGAATAAGCTTGTGAGTTATCTTGTAGATAAGTAGACATGTATTATACGTAAAAAGTTGTTTAATATTTAAAATTTTTGTGTTTTTGTAAATCGTTTTCGATGGTGTTAAGAAGTCATAGTTGTGTAAGATTTTAATTATTTTATTTTGTAATATTTGTATTGGTTTTAAATTACTTTTAGCTGCAGTACCCCATATTTCGATTTGATACAGTAAGTGAGGCTTCACCAACGTATTGTATATTAAAAGTCGAGCATGTTTCGGTATACATCGAACTATTTTATGCAGTGCGCCCGTAAGTGAGGAGAGCTTGTTGTGAATATATTGCAAGTGAGCTTTCCATGTAATGTTGTTGTCCAGTGTTAAGCCTAGGTATTTTTCTTGGTTAACTTGTTGTAATACCTCACCGTTAATGCTAAGTTTAGGTCGATCAGGTATTTTTCTATTTTTGGAACTAAATATTATGTATGAAGTTTTAGAAGTATTAATTATTAATAGATTGTATTGGAGCCAACAGTGAAGTATGTTTAGATCCTCTTGTGCGCGCATCGTTATTTCTTTGACATTGCTCCCGAAATAAAATAAGCTTGTATCATCTGCGTAGAGAGCAAGGCAACCCTGTAGTCCCGCTTGGTGAATGTTGTTTACGTAAATCAGAAACAGCAATGGGCCAAGAATTGACCCTTGTGGTACGCCACATATTAGAGGCTTGCGACTACTCTGATAGTCTCCAATTTTTACAATCTGATACCGATCATCCAAATAAGACTTTAGCATTTTGTACACGTTTCCAGTAATGCCAATACGTTCCAATTTTTTTAGTAGTATGTAGTGGCTGACCGTGTCGAAAGCCTTTTTTAAATCAACAAAAACACCTAAAGCAAACTGTTTTTGGTCAATTTTGGTTTTAATAGTGGTTACTAAATCTATAGTTGCACCAAGGGTGTTAGATTTGGGCCGAAAGCCATATTGTTGGTTATACAAAAAGTTAATTTTAGTAAGGTAGTCGTCCAATCTCATGTAAATAATTTTTTCAAGAATTTTGGAGAGTATTTGCAGAACTGAAACTGGTCGATAGTTTCCGGGATTTGTTTTTGTACCGGACTTGTACACTGGTGTGACTTTGGCGATTTTTAAGCTTTCTGGGAAGACTCCTTCATTTAAAAGTTTGTTAAGGCAATCAGTTAGATTATGAATTATATAATTTTTTATACACTTTACGACTTTAGTACTTATACCATCAATACCTGTGCTCGTATTTGAATACAAGTCATCTATGATTTTAGATACTTCATTAGCTGTGCATAGGGAAAATCGGGATAGCTCATGATGAGCAGTTGTTTGGTGTAGATTAGGTAACGTGTATGTATCATTGTTATGAAACTTGTCGGGTATTTCATTTCATCATCATCATTACAGCCCTTCACAAGTCCACTGCTGAACATAGGCCTCCCCCAAGTAATGCCACAAAGCACGGTCCTGAGCCACCTGCATCCATCGACTTCCTGCATATCTTACCAGGTCGTCACTCCATCTAGTGGGGGGTCGCCCTACACTACGCCTACCGGTACGAGGCTGCCACTCGAGAACCTTTCTTCCCCATCGGTTATCGGTTCTTCGAGCTATATGGCCGGCCCATTGCCACTTCAGCTTTCTAATCCGTTGGGCTATGTCGGTCACTCTGATTTTACTGCGGATATCCTCATTTCTGAGTCTATCACGCAGAGAAACTCCAAGCATAGCCCTCTCCATAGCTCGCTGAGCGACCTTGAGCGTCCTCATACGGCCAGCAGTGAAGGACCACGTCTCAGATCCGTAAGTCATCACTGGCAACACGCACTGGTTGTACAATCTAGTTTTTAGAGATTGAGGTATAGCTGACGAGAAGATATGTCGTAATTTCCCGAACGCTGCCCAGCCGAGTTGAATCCGTCGATTGACATCTCGGTCGAAGTTGGACTTACCTAGTCGGACTATTTGTCCCAGGTAAACGTACTCGTCAACCACTTCAAGCATAGTGCTCCCAACAACTACCGGCATAGGTGTGACATGGACATTAAACATGATCTTTGTTTTGTCCATGTTCATCTTAAGACCTATCCGTTGGGAGGCACTATTGAGGTCATTGAGCATAGTGCTTAAGTCCTCCAGCGATTCTGCCATAAGGACTATATCGTCGGCAAATCGAAGGTGAGTGATGTACTCGCCATTGATGTTAATACCGTATCCTTTCCAGTCCAGTAGCTTGAAAACGTCTTCCAAAGCAGCGGTGAAGAGTTTCGGGGATATAACGGCACCCTGTCTTACACCTCTCTACAGTTGGATAGGTTTCGAGCTCTGGTTCTGTACTCGGATAGCCATCGTAGCCCTACTGTACAAACACTTCAGCACTTCGATATACCGACAGTCAACTTGGCACCGCTGAAGGGACTGCAGCACCGCCCAAATTTCGACGGAATCAAAGGCTTTCTCATAGTCCACATACGCCAGGCAAAGTGGCAAATTGTACTCTTCAGTCTTCTGTACAATCTGCCGCAGGGTATGTATGTGGTCTATGGTACTGAAGCCTTTTCGGAAACCGGCTTGTTCGGGAGGCTGGAAGTCGTCGAGTCTGCGTGCGAGACGATTCGTAATGACTCTCGAAAACAGCACGTAGACGCGGCTCAGAAGGGAAATCAGTCTGTAGTTCTTCAAGAGAGCGTTGTCGCTTTTCTTAAAGAACAAGACCACCGCACTTCTGCTCCACGCCTCTGGAGTAGTGCCACCATGGAGGACGAAATTGAAGAGCCTCTGAAGGACTTCAAGTACCGGGTTATTGTACCGGTATATTACTTAAAATTTTGTTATTTGCTAGATTATTAATTAATTTCCACATTTTCTTGGGGTTTTTTGTACATTTCATGAATTCTCCGTAGAAATACTTCTGTTTTGTATTCTTAATCGTTTGTGCCAGCGTGTCTCTCTTAAATTTAAAATCTAGCTCGAGGTTATTATTTTTAGGATTTTGTTTAAATTTATTCCATGATATATTCCTTTCATTAATCTGAGCTATTATGTTGCTATTAATCCATTCTTTTTGAGGTTGGTTCAATATTTTATATTTTTTTGTTTTACTTTCGGCAGTTATTTTTATGATATGTTCTTCTAGAATATTAAAATTACAGGAAATATTTTGAAATTTTGATAATTCTATAATTTTATTTAATTTACTATAATCAGTCGCTTCATACACTATTTTTTGTTTTGGTGGAGGCATTACTCTTTTTATTTCTAAGTAAATGTTTTTATGATCCGATAGGGCTGATTCAATAATAGCCAAATGAAAATTGTTACATTTCAAGTTAGTAGAAACATGATCAATAATTGTTTTTGTAGTTGTTGTTTCCCGAGTACAGTACTCAGGGTCTATTTTGTTTATAATTTTGTATCCAGATTCCGTAAGCATAGTTTTATAACGTTTTGTCATACTGTCAGTACATAATAGATCTATATTCGTGTCTCCAAAGATTAAAGTCCTCTTTTTTAGCAGAAGCTGTTTTTCGAAATTACATAAAAAATCATTAAAGTTTGAATGTCCGGGCTTGTACACAACCCCAACATTAAGTGCATACTTATAAATATATATACTCAGATAGTTGTTACCTCCAGTATAGGATGCTGTTGACAGCTTATGTTTCAAATCATCATGGACATATATCGATACACCCCCACCGACTTTACCAGGCCTGATGTTATAGTAGTGTGAATAATTTTGTATGCGAAATTGTTGAACTTGTTCTTCAGATTTTATCCACGTTTCAGTCAGTGGTACAACGTGTATACATTTTTTGATGGAGTTCAGGACACACTTAAGTTCGTCAAATTTACCTGATCTGCAGATGCTTCTGATGTTAGCATAGAAAAAATTAAGACTAGATTTATTTTAAGAAATATTCTGATAATTATTAAGTACTTGGTAAGTTATATTCTCTTGATCATCTATGAAAGGGCGTTTGGTGTTAAGAAGCGATTGAAAATTTACTTTTTTGGGTCTTTGTTTAAAACTATTTTTGGCAATCCTTTTATATATTTTATTGTAATGTCTTTTTCTCCATTTGCTTTTCTCTGTGCTAACTCTTTTTTAAGATTTTTCATATAAGTATGTTGGGCCGGTGTTAGATCTGAATAGATCATAATGCCACCTTGAAGTTTATCTCTATTACGAAGCAGCATTTTTACAGTTTGTGCAGATTCAAAGCATACTTTAATGTTTCGATCCTTTGTAGGTTGATATTTACCAAGACGAAATACTCGAGAAGGTTTCGGGCACTCTTGTATCAAGCAGTTTATAGTTTTCGAGACTTCACTAAAGTTATAGGCGCGGCCTTCATCAATTTTTGTTGTTTCGCATTCACGTATGCCTACCACTATTATATTTTTTTCCCTAGTAACCCTTTCTTGTAATTCTTGGATAACATTTTCATCAGAAGTTGATATCGTCGTACTGAATGCCATATTATTTTTTAAAGTAACGATTTCTGCCTCAAGAGATTGAATTTTATTATCCGCCGCTGTTGCCTTTATAGTTATGTCTGATATTTGGGCCTTTATTGATATCTGGTCTTTATTCAGAGTGTCGGTAGCCACTTTAATGTTGTTCACCTGTGTTTTCATTTCTGTAATATTGTCACGAATGAAGTTCATTGTAGCTTCCTGGGTGTTTGTGAATTTTTGTAACATTGACGTAACATCTTTGCGGAAATCTTGAAGTTCTTGTGCACAGTTGCAGTTGCAACTATGCTCTGGTTGCTTACGTTTTCTCTGAGTATTTTGGTGCTCCATACTAAACTCATCATTCGATGTTCC
Organism: Parnassius smintheus behrii; assembly: GCA_036936625.1. Classification (NCBI taxonomy): domain Eukaryota; kingdom Metazoa; phylum Arthropoda; class Insecta; order Lepidoptera; family Papilionidae; genus Parnassius; species Parnassius smintheus. Next base: position 10,399,408 of record JAUPFT010000023.1, read on the forward strand.
TAAATCTGTTAATGATCCACTTAGTCGAGGTGGTGAGCGCATTAAGTTCATGACTTATACCACACAACTTTGTCGTCACTATTGAATTAATGTATGCATTAACCTTTGCAGAAATTTAGAACTTATTTACTACTGTTTAATGCTTATTTTAGCAGAAAACTGTAATTGTATTTTAAGGACAACAAAATACACGTCTATTTCATATAATCACCACTCGCACTCACAAATTAATAAAATACATACACAGTAATATTGGCAAAGAGTTCTATTTTCAAAATTTGAACTTATTTTTTATTATATCGTTTACAAGTGGCCAGTTCCAAAAACTTTCAGTGTCGCCCTCGTATAAAGACTGAAGGTCGGACAGACGTTGTTCTACACTTTCTGATGACCCTTCCTATAAATAAAGCTTAAATTCGCAATAAAAAAATATTGAGGGTCATTTATCGTAATTTTTATACCTAGGTCACTCAATAAGTTTTGAGATGCTCGAAATTTAAAAATGGAACGCATCCGTGTTATATGTTTCTAAAATGCAAATTTATTTAAAAATAGAACTCCATAAGCCAATTGCTCAATATTAAAAAAAATACAAAGTTCTACTAATTTTCCTGCAACGCTTCCCGCGATTTCACTGAAAACGATGGATCTTAACCGTGAACATTTGCGCGCTATGATCTATTATGATTTTAAATTTGGTTTAACCGAACAATTAAGTTTACCACGGTTACAATCAGCATTAGGGGACTCAGCTCCATCACGCGCAACAATTTTTAGGTGGTTTGCTGAATTCAAAAGGGGTAAAATTAACCCTAAAGATGACCAAAGAACCGGGGCACCGCAAACAGCAGTAATGGCAGAAAATGTATGGAATACTGAAATGTTGGTGCCCGAAGACCCACGAATCAAATATACGGACATCGAAAAGATTGTAGGCATTAGTTCGGGGAGCATTCATACAATCCTACACCATCATCTTGGAGTTATGAAGCTTTGTAGTCGATGGATCCCTGAATCTGAATGACAGGGTGAGAAATTGTGTGATAAGAGAAGAGTGTGGTTTGCAAGATGATGTTGTGACCAGGATTAAGAAACGAATGCTTTGGTCGTTTGGTCATATGGAAAGAATGAATGAGGAAAGAGTGACAAAGAAAATTTATGTTGCAGTAGTGAATGGCGGAGTTGGAAAGGGACGTCCTAGGCGAAAATTTATTGACCAAATTGGCGATTTATTGAAAACGGGCCAAATTAGGAGTACCCTAAACCGACGAGCATGTATGCGTAGGTATATGGATGTGAAGGAGGCGAGAGAGGTGTGTCAGGATCGTGCCAAATGGAAGTCTGTAGTCTCTGCCTACTCCGCTGGGTGACAGGCGCGAGTGTTTATGTAATGTATGTATGTATGGATCCCTCGTTTGCTCTCCGAAAGTGAAAAACATACTCGTGTGGATTGATGCCATAAAATGCGTCTACGTTTTGAAAACGGGGCATCTAAGAGTGTTTTAGAAATCGTTACTGGTGACGATACATGGATCTATCAATATGATACGGAAAATAAAAGGCATCATTAGTATGGATCTACTCAGAATGATAGTTACCGACAAAACTGCAGACCTCGAAACGTCAGCAAAAAAAAGGTGGCTAGTTTTTATTCGCGGAGCGGACATTTGTCGACGTCAATGCTGGAAAATTGTAGGTCAGTCAACTCTGAATGGTATACTACAGTCGCATTACCCAAAGCTTTTCAAGCTGTGCGGGAGAGAACCAAATACCGGGCTTCGGGGAATCATGCTGCATCACGATAACGCCTCTTCACATACCTCCCTTAGAACAAAAGCATTTATTGAGGAATCTGGTGTTGAAACTCTAAGTCACCCACCCTACAGCCCTGACTTAGCTCCTTGTGAGTTAGTTTTGTTCACAAGAGTCAAAGAATAAATAAAAGGTAAGTTTTTTTTTCAAGCGCCGAAGAAGCCTGCGTAGGAAGGAGTTAGTTTAGGTGAATGGAACTTTGTATAGAGCATGATGGAGACTATTTTGAAAAGAAGTAAAATAAATATTAATAGTATCTAGAATACTTTTTGTATATCTCAAAATCAAAACATATTAAGTGTTCTACGTACATAAATATTTGATACTGCATTAACAAATGTAGGACATTATTAAAATGCCTCACACTTGCAGTTAGGAGAGTCAGTTAGGATGCCGTTTGCTACTCTAATGTTATAAAAAAGAACGAGTTGGGGTAATGAACTCTGTTACCTCGCGTTTCGAGTTAGACCCGGTGTTGCCTGTGACTAGCGAATTGGATCGTAGCCAGGCTAATCCGTTCAGCTAATGTGAGGTCGTCTCGTTACGCCGTTCGTTATGGTTCTATGAACGGATTGCTAAATTTTTATTGGAGAATTTGTTAATAATGTATGCACGTCATATTTTTGTTAACTCTAATTTCACGTGGTTTTACGTGGTGGAGCCATACTGCTGCTATATTACTAATATAGTTGGAGCACGAATGGGTCGGCTCGACCTGTTTCTCCTGTAGGTATTGTGAGGGCCACAACGCAAGAGAAAATCCTGATGTGGACGTAACGTTTAAAAAAAAAAGACATCTGCAATAAAAGTAAAGTTACAGCCTATATATGTCCCACTGCTGGGCACAGGCCTCCCCTCATTTCTTTTTTCAGGTTTCAGGGCAAGGAAGTGTCCGCCGCGCTGCCCCAATGCGTGTTGGCGAACTTCACATGTCTTCGTAATATTTTTTTATTGCTCAGACATGCAGGTTTCTTCACAATGTTTTCCTTCACCACCAAGCACGTGGTAAATCAAATCCGTCAAATCCCTAGCGGTCTCATGAAGTCGCACTTATATTTAGAGACTACTTTTCTATGAAGAAGTTGGGCATTATATAATCAATAGGAAATAGTCTATCCACGCCATTTTCGCGTGAATGTTATTGTGTTGATTTTTTGATTTTTCTAGTGTTTTATTAGTGTTTAAGTATAGTGTTTCATTATTAAACTGTAAGTATAGTTTTCGTATGAATATAATTTATCTTTTTACATAAATAATTTCGAGATATTGAAATAATTGTGATTTTCACGCTGGCGACATTCGCTTGGTATGTTTTGTTTTTGTTATCAAAATAAAAGTCTTTTTGTAATGAACTAAAACCAGACTTTTATAAAGAGAATTTTGTATAGATTTTATAATGCCAAACTTCTTCATAGAAAAGTAGTCTCCAAGTATAAGTTTTAATGGTTTTAAGTGCTGCGGATGGGTGCCGTCGCATGCGACCGCTCGGGATTTGCCGGGCGCATGCGACTGCATGAGAATTTTAAGGGGCCTGAGGGGTTAATAAATTAAATTTTGGGGTTGTTGCCGGGAGAAATAAACATTAAAATAAAAAGGTTATTTTTTTAAATTAAGAGGCTACAAAAAGAATATTGTCGACACAACTAATTTAAGTACGCTTAATTTTTAGGTTGCCACATGTATTTAGCATTGGAGTTTGCTCGAGTCCACCGATTTAAATCCTTTATTAGTATTCAGAAAAGATTTAAAATTCCAAAAGTTCGGTCTTATTACTAATTCAGCTTTTATTAAATCAAAGGTCATACGTCAACTTTCTGAGAAACTATTTGTCTGGAGATTTTGAGTTTTGTTGGGAGTCTGGGGATCATTTAAAATGTCGGGAGAACCCAGACGAATCCCGACCTTCTGGCAACACTAACAATAATACGAGGAAATAACTATAAATGATTTTAAATATAAAATCCGTTACAAAACTTCCAAATAGAAACAGAACGATTTTCAATAAAATTTTTGTGTTTCCGTGTCAGTAACTGTAGTTTATACGATATGAGCAACTTTCTATAAATTGATTGTTGTACAAACATTTCGTTTCCGCCAGGTAAATTCGTGTTATTGGACCGCTCCCGCAAACGCAATTTTTACAAAATAACAAATTGTCGTTTTTCGAATCTGATTATGTCGTTCTCCTCGCATCTGAAACTTCATTCTAGTCTGCTTTATTATTGGCCCTTCCACGTCCTCTGCCCGATAAAGGCAACAAACGACCACACAATTTACCTGATGGTAAGTTGATGTTGTGGCCATTTATCCACTATTTGTATATGTTGACCATTGTGTATAACATTTTATCGTCAATTATGAATTAAAATGCAGATGCGTTGTCAACCCTGAGAACTAAATTGGAATGCGTCGTATCCAGTACAAAGGTGTCTGGTTATCTATATTCACCATACGAAACACAGCAGCATTAGGCTGCTATGTTTCGTATGGTATACCAGGCGCAGTACCAGGCGCTTTAACGCTGCTGCCCGTCGCTGGCCTTGGTATTTAACTTCTGGCATAAGAAAGATGGTAAACTACTATCTATCGGAAGCCATAAGACTTTCCTAGAAGTTAGAATAAGAAGAAGAACCATAGTCGCTTCTTACGACACATATTAAACGAAATGTGGTAACGGATGATACGCCGTCATCTCACGGCAACCTTTCGTGTTGGCATTATTAAGTCAGTTATTCCGACGTATATAAACGAAAACCTTCAATTATTACTTTATGATACTTCTGTTGCGCGCCAAAATTAATGCCTGGTACATGGCGACACTAGTTACCACTAGCGTCAAGATCCTTCTAGAAATTTTCATGGAAGAACGTTCTAGAACTATCGACACCTAGTCAGTCGGGACTTACCAGTCCAGTGTACTCGAACATTTTAGACGTTTCTACAGTAGGTTCTGGAACTATTTGAGGCCCTATATATAAGACCGGTATATACCGCGACCCAAGGCAGTATTGAATTGGCGATTCAAGCAAATACTTCGAAGCGACACAACTGCGAACCAAAGTGGTTTTAAGTTGTAATTAGTGTTCTGTTATTAAAGTGTCAATTTTGGTAATTCACTGGTAGGTTCTATTGTCTGGCTCTGTCTCTGTCTCTACCCCAGGCTCATAACACTTCTTTATCACATATTATTTACTGTTACCGTTACAGTCTATTAAGGTCCACTGATGGACATAGGCCTCTCCCATAGATTGGGGCTCCGTGGCGCAGTAGCTCAGCCATGAGTTACAGCGCTAAGGGCCGCGGGTTCGAATCCCGCACGAAACAAGTATTTGTATGTCAAGCAATTGTTCCGGGTCTGGATGTTTGTCTGTGTGAAATTTATGTTTGTAAACTGCCCCCACGATACAGGAGAAAATCCAAGTGTTGAGGCAACGTTTTTTTTTAAAAGAAAGAGAAAAGAAATAGAATAGATTGGCTGCGGCTGTTGGTAGCCACAGTTTTTAATTTTTAGTTGTTTTAAGGATGATGCTTTTTTATAGCAATAGGTGACAAACGAGCACACAGTCCATCTGATGGTAAGTGGATATTGTGGCCCATAGACATTCACATTTATCCTCAATTATGAATCAAAATTCAAATTGCGTTGTCACCCCTGAGGACTAAGATGGAATGTTTCGATTCCAATAAAAAGGATCTCCGGTTCCCTACACTCACCATACCAAACACAGCAGCATTACACTGCTATTTTACGCTGGTATTCTGTAACAGCGTGTTCCTGCCCCGGTCGAGGCGACACATTCATGCTACAACTATCTACTACTACTTTATCTCCTGATTTGTTTCCATACGTCAACTCTTACGACACGCAACGGGATGATATATCACATATCCTTTGGTCGACTTTTAGTGCACTCAATGAACGAACATAAAGGATCGACTCTTACAAGTTTAACAAATAATTACGTGTAATTTAACACTGAATAATTTTCGATACTAAGCAAATAAAGATATAATCATATTATCTAAGTTTTATATAGATAAATAAACCACACCTCTAACAATTTTATTAGTACTAATAGATATTTATTTTTTATGATATTACAATTACGTGGATAACGCATTGGGCACTTATTTGATGTAATAATCTCGGTACGAGGAGGCTATTGCCGAATGGCTATATATATATATATATATATATATATATATATATATATATTGGGTGTCCGGTATTGAATGGATAACCTTGAAATGTCTTATAGTACAACTTATGGCCATTCTGAAAAAAATACGAAACATAATTTATCACAAGTAGTACCTTTGATATATATTTTTAAGGAAACGTCGATTTTTTCTATCTTATTTTGTCCTGTCTTGAACACTATGACCAAAAATGAATGATTTCTATTGGTTTTTTGTTGTTTTATTTTTATACACTAACTGTTCTGATAGATAAAAAGTAAACAGTATGAATAGCTTTTGCAGTTTTTATTAAAAAATTCGCAAATTAATTTATTTCTGACAAACATGCAAAAAATATTATTTAAGTGAAGTTCAAACCTCTTGGGTATGAAAAAATGTATGAATGTATGGGTGACCAATAATTTTACCACAATGTCGGTTTCATGTAAATTTTATAATGGTATAATTCATAAATGTATCTTCCATAAATAGTGATTTATTGCCATTAATGTAGAAAAGGAGAAAATTTGACTAAGTAACAAAATTTGTAATATGGGAACATTTTTTAAATTGAATTGTGTCTGATCATTGGTGATTAATAAAAAACAACATTTAAAATTAAGATATTTTATTTTTCATTATTTTACAAAAAAAATTCAAATTGTTTGCCTCCCACTCTTATGCATGCCTACATCTTCGGATAAATGATCTTCTGAGCAGTCTTGTGTACCGTCGCTCGCATTTTTTTGATGTGGCTGCTCTGACACGACTGCGTAGTTCGTCCAAAGACCGCACAGACTTACAGTATACTTCCTCTTTCAGACAGCCCCAGTAAAAAAAAATCCAACGGATATGGATCCGTTGAACGTGGAGGCCACAAAATTGGCCCTGGACGTCCAATCCATCTTTTTGGGTATCTGCTATTTAAATATGCACAAACCGGAACAGCATAATACGCAGGACAACCGTCATTTTGCAGCCAATACGATTCCCTCAGCTCCTCGGGAACCTCTTGTAATAAATTGGGGAGATCATTTTGAAGAAACTCCAAATAACTTTGCCCCGTTAAATTCCCCGGTAAATCAAATGGGCCAATTATCATACCATTTAATATTCCGGTCCAATAATTTATTTTAAATTGGTATTGCGACCTGTCTTCACGCATAAGATGGGGATTTTATAGTTCCCAACTATGTAAATTGTCTAAATTTAAGTAACCGTCTCTTTTAAGCGTTGACTCTTCGCTCCACAAAATTTTATTAAAAAATTGCGGGTCTTCTTCCATCTTTGCCAGCATTTGCCGGCAAAAACGTACTCTTGAGCGATAATCTCTTAGTTGGAGAGTTTGCACGCGTGTGACGTGGTAAGGGTGGAATTCGTTTTTCTTTAAAATATCGTGTACGATCGATTTTCCAATACCTGTGCGTCGAGCTATTGCTCGCGTAGAGGTTGAAGGATCGTTTTCAATCTCCTCAAGCACCACGTCTTCTACATCATGACGAGCGATTCTTCCAGCGCTAGCACCACCGACACCACTACCCGTCATTCTTCGTTCGGAGTAACAACCGTCGACTCTTATAAATACGCGGTAGTCTGGGTGGCGCGCATTAGGGTACCTCTCCCTATAAAGAACTGCGGCTGCATTTGCGTTGCCTCTGCATTGTCCATAAATAAAATGCATGTTTGCATATTCTTGTACCGTGTACTGATGACGTGGCATTTTGATAGGTACACAAAAGTCCAGTTTAGTCCAGAAACAAGCCAAATCGTCGCAAATGTCACCAAACGCAAAACAAGTCCAAAACAGTAAGCAAAACGAATAGTCCGGTAAAATAGCCAAGTGGTCGTTTTAACACTGATTTAAATAATTGCAAACGGAGACAAATAAATACATGCGAAGTCGAGCAAGTCGAGTGACGCACTAAGTTCTCTTTTACATTTAGCTCTTCTCTCTCCCACTTACCCAATTCAGACCCCTCTTTGTCTAATATATGGTATGAAGGTCACACGACCCATTTCGCGCTCGTAAAGTAAACATTATAACATTTAAATTGGTTATTTTATAACATTTAAATAAGTTAATTTCTAATACTTAATTTGGTTTCAATTTGTTTAAAAATAGCTGTTTTCATGTATGATCAACTCCTGATGTGTTTTTATTAATTCCCAATGATCAGAGATAATTCAATTTAAAAAATGTTCCCATATTACAAATTTTGTTACTTAGTCAAATTTTCTCCTTTTCTACATTAATGGCAATAAGTCACTATTTATGGAAGATACATTTATGAATTATATCACTACAAAATCTACACGAAACCGACATTATTGTAAAATTGTTGGTCACCCATACATTCATACATTTTTTTCATACCCAAGAGGTTTGAACTTCGCTTAAATAATATTTTTTGCATGTTTTTCAAAAATAAATTGATTTTCGATTTTTTTAAATAAAAACTGCAAAAGCTATTTATACTATTTACTTTTTATCCATCAGCACAGTTAGTGTATAACAATAAATCAACAAAAAAAACAATAGAAATCATTCGTTTTTGGTCATAGTGTTCAAGACAGTAAAATAAGATAGAAAAAAATCGACTTTTCTTTAAAAAAAATATATCAAAGATGTACTACAACACCTTTGATATATTTTTTGAAAACGATTTTGTAATTCGAACTGATAGTTTTCGGGGCTTTGAATCTGAACACGAGCGGGAAACCACGTTAAATTCATTATAGGTGACCTTTCCAACTTAACATTAAGGTTCAGTGTGCCTCTCATTAAGGTTCAGTGCGATCGCTGCCAGTTTTCACTCTCACGATTACTAGGTCTAGGTCCACTTTCTGTTGAGCCACATCTGGAAGAAAGAGTTTCTCATAAAGAGTCCCTCCTTCTCCATTAAATTGGTCAGCGTTTGATCCTAGGGTTTCGTTGTTCTATTCCAAATTTCCCTACCTTCAGTCCTTTCTTGTGAGTTTCGGAAGAATGTATGGCTCTAGAGATATCCTCATACATCTCCCCACTTCCTCATCGAGGTGTACCAAGAATAGTGCGTAAACCTGTATGACCTTCAACAAATACAGTTTGGTCATTCTAAGTATAAGGTACAGAACCCTCGTCACACACTCCCAATCTTACATTATTAACAAAATTTGTAGACGAAAAATCCAACATCCCGGGAGAGACTGTCACCCTTCCAGTGATAGAACAAGTTACTGGGTTCTAGGATTATCATGTCCTTCCCCTCTCTTCGGAACTCCGATAATCCTAGAAACTGGTCTATCTATCTATCTATATATTTTTGAACCCTGAAATTCTTTTAAATATAATTTCATGGTGATCTCTGATAGGGATTTCTAAATGAAAACTTTCAACGAAATTTCTTTACATCATTTAAAGAAACATGAAACTTGAACATGGTGCACAAATAAATAAAACAGGCTCAATTCACCATACAATAAGTATACATGAACCTATTAAATGGTCTTTTATGAATTTTACAAATTTGAAATACTTTTGTATATTATACACGCGGTCAGAGCTAAGTTCTGTAAGATCCGTCGCAGAAGAATACAAAACCCTCCGATCACACTCTCAATCTTATAGCTGTTGACGGATGATGAAGCTCCATTCGTTAGCATATTTGACAGCATACAGGCAACTGAACACACACAGATCTCCAAATGCATGCGGCGGGACTTACGCAACTTTAATACAGCTCGTATTAAAGAAGCGATTGAGAGGAACCAGGTCTCCAGAGTCTTTGCCAGAGATCTGTCTGCCAGAAAGAGCCAACAGTAGAAGCTGAAGACCGATTGTGGCAGCATCGTTTCCAGGACACCTGAAATTCTGAGTGAGATTGAGAGGTTCTATGGACAGCTGTACACGTCACGATGGAGCTACACGCAAGTGTGAGTAAAGATGCAAGAGCAAGTCTTATCCGACACTATTTCGATGATATCCCGGACGTCAGTCTCAGCGACCCTCCAGCACCTTAAAAACGGCAAGTCCCCGGGCGAGATGGAATTACAGCGGAGCTTCTGAAAGCGGGTGAAAACCGATACTTAAAGTACTTCAGAAGCTCTTCAATTCTGTCCTCCATGGTGGCACTACTCCAGAGGTCCAGAGACGTGGAGCAGAAGTGTGGTGGTCTTGTTCTTCAATAAAAACGACAACACTCTCTTGAAGAACTACAGACCGTCTACGTGCTGTTTTCGAGAGTCATTACGAATCGTCTCGCACGCAGACTCGACGACCTCCAGCCTCCGGAACAAGCCGGTTTCCGAAAAGGCTTTAGTACCATAGACCATATACATACCCTACGGCAAATTGTACAAAAGTTCGAAGAATATAATCTGCCACTTTGTCTTGCGTATGTGGACCACATTGCACACCGCTCAAATTTCGACGGAATTTGGGTGTTGCTGCAGTCCCTTCTGCGGTGCCAAGTGGATTGTCGGTATATCGAAGTGCTGAAGTGTTTGTACAGTAGGGCAACGATGGCTATCCGAGCACAGAACCAGAGTACGAAACCTATCCAACTGTAAAGCGGTGTAAGACAGGGTGACGTAATATCCCCGAAACTCTTCAACACTGCATTGGAAGACGTTTTCAAGCTACTGCTGGAAAGGATACCGTATTAACGTCAATGGCGAGTACATCACTCACCTTCGATTTGCCGACGATATAGTCCTTATGGCAGAATCGGTGGAGGACCTAAGCACTATGCTCAATGACCTCAATATTGACTCACAACGGATAGTTCTTAAGATGAACATGAACAAAACAAAGATCATGTTTTATGTCCAGGTCCACCTACGCCGGTAGTTGTTGGCAGCACTAAGCTCGAAGTAGTTGATGCGTAAGTTTACCTGGGACATAAATAGTCCGACTAGGTAAGTCCAACTTCGACCGAGAGGTCAATCGACGGATTCAACGCGGCTAGGCAGCGTTTGAGAAATTACGACACATCTTCCCGTCAGGTATACCCCATAACCTAAAAACTAGATTGTACAACCAATGCATATTGCCAGTGATGATTTATGGATCTGAGACGTGGTCCTTCACTGCTGGCCGTATGAGGACACTCAAGGTCACTCAGCGAGCTATGCAGAGGGCTTCGCTCGGGGTTTCTCTGCATGATAAACTTAACTTATTTTCACGCACAATCCCTAACGGGGTAGCCAGAGAGAACAGATCGCCAAGTGTCACGATCCTTACATACCTCTTTCGCTTCTTTCAGGTTCATTATCTTCTTCATACACGCACGTCTAGGTATCCGAGTACTCTTGACCTTCTCCTCTTCGAGTAATTTGCTCACCTGGTCTTCGAAAGTTAGTCTCGGTCTACCTCGACACCTTTTAATATTTACTTTCGCGCTATATATTTTCTTCAACATTCGTTCTTCACTCATTCGCTCAACGTGCCCAAACCATCGGAGTACGCCCCTATCAATTTTTGTTTGATAAACTTAGAAATGAGGATATCCGCAATAGAACCAGAGTGACTGACATAGCCCAATGGATTAGTAAGCTGAAGTGGCAATGGGCCAGCCATATTGCTTGAAGAACAGACAACCGATGGGGAAAAAAGGTTCTCGAGTGGCAGCCCTGTACGGGTAGGCGTAGTGTAGGGCGTCCCTCCCAATAGATGGATTGACGACCTGGTAAGACATGCTTGAAGTCGATGGATGCAGGTGGCTCAGGGATGCTTTGTGGCATTCCTTGGGGGAGGTCTATGTTCAGCAGTGGACTTGTGAAGGGCTGTAATGTTGATGATTACAATAAAGTTAAAGTTGATTTTTTCTGCATAAAATTTTAAACCTTCATAGTGTCAGTTCATTCACTCATTTCAATAGACAATAGACATGCATTTCAGCAACTTACACTCACTCATACAGTTTTAATACAGAAAATAAAATTGTACATAAAAATCACCAAAAAATATAAAAAACAGACATAAAACAATCTGATTACATAAGAGTTTAAGGGCACAGACCCATCATAATGCTCTCGCACCATCGCTGCGGCTTTAGTTATCAGCAATTCACATTGAGGTTAGATTCAAGGATAGTGTGAATGCTATATTTCTATGTTCGAGAAAGATGTTATCAACATAATTAAATAACGGATTGCAAAAGGATGGAAACTTTATCCTCTCTAAAAGTTAAACCAAAAAGTATTCTTTTACTTTTACCTTAAAAAGCCTGATGCCATTAACCAATAGGTGGAGGCAAGTTGTTCTAGCATTTATTCACTGCATTTCCTAGTATTCAAACTGAAATTACTAAAACTGCACATAAAACACCGCTTTCAATATTAATTTTGTATTCAATTCTTCATTGAAAACAAACAATTACCTAATATAGTTTACAGGAATATGGCGCCAATGTTTTGCATAATCTATTTTATATGATCTAAAAGTGCACATGAATTTGCATCATTTTATTAAATTTTTGAATACAAGCCAGGCTTCATGCTTCATACTAATCCTGTATAAACCGACTAAAGGGAATAATTTATCTGTACAATTTTTTCATGGGTAAGATAGGTGTGTGAATAAATGCATTTGTAAAACCCAATATAAAACTAAGTGTGAAAACGTTGCTATTCTTCAATTTGTTGTCTTTTAGAGTCACTGGCCTAAAAAGTTAGTTAAAGTTACAGCCCATATAAGTCTCACAGCTGGGCATAGAGTTCCTCTTATTTCTGAGAGGGTTTTAGGATGCAAGGAATTGTCTGCTGTGCTGCCCCAATGCAAGTGGCCAAACCTCACTGTCTTCGAAATTTTTGTTTTATTTACCTGACCACGCAGGTTTCCTCACTATATTTTCTTTCACTGCCAAGCGCATGGTAAATCATCACTTAAAATTGCAATTAACAATTTCATTGTTGCCGGTTGGAATTGAACCTGGGTTGCTCCCATATTGTGAAATTTACATCACAAGTCCATCCAACCATCTAAGCTAACATCACTCTTTCGACTTTAAATAGAATGAATAGAATGCTATTTTATGGTGGCATAAAGGTAATCACTATTGCAAATCATCCCATGGGTGTTGTAAGAGGTAACAGAGGGAAATAAAACTACCATGGCTCTTAATTACCTTATTTTATTGACCTAATAAATTTAAAAAGACTTAAGAGCTTAGTCAATCTGTGCGGGAATTGATAAATAGGTATTTGACGAAACTATTGCCGTCGCGCTGCACCCGAGCAACTGTACCACAGTTGCTTAGGTGCAGCGTAACGGCAATAGGCAAAACTTAATATGTGAGTGAATAGTTGTATTTGTGTGCGTAGCTCAGTACTAACTTCGACAGTTGTCATTCCTAATTGTGTATGTTTTAGTCTAACTCTCCCTCAACTCCGGTTTCCCCCTGTAGAGTACGGTACGGACAACTGCGCAGCTCAGACCAATTTTACCTACAAAAACCAAGATAGATCGACATTTCATTTTCCCCTGTTTTCTTGTCGAAAACTAATCCGATAAAATTATTTTTGGTTTCAAAATTTAAGGGAAGAATAGATCTATGCTCCTATCACTTTTTTTTATCTTGAAAACATTTCAAATTTCTTTAGTAGTCGTCTCATTACGGAGGTAAAAACGGGGCATTTTTTTAGATATTTGGAAAGTCATATTTATTTTTGTAATAATTGTTTTCGAAAGAAATAAAGACAGGGGTATGCCTTCAATAGACCTAGATTTTTATAAACAAAAACAATTACTCTAGAGGCATAATCCAGGAAGAGAATAGGGGATCGTATCATTACGGAGGTAAAAATGGGGCATATTTTTAGGTATTTGGAAAGTCATATTTATTTTTGTAATAATTGTTTCTGAAAAAAATAAAGACAGGGGTATGCCTTCAATAGACCTAGATATTTATAAACAAAAACAATTACTCTAGAGGCATAATCCAGGAAGAGAATACGGGAATACATTTGTATGGAAAAAATTCAGCCTGTTACGTTTTAAGTTTCTAATGTTAACAATCATAATAAATATAGCTATCTTGATGTTGGCAACATTAGAAACTTAAGTTAGGAAAACTTGTTTTCAAATATTTTAAAATAAATAATATTATAACATAATTACTTTTATTAAATTGGTATATACCTAATACGACGAAGTAAATAATGCTATAGCTAAATTAGTTAATTGGTTTAATAGATTTCCGCACACCGAAGTATGGCGAAAATTTCTGCCTGGAAGATAGAGGTGTATCTACCCAAATTCATACTATGTTTGAATTTGGGGCGTTCCCCGTAAATTCCAAAGCCTACGTCGAGGCCCATTTTAGACCCATCGGTATACCATATGAGGCTACCGACCTCACAGATAATCTGGCCATTCAGCCAGTCTTCTCTGGAGGGTAATTCCACTATATACTTTGTATCAAAAGTGTATAGTAGACTCATGATATCTGAGATCATGCATAAGACCGGTGATTCCTTAATTTAGTCGAGCATGGATCTCAATCTGTAGGAGAGCAAGCTCAGACCGCCCTGGGTGTTAATCCTATACAAACTAACCCTCGCCTCCTTGTCTAGATAGAAATCAAGGGGCGTTAGGCATAGAAGTGCATTAAGAGCCGCTCCAGGCGATGATTGCATAGCTCCAGTTGCCATAAAGCAGGCAGTCCTTTGTAGACTGTTTAGTCTGTCCACAGTCGTCTTTTGGTTGGCCTTGTGACACCAGACAATAGAGGCGTAGGTGAGAATCGGCCTCACTATGCTGCTGTACAGCCATAGGACCATACTGGGACGCAAGCCCCAGTTGTTTCCGACCAAACGACTGCACGTACCTAAAGCAATTTTTGCCTTATGGCATATGTTGCTAAGTTGAGAGTTCCACATTAGTTTTTGGTCGATTGTTACGCCCAAGTACTTAACTTCCATGGAAAATTACTTCTTTGGTTGGACTAATTTGTCCAACCGTCTCTTTTTGGTAAAGGGTATTATAACAGTTTTGCATGCATGCAATGTGCATGCCTTAAGTGCTCATGTTTTACAACAATTTTTTAAAGTATTTTAAAAACACACAAGTTTTCACAAATAACCTTATTATTATTACTTCTAATTTTCCAATAATTTTAGGTCAAATTTCAATAAAAATAGTTCGAAAAATCCAAAAGTGCATGAATCATAAAGCTCATATAATTGTGAAAAAAACTAGAAAAATATCGCAATCAACAAGAGAAAATATTTTTATTTTAAATTTAACACATTAACTGCCAGAGTAATAATGACAAAAATCACAAAAAAATAAAATTGTGTCAATTGATGTTATGGGTCTAGATATACATAGTATTAAATTTTGGGGTCAATAGGAGGCAGGGTTCCGTAGAAAATTAAAAAAAACTTCACGAGGTCACCGGTACCCTACATGGCGCACAGAAGTAATTATGTTGATCTGTTACCAAGGCGCCGTGCGGTCATCTCTCCGGGCACCCGCGCACCTTAGTCGCTTACACGCGCTATCACGGAACGGATGTTACGTTATGTCATTTTGCGATTACCACTTTCTTTTGTCGTATATTTATATATATTATATTTTAGTATGTACTTAGTAAACAATGTCCGAGTTAGATATAAACTCTGAGGACTTATTTTTTACCCAGGATAATTTATATGAAATTGATTTACTGGAAAAATCATTGTTGAATAAAGTAGACACGTTATGTGACAATGTATACGATTTAGAGGAAGATTTGTGTACGGAGAGTGGGGATGAGAATATCCCTCCCCCGAAAAATCGTAGGCGTCTTTGTATAAGAAGCGATTCGGAAAGTGAATGTGATTCGGTGGAAAATTTTGTCACTCTAAATGTGGCTCTTATGTCGTCAAGTAGGCCTCAAAAATGGAGAGAACCAAGAGGACTCCAACCATCAGTGATTGCATTTACAGAGCCAATAGGTATTTATAATGATATTAATATAATAATATATCATTTGTGCTATAAGTTTGTGTTTTATTCATTAACCGACTTAAAAAAAGAAGGAGGTTCTCAATTCATCTGTATGTTTTCTATGGTTAATGCTCAACAGTCAAGAATATTTTTACTCTTTTTAAATAGTCTACTGTCTATTTATGTCCTTTTATAACCAAAGTACGGATTTGTTCTAGGTATCAAGAAACCGTATGATATTGAACTACGAAATGCAGACCCAGGAGCCTATTTTTCATTATTAGTCTCAGACGAAATTTTTGAGGAAATAGCTGTGCAAACCAACTTGTATGCTGAGCGACGTGAAAGCTCAAAGCCGTCATCGCGTTTGAATAGTTGGAAGTCAACAAACAAAAATGAAGTCAAGGCTCTTTTCGGACTTATTATGTACATGGGACTAATCAAACTCCCAAAAATAAGTTTATATTGGAGCACAGACAGAGTTTTCAAACAAACTTTTGCACCTTCGATCATGAGTCGTAATAGATTCGAACTGTTGTTGCAGAATCTGCATTTTGTTGACAACGAAACTGCAGATACCACCGATAGAATCTATAAAATACGCAGCCTGATAGATACGTTAAATAACTCATTTCGACGGTACTATTCGCCTAAAGATGAAGTTTGTGTCGACGAAAGTCAAGTGCCTTACCGCGGGCGATTGATCTTTAGGCAATATAATAAGAGCAAACGGCACAAATATGGTATGAAACTGTTCAAACTGTGCACTATACCAGGTTATACTTGTAAATTAGAACTTTACGCTGGTAAAAACCATGAACAGCTGTAGTAATGTCACTGTGTAAAGAAATACTTGATTTGGGGCACACCGTAGCTTCGGATAATTGGTATACGAGTTTGGATTTAGCCAATGAACTTCTAGATAGGTATACTCATTTAGTAAGCATGCTGAGAAAAAATAGAAAAGGCCTGCTCAAACAAGTTATTGATGCAAAACTCAAACCAGGCGAATCTGTAGCAATGGAAAACGAACGCGGTATAACAGTGTTGCACTGGAAGGATAAACGAAGTGTATTCATGCTCTCCACTAAACACTCTAAAGGATTTGCTAGTGTGCATAAAAAAGGAAAAGTGATTCGAAAACCGAAGATGGTTATAGCATATAATAAAGCAAAAGGATCTGTAGACATGTGCGATCAGATGAACGCGTATTCATCACCATTAAGAAAAACAATAAAATGGTATAAGAAATTAGGCATCGAATTAATTTTAAATACAGCTGTAGTAAATGCCTGGATCATGTTTTGCGAAGATACAACTCAACAAGGAATTGTAGAATTCCGACGTCAATTAGTGGAATATCTAGTAGACTCTGGTAAAAATGAAACCGAAAATGAATCTATTTCTAAGAGACCTAAAAGACTAAAACATACATTAAAAGCAAAGGAAGGCAAAGTAAGGCAATCCAGGCGCTTCTGTGTAGAATGCTACAAAGCCAGTGTCACGACGTTTGGATCAAGACTTGCTAAAAACAAGGCAAAAAAAGTGGCAACCTATTGTCCTGAATGTGCTGGACTACCCCACTATTGTCTTCAATGTTTTAATAAGTGCCATCGGTATTTGTAATTGTAAGAATGTGAACTTCATTTTCAGATATATTGTTTCCTTTCTTTTTTTGGTTTTTTTTCAGATTAGTGGGCAAATTTTATACTAAAAGGTAAAAAAGTTTAATTTTACTACTCGTTTTATTATTCTTCCCATACCATTTATAAATATATATATATGACGTTTGGATTTAAAAAAAAATGTTATGTTCTGGGATTTTTAACATTATTGAACGTTTATTTTCAATAATTCAAAATATTTTTACGTTACATAGAAACCATGCGAAAGTATTACTCCTGAGCGCCATACTGGTCACTTAGTAATAGGAAATCTATAGAAAACGTGTCCTACGGCGCGTAAATAAACTCTGAAAACAGGTTTACCGTGAGGTCACCGGTGTCCTATGTGGCGCCTTAATACAAGACCACCTCCGGTCACCGGTGCCCTACATGGCAGTCAATGTGTTAACTATGTCATTAGTATTCAGATTTGTAATTCTTTTATTAATGATCAGAAATCAACTTCAATGTCACTTTAATTTTTAGGTATTTGTACTCAGTGTTTATCGTAAAAACTAATCCTTTATCTTGACCCGTTAATTTAAAAAAACTCTCATCAACTTTATTTCATTTTTGAAAAGTTTTTCATCTAGTCCGAAGTTTTTCATCGAGTCCTGTACTTTAATTTAGCATTCACCCGAAGTACACATTCAGGTCACTATCAAGTCCGGAGGTAAGATCTCAAAACTAACAAAACATAGTTCTAACCATTTTTTTAGGGTAAGGGTGACAAACAAGCACACAGTCCACCTGATGGTAAGTGGATGCTGTGACCCATAGACATCAACATTTAACCCTGCTTGAGAATCAAAATGCAGATGCGTTGTCACTCTTGAGGACTAAGATGGAATGCCTCGATTTCAGTAAAATGGGTCCCCGGTTCTTTTAGCGAAACAATATATTGAAATGAAAATCTGTGATTATAAAAATAATAATATCTTTTTAGGCGCTAGTAGAACATACCGACGCGCTTTGGGCTAAGGCATGGAATACAATAATAAACAATAAATTTATCTATGGAATTGTATGAATTGGAAACTAGACCAGCTGTTCTGGTTTTATCATTTAAGAGCTACTATAATTATAACTTTTAACAAAAAAAGTAAAAACTGACTTCAAATTGCTAAAAATGAAGTTTTTTATTTGCAACCTTTAGGGGTGGACCTGAAAATCACCCTTGAAGTATAATTTACTTAATAAAAACAAAATCATCAAAATTAGTTCACAATCTGCGAAGATATCGCGTAACATACAAAAAACATACACTTGAATTGACAACCCCCTGCTTTTTGAAGTTGATTAAAAATAAGAATAATCTTACCTCCAGAAGCGATGTAAAAACCACTTGGTGAATATTTGGCGACGTTCACTTGGCAGGAGTGCTCTGTATATACATCAGAGATGGCCGGATTCTCAATGTCTCGTATTATAACAGAGTTTCCGTTTGTATATAAAAAATTCTTTCCTTTCGGGTCACTTCCTAAGACAAGAGGCGTACCACGCTGTGTTCTCGGCAGGGCCGCAAAAGTGTATTCTGCAAACAGTAACGCAAAATTAGATCAAACAATTAAAGGAAACTCGTTACAATGAGAGCACCATGCTTGTGTCAAGCAAGAAAACACAAATTGTTACTCACTATTGGAATAAGACATTATGGATTTATAGTTCAATAATTATTCACTACACTTCCTAAGCTAAACTTAGATTAAAATCAGTACTTTTGTGTTTAAATAGATAAACAAAATCAGCCGCTAGCACTCCATAGCCTCCCAAAAATGACGTGACATTAAATGAAATCAAATGAAATTGAGTAATCTATGGAAATGAAGTAAAGTAAAAGATAAAGTAAATCCAGGCTCAGAAGGGCTAGAACCCAGAGCCGTAAAGCCAGTTAATAAAAATGTAAAGGATAACGAGTTATCGAATAACAATAATCGATTATGACGATGGTGCTATCAGTCATAACACCATTCTCCAAAAAAAGTGATAACACCATTGTCAAAAAAAACCAAAAGTAATCAAAGCACTAGTGAGAATAAAATTATTTTTTAAAATGTGTAGCTTATGGCAGATATTGTAAATTATTCATAGCCAAAGTTTTTGTTATAAGGTTGTAACATATAAATTTTGTTGTAACACATATTTATATAAGTAATAAATATGAGTTACCTGCATTCTCGTAAACATTTAACAATTGGAATGGTTTTTGTTCGAAAACATTGCAATTGTCCAATGTTAAGAAATATTTATTATGAAATCGTTAACTATTCTTTTATTGTTTTCATGTAGCAGCAATGAATAAACAATAATAATAATAAGTGTTTAAAAACTTAAATAAGAAAAACGAAAATCTACGTTTCTGTCTGTGATTGTATATTAAAAACGATATTTTGTTTAATTTTAATCGAGAGCACTTAAAACATCGCTTTTAATAAATGCAACACTACGTCATATAATTAAAATTATTGTTATGGTAAAACTTAATGATAACCAAGATGTAATGGTATATACTCGTATTCACTCAGACTCAGACCCAAGTGGAGATTCTCTTCTCTGGATAGATATTCGTTCTGTAGAAAAAACTAAGTCTATATAATTACGTAACTAAAGTTGCTTAAAACGACTATAAATCGAGTGCAGGCTACAAAACCTAAATTATAAATTTCTAGCGCTCTATTAATAATAATAATACGCTGTTTTAGCGCACTATTTATAAAAAGCGTGTAGGAGGCCAGCAAGCGCGTTAAGTTTTGCAGCTTACATTACATCTAGTTCGTTGGATAGACCGCGTGCTATATAAGAACATTATTTCATCAGTTGTTAATTTTAGACTAAAATAAAATAGAACAGTAAAGAAAAACCAATGAACACTCTTTTATACTTTTCAGGCTTGCGGCTTTCTATATTCGATGTACACGTTATTTTAACCTTAATGTAAAATAATGTTGCGCGCCTAAGTTGACGTCAGGTACCCGACTCTAGCGCCATCTAGTGTCGGGGACCAGAGCGAGAGGGCTTCCTAGAAAATGTCAATCTTGACTTTCGACCAACAGCGCCATCCAGTATCGAACAGAAGAATTAAGCTTTCCAGCCCCACACTCGAACTTTCTGTGTCTGGTCGCTTGGCGCCCGTATCCACTGGAATAATCTGGATGTTTCGGTAAAAATTTGTATTTAAAGCCGCTGCAACCCGCGATCGAGGCAGTATTGAATTTGGCGAGACAAGCGAAGCTTCGGAGCGAAATAAAGTGAATCAGTGTGATTAATTATTAGTGTTTTAAGTTTTAATTGGTGTAAAGTAAATGAAAGTGTTAATTTTGGTAATTCAATCGGCAGTTGTTATTGTCACGAACCCTAAGCTCGTAACAATTGGTGTCAGAAGTGGGATGAAATTATGCCGATTTTACCTAAGGACGAGATGGAGGGTGTCCGTACACGAAGTCAACGCCAGCAGGAGACGGACCAGAGACGATTTGGTGGTGCAACGCCGCAGACGTCAAAGAGCCAAGTGCCAGCCACGGAGGCTGGCCCATCATCAGTTCCTACACCTGCAGCACCTGACTTAGGTGCTCTGATGGTGATGCTGCAGGAACAGGTCCACCGACATGAGGAACTGGCCCGCCGACAGGAGGAACAGGCCCGGCGACAGGAAGAACAGGTCTGTCGTTTGGAAGAGCAACTGCGGGGCGGGCAAGAGGAACAGGCCCGTTGGTTGAAAGAGCAGCGGGGGGAACAGGCCCACTGACAGGAACAACAGATGATCCTCGTGAAGGACATTCACGCTGACTTCGGGAAAGAGATAAGGGAGGTGAAGGATAGGGTTGCTCAACATGACAACCGCCTGTCGGAAGCTGAAACCCAAATCAAGGAAGCTAAAACCCAAATCGACCAAGTGAACAATCGGGTTAATTACGTGATGGCTGACGTGAAGAAAACGCTGGACGACCTCAAACTGGGGGATGGAACTACAACTCCCGTAGTAGCTACTACACCTTCGCTACGTGGGTTCAAAGTGCCACCGTTCGACGGGACTTCTTCCTGGTCAGCCTACAAAATCCAGTTCGAGGCTGTTATGAAGGTGAACGGCTGGAATAAAAGTCAGGCCATGACTGCTCTCACACTAGGCCTGCGCGACAAAGCCTTAACAGTTCTGGAAGCTCTCGGTGAGGAAGTGACTTATGTGCAACCCCTTGAGGCATTGGAGGCGAGATATGGCGACGCTCACCTGGAACACGTCTTTCGTGCGCAGCTTAAAGATCGCGTACAGCGCATCAACGAAAACCTGCAGCAGTGGGCTCTAGAGGTGGAGAATCCGGTGCGAAAAGCATACCGGTCTGTACCTGCGCTCATTGTAGGGAACCTGGTGCAGACATTCATCGACGGCATCCGCGACCTTGAAGTCAAAGCTGCTGTGAGGCTTGGGCACCACGAGATGCTTAAGGACGCCTTGGCCCATGCACTGGAGGTGGAAGCCGTGCGGCAGGATCATCGTTCCCATCGCGTCAGGGAGGTTGCAGCAGCTACGGTTCGCGAACGCAATAAAGGATACAGTCCTTTGTGCTATAGCTGTGGGGAAAGGGGCCATCTTCGGTCCAGCTGCCCTAAGCGAACTGTAAAAAAGGAAGTTGATCGATCTCAAGAGGGTAGTGCAGCTAACGGCACCACCTGGCGGCGGCAGGATCATCATACCCCTCACGTTAGGGAGGTTGCAGCAGTTACGGTTCGCGACCACAATAAAAATTACAGCAAAATGTGCTACGGCTGTGGGGAAAGGGGCCATCTTCGATCCAGCTGCCCTAAGCCATCTGTAAAAAGGGAAGGTGATCGATCTCGAGGCGGTAGTGTGGCTTACAGCACCGCCCAGCAGCAGCAGGAATATGACTTTACTATCGGACACTGCAGCGGGAAATGGCGAGGCAACACAGATGCATTGTTAAGAAGACCTCATCCTGATGATTGCAGAACAGTACTAAGCAAGAGGGTAAGGTAGTGGTATCCGTGAGGATGCTCAGGACAGACCACCTCAGCAACGAGTGGAAGGATAGCTTACAACATGCATAGCAGGAAGATCTGGACATCAAGCCTATTCTGAAATGGATGAAGGCTAGTACTTCCAAGCCCAAGTGGAGCGACGCGACGTTAGACTAGGCATGTGTAACTCTTTACGGAACTGACTCACTGATTCGAATCACTGAAGTGTTTCAAAAGATTGGTTCAGTAACAATGTTTCAAATGCATCATTTGGATCTGGAACATTACTTTGCTCATTTAGTGCGACGCGTCTCGCTCGCGAGGCGACTGTGCCACAAGCGAGAGAGTGGCGAGTGAGCGCACGAAATAATAACAATCTATACAAGTCAGAAAGAGATAACAAATGTGTGTGAGAAGTGAATTCAACTCGTACGGATTTTAGCTATAGTTATTCATGCACGTAAAAATGACCACTAAGGCGTTTACGTATCAAATACTATACGGTCGTCTTTTGCATATAATGTTTACAATAACAAGTTGTCCTTTTACGTTGATCCGGCACTAACTTGTCAAATTGTTTAGGTTCGTTTGCGCCTGCTTACGAAAACATACTGAGTTCTGTTTATGATTTCTTTGCGTAGTGATTATTGTGACTTACTTTCTTCTTTTTCATCATAAATAATACGCCAGCTTGCCATAAATTAAGGACTAGCCGCCAGTCTTATGTCTGGATAAAATATAAAGGAGGATCGATTTTATATACAACCTTATTACGGTACACAATAAATAACTTACTTACTTACTTACTTACTTACTTACTTATCGTCACGCACAATCCCTAACGGGGTAGCCAGAGAGAACAGATCGCCAAGTGTCACGATCCTTACATACCTCTTTCGCTTCTTTCAGGTTCATTAACTTCTTCATACATGCACGTCTAGGTATCCGAGTACTGTTGACCCTCCCCTCTTCGAGCAATTTGCTCACATGGTCTTCGAAAGTTAGTCTCGGTCTACCTCGACACCATTTAATATTTACTTTCGCTCTATATATTTTCTTCACCATTCGGTCTTCACCCATTCGTTCAACGTGCCCAAACCATTGGAGTACGCCCCTATCAATTTTTGTGATAAGGTCATCTTTCAATCCTGCCATATTGCGAATCTCTTCGTCTCGCTTTCTGTCGGCTATGGTAACGCCATACATTTTACGAAGAGATCGCATCTCCACAGCATTCAACTTGCTTTTATGCTTCTTCTGGCATACCCAGGTTTCGCTGCCATATAACAAAGTCGGTACCAACACTGCGTTATGTATTGCAAGGCGTGCACTCTTCACCACGCCTTGCCTTTTTACTAATGCATTCAGGGCACCATTGACTTTGTTTCCGGCAGCGACACGCCTATCCACATCTAAATCACATCTTCCATCCCGGCTGAAAGCACTTCCCAAGTATACAATTTCATTTACCTGTTCTAGACATTCCTGATTTACCCATATTTCACATTTCGTTCTCTCTTCGTCCTTTTCAAATACCAGAACCTTAGTTTTATTAGCATTCAAACGGAGACCTTTAATTTCACATTCCTCTTTCATACACGTGACTAATGCCTGCAGTTCTGCTTCTGATGGTGCAATAAGCACTGCATCATCAGCATACAGCAGACAATTAACTTTTATGTCACCCAATTTCACACCCAAACAGCTATCTTTCAGCTTCTGTAAACAGCTGTCGAGATACAGTATGAACAGCCAGGAAGACATGACACAACCCTGTTTTACGCCCGCTTGGACGCTAAACATGGGTGACAGGTCATGCCCTACCCGCACACAGGCTTTACAGTCATAGTAAAGTGACTGCACAGCCCTTAACAATCGACCATCCACACCATATCCCAGCAACAGTTCCCACATTTTCTTCCTTATAACTTTATCAAATGCTTTCTCCAGATCCACAAAAGCACAGAAAATCCTCTGGTTAACACTCAGAAGCTTCTCCGTGATCATGCGGAGAGAAAACATTTGATCCGTGCATCCTCTTCCAGGTCTAAATCCGCATTGTGCCTCCCATAAGAATCTTTCCGATTTCTCTTGCATCCTGCGTGTCAAAACCTTCGAATAAACTTTACTTGCTAAACTGGTCAAGCTGATCGCCCGATAGCACCCGCAGTCAAAATGTGAACCTTTACCTTTATATAAAGGCACAATGACCGCGGATCGCCAATCATCCGGGACATCTCCCGTCCGCCAGCACAAATTGCACAGCAGATGAAAGCTGTCCCAGACGCGAGGCCCACCGTACTTGACCATTTCAGCAGTAACTCTGTCTAGTCCCGCAGCCTTACCACATTTCAAACTTCGAATCGCACGTTCAATCTCTTTCATGCTGATGACCTCAGTGTCATCGAGGTCCGTGTCTGGCGTGCCAGTCACGGCGTCACCCCCGGATCCTTCACTAAGATCATGACACGCATACAATTCTCTATAAAATTCACTCCATCGCTGCATGACGTCCGATTTTTCTGAGAGGACGTCATTGGTTCTCGAAAGCACTTTGTTCATTCTTAAAGCTGTCGCACCACTCCGGGACCTTCCAACCTCTTTCCAGAAGAGTTTGGAGTTTTCCCTAAAGTTGTGCGACAACCTCTCGTCCGCTTCTATTCTACACCTTTCACGTACTTCCTCAATCAATGTTTTCGCATGAACTTTCTGCAGCTTATATCTTTCTTTCATCTTCTCTCTCATATGCTCATCGTTACTAGAGGCCAAGTAGTCTAACCATGCTTTTTTCTTCTTTTTTACAGCTTCTTTCACTTCATCATTCCACCATGCATCTCTTCTTTTACTACTACCTCTTTTTGTCGTACCACATACTTCTTCCGCTGCACTTACCATTCCATCCCTAAGGTTCTGCGATATTCTCTCCACACATTCTTTCCTGCCATCGATGGTGTCAAGCTTTTCGGCTACCCTCGTGTGATATTTGTCCCTAGTATACGCTTCCTGAAGCTTCCAGCTTTGGATGCGACAGACCGACTGTGGTTCTGTTACCGCCGTCCGGTGGCGCCAACCCGCGAACAAACCCCTAAATCTAGTAATTACTAGATAATGATCCGTTCCCAGGTCAGCACCCCTGAACACTCGTGTATCCATCACCTGTTTTCGCAGTCGGTCATCCACCAGGAACAAACCAATCATACTTCTCTCATTCTTTCTTTCTCTAGTGTACATATGGATCTTCCTGTGATTAAACATAGTGTTTGTCACAAGAAGACCCTTTTCCTTGCATACAGCCAGTATAAGGTTGCCAGCATCATTAACCCTTTTATCGCCAAACTTTCCAAGCACCGACTCGTATCCTGGTCGAGCGATACCTACCCATCCATTCAAATCACCACATACAACAGTTCTTTCGTTTCCCTTAACCAAATCTAGAACTTCTCTTACAATCTCCCAAAACTCCTCCAGCTCAGCCATGGACGACGAAGCTACCGGCGCATAAACAGCCAAAAGGAATAACTTCGTCAGTCCCATTTTGAAGCGAACCCAGAGAAGTCTTGAGTTCACAACCTTGTATTCAGTCATAAGATCGACCAACCGGGACGACAACAGCACTCCCACTCCTTGGTAGGCGTTCTCGCTTTCCGGGACTCCGGACCATATAGCTAACGTCCCGCCAGGGAGCTCTTCGATACCACTGCCTTTCCGTTTGGTCTCCGACATACACACGACATCTAATTCTCTTTCTTTCATTATAATACAATAAATAACAATAACTAAATATATGATAAAAATAACCCAAGCACTTATATCATTCAGCATTGTTGCCACATAACATTTCACTGAATCAGTCAGTAATAAACGTCCGCGTCGCAACTTAATGTATTCGTAACATTCTGTATTTTATATCTTTTGAGTCGATGATCCAAATGAGCCAAATGAAACATATCAGTGCTTCGGAACATTTCAGTGATCGAGATGCAAATGTTCTAATCGCAAAAATGATACACTTTGCCCACCTCCACGTTAGACAACGCACGGCCTTCAAGCCACACCTCCGTGCCCGTCAGAGTGGGGAGCGTGAGGTTTTTTCGTTACTGCGGAATAAATTTCTGGATTCGGTCCCCGCGCTCAAGGCCCGCGATAGAAGCTATGCAATAGCTTAAAAAATCTAGTGAAAATAGATTGTTTCAAAATGAGTGGAAAACAGATTACTTTGTTGTGCCAAACAAAAACAATGCAGGTACTTGTTTGATATGTCGTGAAAATATTATATTGAAGAAATACAATATTTCGCGTCATTTTACCACAAAACATAAATCTTTCGACGATACGTTTCCTCTTGGATCTTCCTTGAGAAATGAGAAATTGAGTATTTTTAAGAGATCATTGCATCTCATTCTTTACTGTTCCTAAGGATACCTAAAGTTAAGATGTTATTGCGCGCCTAAGTTGACGGCTGATACCTGGCACTAGCGCCATCTAGTGTTGGGTAACAGAGCAAGGAGAGCTTTCCAGAAAATGCCATGACTAATCTTTCAACCAACAGCACCATCTTGTATCGAATTGAGGAACTAAGCTTTCTAGAAGCCCAACACTCGAACTTTCTGCGCCTGGTCGGTCGACGCCCCTTATTTACAGGAATATTCTGGATGTTTCGGTAGAAAATGCGAAGCTTCGGAGCGAAATAAAGCGAATCAGTGTGGTTAATTATTAGTGTTTTAAATTTTAATTGGTATTCGGTAATAAAAGTGTAAATTTTGGTAATTCAATCGGCAGTTTTTATTGTCATGAACCTCAAGCTCGTAACAATATTATTATTTATAGGTAGATCTAGATAATTACGACCTCAAACTTGGGGATGGAATTACAGCTCCCGCAGTAGCTACAACACCTTCGCTACGTGGATTCAAAATGCCGCCGTTCGACGGAACCTCTTCCTGTTTTGCCTACAAAATCCAGTTCGAGGCTATCATAGAGGCGAACGGCTGGAATAAAAGTCAGGCCATGACTGCACTCACCCTAGGCCTACGCGACAAAGCCTTAACTGTTTTGGAAGCTCTGGGTAAGAAAGTGACTTACGAGCAGCTCCTTGAGGCATTGGAAGCGAGATATAGCGAAGCTCACTGGAACACGTCTTTCGTGCGCAGCTAAAAGATCGCGTGCAAAGCAGCAACGAAAACCTGCAGCAGTGGGCCCTTGGGGTAGAGAAGATGGTTCGAAAAGCATATCGGTCTGTACCTACGCCCGTTGAAGGGAACCTGGTGCAGATATTCATCGACGGCATCCGTGACCTTGAAGTCGGAGCTGATGTGAGGCTTGTGCACCGCGAGACGCTTAAGGACGCCTTGGCCCACGCACTGGAGGTGGAAGCCATGCGGCAGGATCTTCGTTCCCATCGCGTCAGGGAGGTTGCAGCACCTACACTTTGCGAGCGCAATAAACGATACAGCCCTAGGTGGTACGGCTATGGGGAAATGGTACATCTTCGATCTAGCTGGCCTAAGCGAACAGTGGAAAGGGAAAGTGATCGATCTCGAGAGAGTAGTGTGTCTAACAGCACCGCCCAGCAGCGGTAGGATCATCGTTCCCATCGCGCTAGGGAGGTCGCAGCAGCTACAGTTCGTGACCGCAATAAAGGATACAGCCCTAGGTGCTACGGTTCTGGGGAAAGGGGCCATCTTCGATACAGTTGCCCTAAGCGAACTGTAGAAAGGGAATGTGAGCGATTTCGAGAGGGTAGTGCGGCTAACAGCACCGTCCAGCAGTAGAAAGAATACGACCTTGTGATCGAGCACCGTAGCGGAAAATCTTATGGCAACGCAGATGCATTGTCAAGAAGATCTTGTCCCAAAGAATGCAGGCATTGTACTTGGCAAAAGGGTAAGGAAGTGGTATCTGTGAGGATGCTAAGGATAGAACACCTCTGCAATGAGTGGAAGGACATCTTACAAGATTCACAGCAAGAAGATCCGGACATCAAGCCGATTCTGGAATGGATGAAGGCCCGTGCTCCTAAGCCCAAGTGGAGTGACGTCTGAGCGATGATCTCGACCACGAAAAGCTATTGGGTCCAATGGGACAGATTGCTGATTCAGGATGGAGCTCTGTGCCGTAAATGGCGAAATCGTCGTGGATATAACTGTCATTTGCAAATGGTTGTCCCTAAAGCTAAAATACCGGATTGTCTACAGCTGTACCATAATGGTTGCTCAGGAGTCCATCTGGGAGATGGACTCCTGAGCAATCATTCTCTCTAATAAAGATCCGAGAGCGCATTGAAATTGTACAATGATGGTGCACCATGGGAGAGGATAGTCTTTGACGTTGCGGAGCCGAAAAAGGTACAAAAGGTACTCCTAAGATCGTCCATCGACTGGCGCGTTATTAGGGGCCGATAAGGCCGGGACGAGCATGTCTTAGGAGGAGGCAGTGTTGCGCACCATAGTTTATGCCAATAAATGCCACTAGCGCTATCTTGTGTTGGGTAGCAGAGTGAGGAGAGCTTTCTAGTATATGCCGTGCTAGAACTTTCCACCTACAGGGCCATCTAATAATAACGAAATAATGATTTTTAACGGGCAACTAAAATTTATCATATGTATGCATAAACTTTGGTTTGTTGGTTATTCTCTTAGATTGAATTCTGAAAAATAATCCATGTGTGTCAAAAATCGATATCTAATCAATACTTTTTAATATTTAGTCCAATGCCAAGAGCATCTGCAACTCTATCACATACGTTCTCCATGGGTAATAGCGGCCCGCTATTTTGGTTCTCTCGCTCAAAATATTCACGTAAGCGAATCACAAACTCACGACTTTGACTGTTCAAAACGGTTTTCTTCGTTCTCTTTGGCATTATGCCAACAAGAAACTAACAATAATAACAAAAGATAGCAAAACTCAACAAATTAACAAACAATAATAGCAATAGTAACAAAAACAAAGTAATGAGAACGGAAAACACGTAGCGTATACAAGGCATCGGCACTCGTACTGAAGAGAATGGAGGTTCATATCAAACAAGATGGCGGCACTAATTAGGTCTGCATGCCCGTAAAGTATGACATTGACAGGTACTGTCTGTACTACTAAGAAATTCAGGACTTCATAGGCGTGATTTTAGTGACAGCTTTCGCAGAGATCAAGCTATCTTTTATGAAGTAGTACCCGGATGACCGAGCTTTGCTCGGTTTTTTTTAAGTTACATTTATATACAAATTACATGACTAATAGTTTTTGATCTTATTGACATAATAGAAAAAACTAAAATATTTGAATAAAAAATCATGAGTGTAGTTAGTTTAATTAAAATTTTCGTATTTTTAAAAAATACTAAAAAAGGGCTCGAAATAATAGATTTTCTCACAAAAGAAGGGAACTTGAAAAAAAAAGGAAAAAAGTCGGACCCAAGACAGGACGCGAACCACGGAACCCCATTATCACGCCCGAACAACACCCCATCTGAGCTATTACGATCGTTGGTAACTTCATTATACTTAAAATTTACCATCTTATATTGTAGCAGTTTTTTATTGCCTGAAAACACGGACAAAATGACATTTTCTAAAAATAAATCCTAGCTGGATCGATTTATTGCCCCCGAAACTCCCTGGACACTAAATGTTATGAAAATCGTTGGAGCCGTTTCCGAGATTCCGATTATATATATATATATATATATATATATATATATATATATATATATATATATATATATATATATAGTTTCTAAGCATGTATATATATTATATATATGTATGTATGTATTATTGTACGTATATTTATACTATATGTGTGTATATTTAAATGTAATGTGTATGTATATACTTTGCATATATACATATTTGATATATATAAATGTATATATATATATATTTATTTTAATGTAATTATTTACGTTTAATGGTCGCACCTGCCAACAATTGTCCTTGGCACCCAGGGTTGAGTGGCAGAGAATGCCACATGGCATTAAGTCCGCCCTATGTACCCCTTTAGCTTAAGGTGTTACGTTTAAGTTTTTAAATATATATATATATATATATATATATATATATATATATATATATATATATATATATATATATATATATATATATATATATATATATATATATATATATATATATATATGCAAGAATTGCTCGTTTAAAGGTATAGGATGAACCATAGTATACATAGTATATATGTATATATTCAGTAATCTATCCATGAGTCAGTCTGTGTCAGTGTTAAAGTTGGGCGTTATAACATACAACATATAATATATTCCATTATGTATTTGTAATCTTACAATATATTAGAATAATGAACCATAATATATTCATTATCGTTAGAAAGCGTCATCTGTGTACGTTTATGGTCCAGCCGTCGGCCGAGACGCGGCGTCTCAATGTGAGTCAATAAAATACTACATTCATTATGCCACAAGGATTGCGTATAGCTTACACTAATTTAAACTCTAAGCTAACTTAATAAGAGCTTATTTTACTAACACTAAATTATAACGGTAAACAAAAATATATTATTTCCCTCATTGCTAGCTGTTGCCTGTTGTGCCTGTTATTTAATTTTTTGACTGTAATAATATATTAGTATTCAATTAGCTGTCTAGCTGAGATGACAATGACACTGTTATCTGTTAAATTATATACGTAATGTTTTGACAGCAGGTCTCCATATTACGTGAAAAAGCTATTGTTGTTTTTATTTTTCGTTAAGTTTTATTCCCAAAGTAATTTTAAATCCTATCTATTTAGTGATATATAGATAGGATTTAACGTGTTGTATGTAAAAGTGTTAAGTAATGTCGCGTCAGCGTAGCGCAGCCATTTGGAACTATTTTATAGTCCAAAGTGTGGACGAAAAAAAGCAGTGTGCAATTATTACAAAAAAAAACTTAATCTTTCAAAAGTACAATTACAAATTTAAAGCTTCACCTTAAGCAAAGACACATAGGAGTGTATCAAGAGTTTTGCCGTTCGGATTTAATATCGGATAGACTCACAAGGCTTACGTCGTCAAAAGTAAACCAAATAATGTTTTTGAATAGTAACTGAAAAAAAAATGTAAAAATTGTAGATAACTAAAACTTTGACTACAGTGTAGTACATAACATCAATAAGCTTCTAACTACGCCTGAATTAGTTATTTTTCTTAAAATGTTTGAAAATATGAGTAAATAATTATAACAGATACAATAATTACACAGCTTAACATACATTCAGACAGACCTAAGCCTGTAAAAAGTAGGAAGGGAAGTTCATTGAACTTAACATATATATTTTAAATGATTCTCTTTTAAAACATGAAACACTCAAATGATGTTAATACAACTTAAAAATATTTTTTGTCTTCATATAATACTTATAATCGTTTAATATTTATAATATTTATAATCGTAATAATCTTTCATCATATTTATAAACGTTATAACAACGTACAAAAAACGCTAACACAGCCGACAACTGAACTGACCTAACCGCGTGTACAATCTAATATTTGAAACTGCTATAATATATTATAACAGTCTATAATCTATGGTGCAGTCACAGAGTACTTTGTATAATATACTGAAAGGTGCAGTCTATACAGTAATCTATGGTGCAGTCTGTGTCTGTAGTCTGTAGTCTGTCTGTGTGTGTAGCTTGTGTACGATATATTACTTTCCTCTATGGTAGCTTGCTACATATTTATTTATCTATGGTCTGTGTCAAAATGCTAATGGAGTAGCATCGTGCAATAGAACTGTTCCATGTTGTGTTAATTTTTGTATAATTTGATGACTGATTACTTAGAATGTAACTAGTGAATATAGCGTATAAAACAACTCATTGAGTTTATTTACACGAATTAAGAAGCTACTTTCCGATTTTATTTGACGTTTGTTTCCACGTGGTGACAGTCATTTTAAGAAGTCTACGTGTTCTGGCACAGTTGCAATTCTGACTTCGTAATTCGTAACGCTGGATTTTATTAAACAATGGAGTCCTTGAATATGTCGAAGCTTAATTTGTCGAGTGTCAGGAGTCACGCCTCTAACGATACTGTGATAAAGCCTGAGATTTCTGAGTTCAAATTGGAAACTAATGTAAGTGTCGGTATATAATAATTATGTTCAGCACACCCTAATAAAAATTCCCTACAATTTTTTTATATTTGCCATATTTAATACCCGTTAACATTAATAGTTTCTTGGAAGTATATTAAGTTTACGATTGGAATAATAAACCTAACCTTACCGTAACCGCTTCGATTATCATCGAAGTAATTATTTTTGTAATAATATCAGAACAACTAAACGGGGTACTATAATTTCGTTGAGTATACGTATCCTTGTTATTCCGATGTCCAGATGTGGTTTTTACAGGCTAATAAAAATGATGATGAAATGTTCAGCATATTATGAAATTTTTCTTATTGCACTTTTTACAGATGCTCGCAGATCCTGATGATGAGTACCATTGTGAATATAGAGAGGATATCTGGAAAAATCTATTGGAACAAGAGGCACAAAAGCCAATTATACATCTTCAGTCACCGCAAGTAAGTAAAGCTTTTAGATCAGTGCTTATACATTATTATAAATTAAATTACTTTTTTATAAAACTAAAATGACAAAACAATTAACACTATACATATATAGATAGGTAGATAAGTAGTCCTAGTAAATCATAATTGCATAAGTGTTACATCAGCATAAGTAGGCACTTAAAAGTGCCGATGTATCTGCATGTAACACATGTGGCACTGTAATGATACTGTGTCATTTTAGCTTCAGTGTTGCTATCGTTAATATGGAATTATTTCACTTGCAACCATAACATATTTTGATCAGTAAAATTATTAATGGGTGGTAAATTGTACTAGACTCGAAGGTGAAACAATTATAATTTACGTTAGTAGTGTAATGTACGTACACAAAAACAAAAGTAGTTTTCAAAAATAAGTGATATTTAATCTATAATTACCAGGAACATACAAAAGCTAGTAGTACCAGTTACTCTACTCCAACGAATCAGTAATTCATTCTTGGGCGAGGTATATGCTTTTACAACAAAATTCCAGAAAATATACAAAATTTAACCTGCACAAATTTCAAAAACTTTATTAAAGCAAGTTTTTGTTATATTTTATTAAGGAATTTATGGTTGATAATTACTCCTGGGTATGGTGATCGTTACCATGCTCTTTCTAATTTGTTTTGTGTTTTTAATTGTAACATACATGATTGTAAGCTGTTTTATAAAAAACAATACTCCTGCTGGGTTTCTTTCTGGTTCTTACCAGGACAGAGGTTTTTTTTCCGAACCAGTGGTAAATTAGAAAGAAGTGACTCAATAAGTATTATTTATAATCTTAATCTATATTGAATAAAAAAGTTTGTTTCTAGAAGTATGTTATCCCAATTGCAACTTTTTCATTTATTTTTCGGTCGCGGTTTCCCTGGCTTTGTTCATATAAGTGTCATCTATGTGTGTTTGTTTCATTCATTACACTTGTGAAAAAAATGTGATGTAGCAATGAGGGGACCTGACGTATGCCATATTTTCTGGAAAAAAATTGATTGAATTGCAGCGAGTACAGCAGCAACACTGGTTAGCTTCAAATTATTGATTGGTAATTGTTAAAGTGTTTGAGATCAGACTCTTATATTTTATAGAATATGTTTTCCTGCACCTATATGAGCATGTGGTAAATCAGCATATAGATTGCAATTAACAATTTTGTTGGTACCAATAAAGATTGAATTTGAGTACTGTAAAATATACAGCATGTACTTAACTGATTGCTTGCATAGTGCACTCCACTTTTTCTAACATTACCATACTAAGTGACATATTATGAAATAATAACTCCACATGGTAAATCCTTACAAATTTATATTGGATTCTTTTATAATTAATATATACAATATGTAACGTAATTAACACACACCCTCAGACACCCCAATTAGTATATTATGTTATAATCATAATACATACACTTACTTTTTAGTTAAACATTTTTATGCACTGATTATTTATCAAATTAGTTATACTAATTCCGGAAGAATGTTGTGGTCACAGTACAAATCCACGAACGCAAAGACTTTAACGTGCTTGAAATAAAGTTAATTTTTATTGAATGACAGAATTAGTAATAATACAAATAAAACTGCACTCTTAAAAGTCTTATTGCCTTAAGTTAAGGTCCATTTTAGTTTGTTTTGACTGTACAGATTTAGTGTGACTGAAATTTACGTAGTATTAATTATTTTTGGGATAAAATATTACCTATATTAAAAATGAAAGCAATCGATTTAGTAAACGATTCTGAACAAACTACTTTCTCAAAGTGCGTTAATTATGTTACATGTTGTGTATATATATATATATATATATATATATATATATATATATATATATATATATATTTCATAGTACCTGGTTGACCGAGCTTTGCTCGGTATTTTTCGCTCGATTTTTTTTAATTCTTGTGTATTGGAAATTATATTTCGATACAAATTACATACTGATGAAATATAAATAATATTTTTTAATCTTAGCGACATAACAGAAAAAACGGAACTGGTTATTTGAATAAAAAATCATTAGTGCAATTATTTTAATTTAAATTTTCGTGTTTTTAAAAAACACTAAAAAAAGAACTCGAAAAAATAGATTTTCTCAAAAAAGAAAGGAACTTGAAAAAAAAATTAAAAAAGTTGGTCGGTCTGGGCTCGAACCGGGGTTTTACGATTCTGTGACCACCCATTAATACCAATTAAGCTATTTATAATCATTAACAATCTGTCAAAATTTACCTTCTTATTCTAACAATATTGTAGCAGTTTTTCATTGCCTAAAAACACGGACAAAAAGACATTTTCTAAAAATAAATCCTAGCTAGATCGATTTATTATCCCCGAAACTCCCTAGACACTAAATTTTATGAAAATCGTTGGAGCCGTTTCCGAGATCCCAATTACATACAAGAATTGCTCGTTTAATAGTATAGGATATATATATATATATATATATATATATATATATATATATATATATATGTATATATATATATATATATATATTTCATATATATGAAATTCTTACTAAGTCCTCAGGCGTGATAATGCATCTGCATTTTGATCCTTAATGGATGATAGGTGTAGATGTCCATGAGTGACTTACCATCAGGTGGACTGTGTGCTGTTTGTCTCCCTTATTCTATAAATAATAAACAGTAAATAACAGTAATACTGACGGTATTTTTTTACAGATACTTTTATGCAATTGTTTAAGAGTTTGTGATATGTTTAAAAAATATTATGAATTGAACTTCATAATATTTTTCCATGTTAGGTAATTTAGAATGTTAATTGTGCAATATGAAACTACTTATAAAAAATGGTGTCATATTTTTAAACTTGTACAAGAATATTCTGCTAAAGAGCTGACTAATAGATTATCTTACATAATATATTTATGTATATAAAAATATACCGATAACCGATGGGGAAAAAAGGTTCTCGAGTGGCAACCTCGTACCGGTAGGCGTAGTGTAGGGTGACCCCCCACTAGATGGAGTGACGACCTGGTAAGACATGCAGGAAGTCGATGGATGCAGGTGGCTCAGGACCGTTCTTTGTGGCATTACTTGGGGGAGGCCTATGTTCAGCAGTGGACTTGTGAAGGGCTGTAATGATGATGATGATGATAAAAATATATACATGTATAATATGATATAGGTAAGTTTTTATAGAAGAATAAAAATGGTTGAACTTTCTTGAAACATTGTAAATAGTTAATAAAAAAAAATTATAACACAAATGTGGTTAATGGAAGCTCTGAAATGAATAAAGTAGTACAAATCATATACATATTTGAGTTTTATCCCACTGTTTAAAAACCGAGACATTTTTAGTAGAGATCGGCCTGGGCCGAATATGGATTTCACCGAATACGAATATTCGGCCGAAAGTTCGGTAAAACTTTTACCGAACCGAATATTCGGCATGACCACCTCGGTTACGGTTACTGTTGGACATTATTCGGCAGGATCACCTCGTTACCTAATTAATTTATGTCGAAACTTGTTAACGTAAAGCGCGCGGGATAAACGCATAGTACTGAACAAATTACCGGCACATGCTTATGTTTTGACTATTTTAGTGAGAAAAAAATATTTTGTTGGGTTGTTCTTAGTGAAAATTGATAATTATATGATTAAACTCAATGGCAGGAGATCTACTATTTGGACTTATTTTAGAGAAACTGATGAACAAAGTAAAGTGAAATGTACTAATGTAATCCAAAACTTTTTTATCAAGCTTTCTATGTGCTATAATTGGAAATAAAACTGCAGTACCTCAAAAACATAACCCTATACAGTTAGATTTAATTATTGATTAATAATTAAATCTACTTGTATACCTATTAATAAAATATACTTTTAACAGTAAAATTATGAAAGACATGGCGTTACTCAATTATGAAAGACATGGCGTTACTCAATGTGTACATTTCATTACAGTGGACACTTTGAGTGCCACTTTAACGAATGTTCGGTGATTTAGCCGAATATTCGGTAAAGCTGCCGAATAATTAAACGAATATTTGGCTCATCTCTAATTTTTAGATCAAAAATATTAAAAAAGGACTATAAATTGTAGGCAAAGAATTCAGAATAACCATCTCGGCTTTTCATTGGTTAGGGTTGTGGTCAAAATGTTAACCTAGTTTGCAAATTCTATTTCTCCCTATTGTGCCCAGCGGTTTAGGCTTCAATCTTTATCAAGCAAACAGACTTATTTTAAGCGGATGTTTGAGCTAAACATCCTGGTCTTTTCTTATAGCTCTATATATAACGCCATGTCTTTTCTTATGTCTATATATATATATATATATATATATATATATATATATATATATATATCTAACTATAGAGGTGGCAAAAAGTTACATGTCACGATTTCTTTATCAAAAAAAGTTTGGTGACATTTTGACCACAGCTACAAGTTTGAGGTTGCGTGCGGTCAGTAATCAGTATACAAAGGATGGACCACAGTGTAGCTAAACTTTGTCTGTATTCTACACAAGTGTGACATTTAAAAAAAGTTAAAATGGTTGAATCATCAATTTGCTGTTTCGTAATTGCTCCATCAAATAATAAGCAATTAGTAGGCATTGAAGTAATATGTATTTACATACTAGAACAGCTATATTTAAACAAAAAATGTGCACTACTCTGTGTTAGCGCGGTTGGTTTTTTATCATAGAATAAATGATCAGTAGGTAATATTAGATTGTATTGTTAAATAGGTAAATTATATCGAGTACAATTTTTAAATTTTGTCATTTATTTTGTATATTATTGCGTAAGCTCATGGCCATACTCTTATTCGACATCGGCTGGCTCAGGACGGTATCGAATTTGATACCAAATACTGCCCTATGAAAAAATATTTTTTGTTTTAAACAAAACCAAAGACAATATGCACTGAATAATATAGTAAAAAACAAAGATATGCTCTTTTATTTTAAACCATAACCTGGCAATGTTTCTTAGAAAAAAAAAGTAATCACTCTGAACTTTCGGCGTTCCACGTGTCGCATTGCAGAAGGTGCTCCGCTCCGTCTTTTTTATAGAATTTTATATTTGTGTCTGAACTAAAAACGAAAGTATTATACTTTTTTGTATTCCTTGTAATATAGTAACACGTAGATATATAGTTTGTGGCATAAAAAGTGAAAAGTAAGTGCCAAAAGTACTTCGAAATCGAGAAGGCCCATTTTGGCGGTTGGGTCAAAAATGTGTTATTTTTCTAATTCTCATTTATTTTTAGTGTAAAATGTAACTAAAAAATAGTTTTATAACATATTTCAAGTAACTTCACGTTGTATTTATTTCAAATTCACACAAAACTATATTTGAATTATTGTTCGAAATGTCATACAGCTAAATATTATTTTTTTTAACATTTTGGTATGAGTAACGAATTGAAACACATAAAATATACATATTTCCGAACATTTTCATATAAATTTCTCCAAAAACAAAAGTGTAGAATTCAAATTAGTAGTAATTTTGGCACTAAAAGTGAAGTATGTACTACTACTATGCTATAAAGGGTAAGTTATGAATTTCATTACAATTTCTAGCAACCAAAAATAATTTTATTCGATAGTTTATACTTTCAACAAGAATTCCTGTAAGTTTTATCCATAAATATTGTCTCAAAGTGAAAATATAGCAAAATTTGCAAGTTAGCAAAAAATTTGCAATTCCCGCCATTCGCGTCGCGAGCAAACAGGCTAACCTGTTTGCTGTTCTTTCTGAGCTAGCGGGTTAAATTTGCTTATTTAATATAATAATACATGAAATTATATCACAATTACATTTTGGATATTTTTATCTGAATATTTTATAAGGTAACTATGTCAAATATAAAAAAAAACATACAAAATGTATGTTTAACAAAACTTGTTAATATAACATTTAAATTACTATTTATTTAAATTAGAATAAGTGTTGTTCATAAATGCTGGGCATGCGAGAGTTAAAAATGGACGAATTTATTCCACTTTTACTTTGGTATTTCCACATACGTACGTACGTAAAAATAAAATAAAAGAATAATGAGTAGATTTAAATATAAAAAATTGGCCTAATTATGACAAGTTACATATTATGTTTCTATGAAAAAAAAATTGTACATAATAATATATTTGCTCTATACTTAAGAAACCTACGCACAGAAATGTCGCATCTGAACAAATTAATTTCATAGTCTTTATTCTGTGACACGAGATGGCGTCTTAGGAACAATTTGTTTTATTATTAATCTATAATACTTTTTTATTGATTAAGTATCTTATTAACCAATAAAAAGTTATTCCTTGGTATTTGCTAACATTACTTGAATTATTTGTGCAATGTCTAAAAACACACCAAGGCATATTTTATCGACATGTTTTTTTTAAATAATTAATTAACACGTGTCAACTCACTAGCGCCTAGCGAGTAAATGAGTAAAGTGCGGCGCTAACGCAGCAATTGAATGGTACAGTGTACTAAATGCAGTGTCGCCTCTAGTACGTAGTACAGAACAGATAAGAGTGTATATACGGAAAGTACATAATAGCTCATTGTTAGTATTTTTTTATAGAAGAGGGGACAAACGAGCATGCGGCTCACCTGATGTTGTGACTACCGCCGCCCATGATCAACCGAAACACCAGGGGAATATCAGGTGCGTTGCCGGCCCTTGCCATGGCCGTGTAGTGGCGGTTGAGAATATCCAATGCCCCATATCTTCCCGTGGGTGTCGTAAAAGGCGACAGAGGGAGATAGACAGGAGATGGGCAGCAGCTTCTTCTCTCTTCTCTTAACAAACCATCTTCCTAATAACAAACCTAATATAATAAAAAACTGCTGTTGCCAACCCGCTCGCCAAGCGTGGCAACTATGGCAAATATCCTCCCATGAGTAATGACGCAAACAAACGGCCACCAGTCCCCGGCCTCCCCGCTATTCCTGGCTACGGTGGCGACCATGGTAACGGCGGGGCAGGGGGTGCTGAGAATCTCCGGTGGAGGTTCGGTTGCCACCTACGACGACTCGCCCTGGCAACATATAACGCACGCACTCTGAGGACTGACGAGAAGATACTGGAGCTGGAAGAAGAGGTAGACAAGTTACGCTGGCATATTATTGGATTATCAGAGGTCCGAAGAGAGGGGGAGGACACGGTAATCCTCGAGTCCGGCAACTTGTTCTATCACCAGGACTTGTTCTATCACACGCAAGTGTGAGTAACGATCCAAGAGCAAGTCTTATCCGACACTATTCCGATGATATCCCGGACGTCAGTCTGAGCGAGATTAGAATGACTCTCCAGCACCTTAAAGACGGCAAGTCGCGGCGAGGATGGAATTACAGCGGAGCTTCTGAAAGCGGATGGAAAACCGGTACTTGAAGTCCTTCAGAGGCTCTTTAATTCCATCCTCCATGGTGGCACTACTCCGGAGGCGTGGAGCAGAAGTGCGGTGGTCTTGTTTTTCAAGAAGGGTGACAACGACCTCCTGAAGAACTACAGACCGATATCCCTTCTGAGCCGCGTCTACGTGCTGTTTTCGAGAGTCATTACGAATCGTCTCGCACGCAGACTCGACGACTTCCAGCCTCCCGAACAAGCCGGTTTCCGAAAAGGCTTTAGTACCATAGACCACATACATAACCTTCGGCAAATTGTACAGAAGTCCGAAGAGTACAATCTACCACTTTGCCTGGCGTATGTGGACTATGAGAAAGCCTTTGATTCCGTCGAAATTTGGGCGGTGCTACAGTCTCTTCAGCGGTGCCAAGTTGACTGTCGGTATATCGAAGTGCTGAAGTGTTTGTACAGTAGGGCTACGATGGCTATCCGAGTACAGAACCAGAGTACGAAACCTATCCAACTGCAGAGAGGTGTAAGACAAGGTGACGTTATTTCCCCGAAACTCTTCACCGCTACATTGGAAGACGTTTTCAATCTACTGGACTGGAAAGGATACGGTATTAACATCAATGGCGAGTACATCATTCACCTTCGATTTGCCGACGATATAGTCCTTATGGCAGAATCGCTGGAGGACTTAAGCACTATACTCAATGACTTCAATAGTGCCTCCCAGCGGATAGGTCTTAAGATGAACATGGACAAAACAAAGATCATGTGTGTCAAATCATCAATGTGCCACACCTATGCCGGTAGTTGTTGGAAGCACTAAGCTCGAAGTTGTTGACGAGTACGTTTACCTGGGACAAATAGTCCGACTAGGTAAGTCCAACTTCGACCGAGAGGTCAATCGACGAATTCAACTCGGCTGGGCAGCGTTCGGGAAATTACGACACATCTTCTCGTCAGGCATACCTCAAAACCTTAAAACTAAGTTGTACAACCAGTGCATGTTGCCAGTGATGACCTACGGAACCGAGACGTGGTCCTTCACTGCTGGCCGTATGAGGACTCTCAAAGTTGCTCAGCGAGCTATGGAGAGGGCTATGCTCGGAGTTTCTCTGCGTGATAAACTTTTTTTTTTTTTTTTTTTTTTATAGAAGAGGGGGCAAACGAGCATGCGGCTCACCTGATGTTAAGTGACTACCGCCGCCCATGATCAACCGCAACACCAGGAGAATTGCGAGTGCGTTGCCGGCCCTTTAGAAAGGAGTAAGCTCTTTTCTTGAAGGTCCCCAGGTCGTATCGGTCCGGAAAAATCGCCGATGATAAACTATTCCACAGAGAGGTTGTACGTGGAAGAAAACTCCTTGTGAAACGTACAGTGGTGGACCGCCAAGCATCCAGATGGTGTGGATGGTATCGGGACGTTTGCCGTGTCGTGCGTTCACGAAATTTGGCGGCTGGGATTAATCCGAACAATTCCTCAGAGCACTCCCCGTGATAGATGCGATAAAATACGCAAAGAGATGCAACATCTCTTCGCAACGCCAGTGAATCGAGCCGATCGGAAAGCACTCGGTCGTCGACGATTCGAGCCGCTCTGCGCTGGATGCGGTCAAGTGGAAGGAGCTGGTACTGGGGAGCCCCAGCCCAGAGATGGGAACAGTATTCCATGTGCGGCCGAACCTGCGCCTTGTAAAGTTGCAGGCGGTGTGCCGGCATGAAATACTGTCCCGCTCTGCTGAGCACGCCAAGCTTTTTAGAGGCCAATTTGGCCTTCCCTTCCAAGTGACCACGAAACTGCACGTCACTCGATATGTCGACGCCGAGGATTCCGATACTGGCTGAGGCAACAAGGGGAGTGCCTTGAAACTGAGGGGATACGACAAAGGGGTTCTTTTTAGCGGTTAACGCGCAAACTTGTGTCTTCTGGGGGTTAAACTGGACTAGATTTAGTCGTCCCCAATCCGAGACTCTGTTCAGCAAAGACTCAACTTCAGACACAAGTTTGTCCCGGCACTCGGAGACGTTTTCCCGAGAAATATTGGCTCGGCCGGTGTAATGAGCATCACCAGTGCTGTCATCTGCATAGCAATGAATGTTACGGGTATGCAACATATCATTGATATGCAGAAGAAACAGCGTTGGCGATAGCACGCAGCCCTGTGGAACACCAGCATTAATAGGCTTGCAATCGGAGCTTGCACCGTCTACAACGACCTTGATGCTCCGATCTGCAAGAAAGCTGGTGATCCAATTGCACAATTTCTCGGGAAGCCCATAGGAAGGGAGCTTCGAAAGAAGCGCTTTGTGCCAAACCCGATCGAAGGCCTTCGCAATGTCCAAACTAACGGCCAATGCCTCCCCCTTGAACTCTACTGCCTCCGCCCATCTGTGAGTGAGGTAGACCAGAAGATCACCAGCTGACCGACCACGGCGAAAACCGT
This sequence comes from Parnassius smintheus behrii, assembly GCA_036936625.1. Classification (NCBI taxonomy): domain Eukaryota; kingdom Metazoa; phylum Arthropoda; class Insecta; order Lepidoptera; family Papilionidae; genus Parnassius; species Parnassius smintheus. The sequence continues at coordinate 10,442,317 of JAUPFT010000023.1, forward strand.
GTTGGCGGTCACTAATCAGCTGGTGATCCTCAAGGTACCTCATGAGCTGGCAGTTTACAATGGACTCCATTGCTTTGGAGAACAAGGAGGTGATGGCGATTGGCCGGTAGTTGGACGGGTCTGAGCGGTCGCCTTTTTTAGGGATCGGGTGGACGAAAGCCGTCTTCCACGATTTTGGGACTACGCCTAGGGAGTAGGAGTACCGGAAAAGACGCGTTAAAACCGGTGCCAACTCTGGAGCACACGTCCTCAGCACAATTGGGGGGATTCCGTCAGGCCCACTCGACTTGTGGATGTCCAGGGAGAGGAGTGCTTTGCGAACCGAGCGCTGTGTGAACTGCACTTCCGGCATGGAGCACTCACACCGCGGGATGGTCGGCGGCGTACTCCCCCCGTCATCGAGAGTCGAGTTAGACGCAAAGAAGGAGCCTAGAAGATCGGCTTTCTCCTTTGCAGTATGGGCCAGTGAGTCGTCCTCCCTGTGCAGAGATGGAAGAGATGGCTGACAGAAATTCCCCTGGACAGCCTTGGCGAGAGACCAGAATGCACGGGTTCCAGAAGGAAGGCGAACTAGTTTCTCGCCAATTCTGCCTATGTGCTCTGACTTTGCCTTGGCAATGACTCTTTTGAAGGACCTAGAGGCGGAATTATACTTCTTTTTTAGAGCGCTGGTGTTTACATCCCGGGACGCTGATGCATCAACCCAGGCTTGGTAGCACTCCTGCTTATAGCATGATGCTATTTTACAGGAGCGACCAAACCATGGCTGAGATTTGCCTCCAATGGGCACCACAGAGGAAGGAATAAAAAGTTCCATACCCTGAAGTACCACATCAGTAACAGAATCCGCAACAACGTTGGGATCATCCGGCGAGAAGCAAACCCGCCCCCAAGGGTAGGATGCAAAGAAAGACCGCATCCCATCCCAATCGGCTGACCTATAGTGCCAAACACGGCGGCAGCCTGCAGAATGCAACCGCGATTTCAGCGTGAGTGGCACAACACTCCGGATCAGACAATGGTCCGAGGAGCCTAAAGGGGCGTCGACGGAAATCTGATATCCGTCCGGGTGAGAGGTCAGCAGAAGGTCCAACAGGGAAGGTGCATGATCCTCCACATCTGGAATCCGCGTAGGCGAAGTAACCAGTTGTGTCAGACCATATGCCAAGGCAAAATCATGAACAGATCTCCCCGCATGATCGGTTAAACGTGAACCGAGCCATTCGGCGTGATGGGCGTTAAAGTCGCCGAGGATCACGATATCTGCGGAGGGGATCTGCTGTAGCAACGAATCTGTAGCCATTTGGACGTGGTCGAAGAGTCGGTCTGTTTCGGCATTACCGCTGTGGGACCTATAGAGGCACCCGTAGACGCGCGGATGGTCGTCGCTGTCTACGCGTAGCCAAAGGATGGACAGGTCCGAACCTTCAAGTCTGCCGAGGCGTCGAGAACAGATGTCCTCTCTGACGTAAACGCAAACTCCAGCCCGAGGCACAAAGGAGTGTTCCAGTTTGTACCCCGGGTAGGAGAGATACGAAACATCAGCCGGAGAGGACACCTGCGTCTCGGTCAGAAAGAGCAGAGCCGGCCTCGCCGTCTCGAGATGGTAGTGGACGGCGTTTAGGTTGGAGTGAAGTCCCCTGATATTGCAGAAATTCACGGACAGCGTGGCAGGGGTCGCCTTGGTCTTGTTGCTCCGTTTGCCCCGAGCAGTTGTAGTCTTGAGCGGAATTTCGCCCCCCCCCAGAATACGCGGGGCAGCCTGAGCACCCACGCTCAGAAGTGGAGAAACATGGTCGTGGATGCTCAGCGAGGGATTCTCCAGGGGTGCTGGTACCCTCCTGGGGTAGTCTATCTTTATTTAATTCCGCTACCATGTTGATGGGGGGGGGGGATTTGGGCCTCCGGCCACCTGCACTCACCAGACGAAACTTAGAAATGAGGATATCCGCAGTAGAACCAGAGTGACCGACATAGCCCAACGGATTAGTCAGCTGAAGTGGCAATGGGCCGGCCATATAGCTCGAAGAACCGACAACCGTTGGGGAAAAAAGGTTCGCGAGTGGCAGCCTCGTACCGGTAGGCGAAGTGAAGGGCGACCCCCACTAGATGGAGTGACGACCTGGTAAGACATGCAGGAAGTCGATGGTTGCATGTGGCTCAGGACCGTTCTTTGTGGCATACCTTGGGGGAGGCCTATGTTCAGCAGTGGACTTGTGAAGGGCTCTAATGATGATGATGCCGGCCCTTTGGAAAGGAGTAAGCTCTTTTCTTGAAGGTGCACAGTTCGTATTGGTCCGGAAAAATCGCCGGTGGCAAACTATTCCACAGAGAGGACGCGGAAGAAAACTCCTTTTGAATATAGTAGGACTCTTTCTGTCCTACTATATTCTGTTTACTATATTCAGTTTTGAATATAGGAGTCCGCCTGGGTAGGTTCCACCCTCTTGAACTATTTCTGTCGCCAAATAGCAGTGCTTCACTACCACTGTGTGTCTGAAGGCCTTAGAGAGCCAGTGTAATTACTCGCTTTGATGCTTTCCATCTTAGACTTCAGATGTGACATGTGTTTGATTTGGCTGCAGATGTCCATATATTTGCCATAATCACTTACCATCAGGTGTACTGTAAGTGCGACACGTCAGTTATGTAAAAAAGAAGTGGAATTCAAGTAAGTGTTTGCATCCTAAAATAGTTTATGATCTTGTAAGTTCAGTTCTTGACATATTGTGTTAAGCTTTTTTATGGAATCATTAACCGTTTTTAAGACTTCTAGTGTTCTAGGGGTGAATAAATTAATCAGTTAATATTTTTAATGTATTTTTACTATAGTTTTTCACATAATGAATAAATTATAATAAACACCCAAATCTTGCACCCAAATCTAAGTCGCATTTCGCCACTGGCTTTATTTTAAGGCAAATAGCTAAGACTATTTATTGTTTATGAGTAATAAAACAAGACGCTTTATTTTTTTGTTTCAGCTGGAATTCCGTGGCGCTTTAGTGCAGCAACTTCGTGACGTCACCAAGAAGCTTGGGCTTACTTTGGCTACTCTACACTCGGCTGTGGCACAACTGGACCTTTTCATGGATGCTCATCGACTAAGAGCCGATCGTCTTACACATGTGGCACTAGCTTGTCTCAGTTTAGCGGGTAAGGAGTAAGAAAAGTTGTTTATGTTTAGGCATCTTATATCTGTTTCTTTATGACTTTATATAGCCTTAATAGTTATAGATATTTTTAGGACTATGAATTAAATATGAACAACTGTGGACATGGAGGCTTTAAGAGGAGGAATGCCAATACGATGTTCGCAAGCTTGCTTTAAGCGCCTTTTAACAACTGTGTCATACTTTTAATACATAGATCAGCGTGGGTGTGCAATATGGATCTGTGGTGCAGTATCCCTCACCGCCACTACCTCATATCATCCCGTGGGTGTCAAAAGAGCTGGTAGAGGGAAACTTAAACAGGAGATGGGCAGCAGCATATTCCTGATAACAACTCGAAATAACAAAATTCTGCAGTTGCAAAGCCTGGGAACTATAGCAATAGCCTTGCAATGAGAGAGATCCATGGTCAGACAGATTTTTGATAGACTGTAATGAATAAGCCTAAATATAATAAATAATCTAGAAAACCTGTCTTTAAGGGATTATGAGCCTTTCTTTTATAAAAATAGTTTGATCATAAACCTAATCCTTCCACAGCAAAAAGTGAAGAAAAATTTAGCCGGGCGCCAACTTTGAAAACATTGTCGAAGATTAGTGGGGTACAGCTTTGTGGAAAGACATTCAGGCAGCTGGAATGGATGGTGGGCCAGCATGTGAGATGGAGGCTTCTGGCGCCGACTCCAGTTACTTTTGCAGCGCTTTTAGCGCAGTACGTAGTCACTGATGGCGATCTAACGACTAGGCATCCGAAGTTTGTGAGGCGCTTCAAGAGGGACGGTGCTAAGTTACTAGAGGCGTATTTGGACTTGACTCTATCGGGTACGTTTTTTGATATTTTAAATTTACAGTCTATATATGTCCCACTGCTGAGCACAGGCCTCCTCTCATTTCTGAGGGGATTTTAGCGCAAGGAGGTGTCCGCTGAGCTGCCCCAATAGCGAACTGGAAAAATGGCAAAATTCACATCTTTCCAGTTCGCCATCTTCAGAATAATTTTTTTTCTTATTTCTCAGACGTACAGGTTTCCTCACGATGTTTTCCTTCACCGCCGAACACGAGGTAAATCAGCACTTGGGATCAAACCTGGGTTACTCCTATACTGTTAAATTTACAGCGATCACCAATCGTCTGAGCTACAATGGCCTTGAATATTTAGTATCATCAATTATTGAATGTATATAAAAAATAGAAAAGCTGAAGTTTATTTTATACATTCCACTGGTGGGTACAGCCTATAATTATCTTCTGAGATTGTTATGGAGCAGTTAATACGATTTACTATATGTATGTGTATGTATTGTTGGACTTTACATGTCCTTGGATGAGTGAATCGAATGACTTGAGAACATTTTAATCCATAATTGATTTTACAGTGTTTGTGAGTGAATGAGTTAGTCAGGATCGTCCTAGACAAAAGTTTATCGAAAGATGTTATAATTAATTAGCTATGATCTGCGTGATAAAATGAAAAGATGTGTTTTACCTAGTTTAAAGAGCACTATAATAGGAAAGACATACAACCGTAGATAATAAGACATGTATTTCACCTCTAAACTGGGCATGCTCTTGTGAAGTAGACTCTGCCATGACTGACCACTAAGTTGTGTGCCACGCATTTTCGGAAGTTTATCAACCAAATTGGTGATCGAGCCTGGATTGTTCATATTGTGAAATTTACAATGAGCAGTTAGACCCTGGACTAATGCAACATACATTTTAGCAACTTTAAAAGTTATTATTGTTTCTTTCAGATGTCCGTTTAAAAGTGGTCGAGTCTGTAGACGTTGGTTGTGCCTGTGTGGCTTGTGCCAGAGCTGATTTGGGATTATGCGCCTGGCCTGGATGGTTGGCGACTGTTTCTGAAAGAAAAGCGACTAGCGTTGCTCCTATAGCACGTCTGCTGCAGAGGTAAGCTGATAGAATCTCTTAATAATATATTGCACTCAGTATGATTTTTGGTTATGCACTTTTTTATAACAGTTATGTCACAACCAGCGTAAAATTTCACTTGCTGGTGAGTTGTTACTTATGTCAAATGAAACCTGGTACCAACTTTAAATAAAGAAGGCTACCCACGCATTGTCACCTTTCACAATTAATATGGCATTCCTCACGGCATATTAATACGTTGACACTATTGTTTGGGTAGAAATACATAGAACAGATTGGAATAGAATAGAATATTTTTTTATTTAATATAGATTACATGTAATTCTTATTGAAAGTCATTTTTTAATTTACGTGGGAAGAACTAGGAGGAAATCTAGTGGGATATTTTTTTTTAAAAAATTTTACTGTGTGTATGGTTACAAAGTATTTAGAAAATTTATTACCCACAGAAAGTTTTAGACAGAGTAGAAACCCCACCATCCAATCAATTTATTTCAAAAACAAGCTCGAATGTCAATATTAATTTATTTTTATCTACTTTCAACCCACGAATATTACAATGCTGGAAATGCGCCTTTCCCATAATAAGAATGATTTCCTCAATCGCCACACATAGCGAGCGGATTGGCAATCGTGATACCGAATGTCTTGCACCTTCAACATTTCTTCACCTTGTCTGGGCATTTCCCATTTGGCTTATATTACGAGGGTGGATTGAAAAGTACTCGGCCTAACCAAGAAAATAAACACATACTAAATCAGTTATATTTTTATTTTTCTACATAATCACCATCAAGTTCAATACACTTTTGCCACCTCCCCTTCCAAGCATTTAGACCGTTGAAAAAAAAATGATTCTTCCTTAGAGTCAAAATATGCGTCTACAGCTGCTTTGACCTCGTCGTTTGTCGAAAATCTTTGACCTCCCAAGTGCTTTTTTAGGTTAGGGAACAGAAAGAAGTCTGATGGTGCCAGATCAGGTGAATACGGCGGATGCGGTAACAGTTCAAAGCCACAGTTGTGAATTTCAGCCATTGACTGTACTGACGTGTGAACACGGGCGTTATCTTGATGAAACAGGACTTTTCTTCTGAGCATTCCTCGACGTTTTTCTTTTATTTCCTCTCGTAAACGACGTAGTAAGGTGCAGTAGTAATCAGAGTTTATAGTCTGACCCCTTTCAAGATAATCAATCATAATCACACCTTTCGAGTCCCAGAATACTGAAGCCATCACCTTATTTGCCGACAAAATCTACTTAGCCTTTTTAGGGGGTGGTGAACCAGGTCTTTTCTACTGTTTTGATTGTTGTTTTGTTTCCGGTGTACAGTAATGAACCCATGTTTCGTCCATAGTAACAAAACGATTCAAAAAATCATCTGCATCTGCTTCAAATAACTCCAAACAGTCGCGTGAAATAGTCAATCGCGTCCTTTTTTGTTCAACTGAAAGCAGTCGCGGAACCCACCTCGCAGACACCTTGTGGAAACCCAACTCGTTGACAATGATGTTTTGAGTTCGTTCATAAGAGATGCCTATAATCTCGGCTATCTCTCTAATTTTTAATCTGCGGTCTCCCATTATTAAATCAAGTACTTTTTTAATATTTTCGTCAGTAGTTGACGTCGAAGGCCTTCCAGAGCGGGGTTCATCTTTCACACTCTCTCTACCACGCTTAAATTCTGCTATCCATTTATTGACGGATGAATATGACAGAGCACAATCGCCTAATGTACTGACCATGTCATCATGGATGGCTTTTGATGATAGCCCCTTCTTATGGAGGTACTTAATGACGGCAAGCTGCTCGATTTGCTCCATTCGCGGAAATTATGTCCGATTACTTTGTTAATAAATTTATAAAATCACAACTAATTATCGCACACGTTTCAAACTTCACACAATGAACTAGTCTGAACTGAACTAAACAATGTGGGTAGATTTGATTTTTAGAATTGAATGGATCTGTGATAGGCCGAGTACTTTTCAATCCACCCTCGTATGATGGACTTCCAAGATCTTGACTTTTTTTTATAAAACTGAAGTTACAGACGTAGTTACAGTTCACTTGATGGTATATGGCTATTACAGCCCGTGGTAACTGGGAACCAACTAAAAGATAGTATGATGCAGATGTGTTGTCACATCTGAGGACTAAGATGGAATCTTATGACGCATTATACCACATATAACAGAAACCCTGTGGTTCCCGTTAAGTGCGTTATCAGAATCAGTATTGAAGCGTATTGAAATATTTTTTTTTTCAAAAAATCACATTTAAAAAAATTTATTTAAAAAAAATTAATTGGCAAATTGTATGTGGTTTTGTTATCTCTGCATTGACTGAGGAGTAAGAGGGTTGTCAAAGACCCCGCATTACTGATACTCGTGTGAGTTAGAGGAAATAAAACCACATCAAATTTGCAAATTATTTTTTTTTAAATTAAATAAAAAGAAATATGGTTGCGTTCTCTGAAAAAAATTTTTTTTCTATATGCTTGAATACCGATTCTGATAACGCGCTTAATGGGAACCACAAGGTTTTTGTTACATGTTGTAAAAATGCCTTATAGCCTGTAATCAAACTGGCTTTCTACACCCTTTAAACGGGATTACAGCGATGCAAGCACAACCATTTGGTGGCAGAAGTAGGGAGTGATCCCAGCCAAAAGAGAAGGTCCTACCACCTAGTAATGATTTTTTCTTACATATTGTAAGCCAGTGCTTGACCACAATCCCACCTGGTGGTAAGCGGTGATGGCCTTAGGTGGTAAATCGCACTGTCTTAGCGTAACAAAAGCCTATACAGTCTTGCCTTGAACACGCCCAGATTGTATTTGGACAGAAAGATAGACGCCGGAAAATTATTCCACTCGTTTGCTGTACGCATTAAAAAAGTCGAAGCAAACCGTTTGTTTCTAATGCGTGGAACATCGTCAACAAAGGGGTGAAGACCCGCCGACCGCCTGGTCGTCCGATAGTAAAAAAAATTTATAATTTCTATAAAATTTATATAGTTTAGAACGATAGGCCAGATATTTATTATCATCATATTTGCTTTGCATATTTATTTATTACATACTAATTTTCATACTTTTCAAATTTAATGATGACTAAAAGGCCGAAAAGACGCTCACGAAGTGTGCAGAAAGTCGATATCCTGTCATGGTTGATGTCCTTTCTTATGGTTATAGCTAAGAAGCGAATATCTGACCCCTCACACAACAGAATTTCATCAGTGTTAAAAAGGCACTGTATAAAACATTTCTTACTTTCAGAATGATGCAAATCCTGAAATCTCGTGATGGCAATGTGGACTCCGAAGTTGATCAAGGATACAGCAGCGCCAGAACATCACCGAATCAGACCCCTTGCAATTCACCAAGGTACCAAGTATCTCCTGCTTCAAGCACATGTAGTACATCAAGCCGCATCAACGTTGATTATAGACAGCATCCTATCACAGAAAGGAGGTTAGACAACGCATATTCTGTCCTAGACTTATCCGATGCAAATGCTGCCCCAACAGTGAATGTCCAGGATTATTACCATCTGCCCACAGCAATTGATATGACATGCCAGAGAGTTAACAACCCAGCGGATTACAGATATTGCAGGTCTTCTAGGTTAATTGAAGCTAGTTTAGGTACGGTACAACCGTCTAATATGGCTGTGAAACGTGGCTTAGACACGAATATAGAGTTAGAAAGGAAGAGATATCGGTTAGCGTCTCAAATGTCTCAGGTGGTTCTTTGATTTTTTTGTTACATCTAGTCTTAAAGTCCACATTCATGAATTCAAATTAGTGTTCCTATATAGTTGGATAATTTAAATATGATAAATACAATGAAACAAATTCGTACTGTAATTACAGATATTAAAGCTAAATAATATAAACATATATATATTAAAATAAATATATTTTAGAAACATTAGAGAACCACGGTTTTTTTATTACATATTTCCTACTAAACTATAAAATATTCTGGATACGGTTTGAATTATGATAAACAAAATTATACTAGAATTTTGTTTCTACTCCATCAATCTCCTTGCAAAGACTAGTAAGAAACTCCTAACCTCAGGAAATTTGTTTCATTTGTATTATATTATTTCGAAAAGACTTGGCAATATTTACTAACATATTGTCCACTGTCACATTAAGCCATTTTAGTAGTATATTGCTCAAAATATATTCATGAATATGGACATAAAGTTAATACTTCTTTATTAAACAATTATTAAAAAAAGTATGTAAAAAGTTTATAATGAACTATTGCACTGTGTTAGGGTAAATTGCCTTATTCCAAAATATGCCGTATTAGTAATTAGAAATATGCAGTGTTAAAAAGTGAACAAGGGAATAGTGTTGCTAAAGAGTTAAAGTTATTGTTAGTAAAGTATTACAGAAGCGTTATGGATTGTAAGCCCAGCACTATTCCCTCAATTTAATTATATTACAATTGTTATAGCAATAAAAAACACCATGTATAAAAAGGTGTTAATAAAAATAAAATATATTGTGACGGCTTGGCCTTTATCAATTTGACTGATTAAAAATTCACTTATTGTAATATCACATGTATACAATTGTAATGTTTGCATATAATGTATGTAGGTGTTAGGTAGAAACAAATTATCACAAACAATTTCAACACATCCTTCAAGACTTAATTAAAATATGAGTGTCTTAAATTTATTAAAAGTCGCAAGTCCGATATCTAGCAGTATTTATGGCTAATAATTATGATTTTAGAAAATTTATAAATGTTGAACTCAAAATGAACTAAAGGTATTTCTTAACAATTCCCTGTCCGCGAAAAAACCAATAGTTAAACGATCGAAATGTTCATAAATGACTTACGGAACAGTGAAATGGTTAAAATTCTTTACCTGCTTAATTCTAGATTTAGAGGCCTAAAACTAACTGAGTTGAACACCAGTTTATTATTAAAATGTACCAAGTGCCTAAACATTTGTAAAATTATGTCTAAATAAGCAGATAACAAAAAAGTAGAATATTTGACTAAAAATGTTTTTAATGTACTCTCTCAAGGTTAGTAGTTGTTCCTTCATAATAAATAGGGTGTAATTTCAAACAAATCTACCGAAATTAGCAATTTTTTAATTAGATATACGGTTATAAAAATAGCACCTTACTAACCAAGAACAAACATTTTAGTTTTCGAAACCATTAACAATGCTCTTTGAATATTTATATACTAGATGATTTTTTTACCATCTGGAAAAAATAGGGTGTAACAGGTGAACGAAATACCAAGTCTATGGCACTGATATTTTACATTTTTTTTTCGTTTTGCATTAACATATGAAATTGATTATCAATAAATAGTACTAATTAGAAATAAACTTTCGGTACTAAAAATAACAACAAAATTTTTAAACAAAATTAATCAATTTTAAAACTATCGAAATTAAAATGTTACGCACCCAATTAGTAGTATTTATTGAGAGATCAATTTCATATGTTAATGTAAAATAAAACAATTGTAAAATATCGGTGGCCATAGACTTCTATTCCGTTCACCTTTTACATCCTATTTTTCCAGACGGTAAAAAAAGTCATGCAAAACAAAATATTTATTGTTTTCCGAATGTGCACAGTATTCAGTTTTTAAATTTTCAGGTACTGGTAGTATAATATTCATAACTTGGTTCAACTTGCCAGCATTATTGCAGGCTGTAAGGCCTTCCATCTTAGTCCTTAAAAGACAATGTTTCTTTGTTTGAAATTGGTTACTGGTGGACTGATAAGTTTGTATATCACTTCTGTTTTAAAAAGAAATCTATAAGTAATCTATATATCCGTTACTGTTATAGCATATTATAGTTCAATGCTGAATATAGGCTTCCTCCATATAATGGTATTAGGGGGATATTTGCCATAGTTGGTATGCTTGGCAAGCGATTTGACAACCGTAGTTTTTTATTTTCAGTCGTTATTAGGACGACGCTACAGCCTATGTCCTGATTTGTTTACCTTTGTCGCCTCTTACTACACCCACGGGATGATATGGGATGGTAATCTATTCTATTAGTAAGTGATATTGTTCATCTTCCAAATAGAAACGAATAAATGTTAGTTTTGTTTACTTAATTAATTTTTGATAGTGTATTTGTGATTTTGTTTTAGTGGAATATTATAAAGCAACCTTTATAAACGACTACACAACATGGTTGTGTAAAGACATTGTTTATCCAGTATCTTTATAATTTAATTAAATAGACAATTTTCTTAAGTAATGTTGATAGCGGCCAAATATCTGCATTGAATAGTTGCCAAAGTGATTCATAATAGTTAACATTTGGTGATTTTAGTAATCGATGGATTCCTAGTTTGTTTGTGCAACATAAAATATTAAGGTGATACATATTGAAACTCTTTGGGTATTTATATTCCTTTCATTCCATTTTGATTTTATTATTTATGGGTACTGGCTTTACATTTAATGTAACAAATGAATACACAAACATATTATTAATGTAATAATGCAGGGATTGAAAATCGGTTTCCATTTAAATAAAAGTTCAAACTTTTTCGCTACAATTTTTATTCGGACTGTGTTTAAGGTCGATTAAAATCGATTTTAAAATGTTAGTTACAAATTTCGACTTTCACGATCTAAGATGAGAGGGTGATCACATCATTTTGTATTATTTCTATCTTTATTTTTATATTATTATTTTGATAATACATAGCAAATGGACAAAGAAATATATAACCACAAGGCCTTCGCAGTTTTTGTAACTAGCAGTGCATGAAAACAAGTAAGAACTTCAATCCCTGACATAATATCTCTTTTGTTTAAAAGTAGGGGTAATCCTACATACTTTTCTTGTAGTTAAATTCTTGCTACACTATTTTTCCCTCTTTGTAAAGATAAAAATCTATTTTATGTATATTTTGGCCCTAAAATTGTTGTTTTGTATTTTTCCCCTTTTGTGTGGCAGTTATTTCCTGAATTTTAATGTTATCAGTAAAATTAACACTTTTTTACTGTTAACGTGTGGTACTTTATTTAGACCTTTTAAATAAAGTTCAAATTTAGACTACTGCACGCTGTAATTTCGTTTTTTATTTATGGTTATTTGTTTTGTCCTGTTACATTGCTTTTTTTTAAGTTCTTTTTTGTTTTAATTTTGTTTTGTGTCGCCAAACATCACCTTAATATTAAACAATAGTAAATAACTATCCAAAATAGCTACTTAATTAGAATGAACTTATTACTGTATGAGTAAACCATTAATTTCGTCCCTATTTAATTGTCGAAGTAAGCTGTTTTGGATGGAGCATGGTTGTGATTAAAGATGTTTGTTTTAATTTATTTTTTTAACCTAGTTTGTATTTCTAGAGGAAATGTAAAGTGGAATAGAATCTTTATTTTTGGTACTTTCATGAATTTTCAGTTATTTTTATACCTAAAGATTCCATTCCATTAATTTGTATACAATACCCTGTAATGTTACTTTGAAACGGGTTTTAATGGGTCTTTTATTTGTATTGTTGTTGGACTGTCGTTTTGTGTTTTTTTTAGTTTAATTTTATCTTGCAGAAGTTTGTCAAGATTTTTGTAAGAACTTTTTGTCTCTCAGTATATGTATAGTTACCATTACGTTTATTGTAAAATTTCACTGATTTGATTATGTGAGATTGTTGAGCGATGTTAAATAAGAGATTTAAGGCGCAGTTAACAAAATGTACTTTTGAATGCGACCAAACTATTTTTTTTAGACAAGACTTCAGTTTTAGGCGCATTTATTAAATTTTCTAATTAACAAGCATTTATATGAAAAAGCTCAAGCATAATATTTAGCTAAATATGCATCTGTAATAGGTTGTAGACTCGTGAGTACTAATAAAAATATATTTCGGCTTAGTCGATATCGTATCGTCACTGATTTTCCTAGGTTCGAATCTAACACAAATTTTTTGTTATCAGTTCTGGGTATGTAGGGGTTTATCAAATCCTCTTTCATTTAGTTATATCGCATTATGAAATATAAGAGGTCAATTTACTTAATTATTTTTTATATTAATTAACTGACAGTGTCTTATTGTTACGAAGTTCTGCAGGCAGACACTAGGCAGCTAGATTTTTTCATTTGCTTGAAGTTAACATTATTATAAGCATACAATGTCATTGTACCATTTCATCATAACGTGAACAGCGCTCAAACGGGGAGGAGGTGGGATGCGAGTGGTAGTGCTCCATTAGAAACATAATTATTATTTCAAATGTTTCTAATATCGAAATTATAAAGTACAAAGATTTAGGAGAGGTCCTAAGCTGTTGAAGATACACAAGGTTGCGGGTATACGATCATACAGTTAGCATTGTCCCACAAATATCTTGTGATGTACGGGGACTACCCATTTTCATATCAAGGCCGTAAGGGTCTAGAGAAGTATCTTTACTGCTCAAGAAGACTCGACGAAATGCCAAGCCTGGCTTAGTTTCTGAATGAAGCAGGTCACATTACTAAGGTCCACACTGATCACAACCACCTACCTCCGAAGTATACTAGAACTAAATGCGGCACTTATGTAAAAATTGCTTAATTTTTTTCTGTTTCTTGTATTCCTTTGGAGTTAACATCAACAACGTTTATAAATTAGTTTCTAATATGGGAATCTATAATATTACGGTACTATATAGTGTCCCATATACTATACTATAATAATAGTCTTCTTGACTTATATCCTCTAAATGGTATTTAAGTCAGCCTATGGCGAAAGCATTTCCATTCTGCAAATAAATTAATAAACAGTATGATATTTGAGCGCATTATCGTTGTATGCCAATCTTTTTTACGTGGTAGAGCCATGCTGCAGTTATATTAGTAGTATAGTTGTAGCACGAATGGGTCGGCTCGACCGGGTAAGAACCACGCTCTCACAGAATACCAGCGTAAAATAGTAGCTTATTGCTGCTTTGTTTCGTATGGTGAGTGTAGGGATCCGGAGACCCTTTTTAATGGAAACAGGCACTTCATATTAGTCCTTATGTAGATGTCTATGGGCCGCAGCAACCACTTACCATCAGGTGGACTGTGTGCTAGTTTGTCACCAACCTATAAAAAAAACCATAAACAAGACAAGCCATATCACAGACAACATATTTTTATTTTTTGTATTACAGCGAACGCATCTATTTTTTTAATGAAATAACTTGCTTTATTTTTCAATATAAGATGTAATCAAAAAAAATCTGCCATCGTTTCCTACAGGTGAAAAGCACAGGTTTTACTACATTGCTTATATATATATATATATATATATATATATATATATATATATATTATATTTTATAAGAATGTTTTTTAAGAGCCCAGTCTTTCAGAGCAAAACAGAAAAATTGCGTTCTGGTGACACATCTACACCCTCCCTGCCCCGCCACTTCATGTACCGCCACCGCAGTTATCTTTCTGGCCGTAGCGTGGAAAGTTGCTCTACTAAGATTTTCCAGTATCAATTTATCTAATATACAGGATTATTGATAATTAGCTAACAAATTTTCACATACAGATTTTCTACCTCGTATCTATTTTTGTTCCATGCTTTTATTACAAAATTCGTTACACAAAAACGAACCCACGACCTTTTTGAGTTCGCGGTCCGCTCCCTGCCATTAGGCTACTGTCGCTTGTAAACAAAACATCATGTGCAATCCAAAAATGTATAATACTTCTATATTTCCTTGAAGAACTTACATAATATGTAGGTTAGGTACCTAATTATATACCTAATATTTAACCAAGTGCTCACACATATGCACGTTGTTAACTATTTTACTATGAAACACAAAAAAACTTACCTTTGAATTCTATTTCTGTTCATTGCTTCAACGTTTGATTTCAATTTTCGTTTTCTGGTACAAGCATATTTTTTACGTTTATGGTCCATATCGAAATTAAAAGTTATAAAACAAATACAAAATGATTTATAAACCCTTAAAGAATTATATGCAAAAAATAATAAAGTAGAGAAACTTTCAATTCGTAACAATGCGCAACCAAGATTAGGGAAAGAGAGAGAAAGAGGAATGTTAGAGCGAGAGGAAGTGCAAAAATTTGGCACAGACAAGACGTCTGAACGCTACAGCCGCTCAGCGGCTACTAAGGAATATTGCCCGCAATTATTGTTTATAAAGTCAATATTTTATAGGTCGATCGAAATAATTATTAATTTCGAAATAAAGTGGTTTAAATTATTATTTTTTAATATTTGTCTAATTAAACACCTGCCCTTGAGAAAAAAATAATTATAGCATAAATATTTTCAGCTATTGCTATGAAACAAATAGTTTTTTATGAGCCGAAAACAGCGAAATTTAACGAAATTGAGACCTCTTATTTAAGACAATGAAAGATATTTAGAAAAAAAGAAACAGCGCATTTTGGAGATGAAGATGTTTAGCTATTAACGCGCTGAATAGATTTCGCCTTTTTATTATCGATTGCCTTATAATGGTACACGAACAAAGCTCGAAATTGCGTTGGGTGCGAGAGAGCTCTATTTACCGTTTGATTTATCTAACATAGACCACATAGATGAACCAAAAAAAAAAATTTAGCTATTACTTATAATCTGGGTATTTATGTGTTATCAAAATATTTTACTCTGAAACAATAATTTGCTGTAAAAAAAGAAATCAAAGTGGCGCTAATGATTCGATGTGAGTCAACTTTAAAAGACTGTAGCCTTAAGGATTTAATGTAACGACAAATTGAAAAAATTGCTACCTAATTAAAAATAAATACTCGTTAAACTGGAGGTATTACATTATTTATATGAGTCTACAACCTAACATTAATATGTTCATGGGTATTTGTGTCACGAATGTTGCTAATGTTTACGAAAATTCAATTTTCGTATGTTATAATATATTTAAATTGATAGTAACCATAATATAATAATGTTAAAAGAATGTATAAACTGCCACGGAAATTCGAATCAATATGATTCTATAAAATGTATTTAGTAAAAGGATACAAAAATTGGAAGCGTGTGTCACGGTTATAACTTTTTATAAATGATTGTATTGTTGACGTTTGCGAGGCGGAATAATAAAGAGAATATATTATGTCACATTTGAATTGACAATGTTGCTTCCAATTTTTTGTTGATGAAATGGAGGACGGAAATAAGGAATTATTAGAAAAGTTCGCTAGAAGACTGAAAGTAACGACTACGAATGGTATTGGAAAGAAACGAAAACATAATTTTGTACTCTAAAAATATAAAGACGCATTATAAACCTTGAAATAAAAAGTATTTACTTTATTTGGTGTTTTTTCTTTACATGAAAATAGTCACACAAGTCATAATTTTACGTGGTAGTCATGTTGCAGTTATATTAGTAGTATAGTTGTAGCACGAATAGGTCGATCCGACCGGGGAAGGACCACGCTCTCAGAATAACGAGGTAGAATAGTAGCTGAAGACGGTTCCCCTAGCGAGAGACCTTGAGCGTTCGATCCCATACAATCCGCTACAATATATCACGGTAAAATATGCCCGAATATTTGGAATTATTTCAATTAAAAGAGATAAGCGAACTTAAGAAATTAAATAAAACGTGTAGAATATAGATTTTTAAATTATCTATCCATTAGTGTAATTCTCAAATTATTAGAGCATTTCCTTTAGCAACAGATGCATGTAATCAATAATTTTAGCCATTTTTTAAAAGTAGATTTTAAATGTATTCATAACACATAAAAACAAATTAGAACGTGGAATGTGCTGATAGGATATCAAACATTAATAATGTGCTTTTAGATGTAGCTTATTTCTCATAACTAATGAGATAATAGTCTCTGAAAAACGCACTTTTGCCAGGTTTTGGTCAGGGTACCGCCATAATGCTGCGTTTCGTGTGGTGAGTGTGGAGATCCGGAGTCCCTTTTTACTGGAAAATAGGCATTCCATCTTAGTTCTCACGGGTGACAACTGCATTTTGACTGGTAATCGAGAATAGATGTAGATGTCTCTGGGCCACAGCAACCACTTACCGTCAGGTGGACTGTGCTCGTTTGTCACCCTTATCCTATAAAAAGAACATAACTTAGATGAAATTAGGTCATATTAAATATAAGGATAAACTGTGTCCTAGTGAATAAATAGGATACGTTTAACCAGGGGATGAATATGAAGGTGCTTGTTTCCACATCAACAGGTTAACGGGAATGAGTTAGTATATTACACATATACAATGTAATATAATAGAATAATTTTTATATTATTAATTTATTTTATTATATTAATTTTTTGTAGAAAATAAGGTTGGCAGCCATTCTATTGTGTATTATAGTATTCTATGCACAAAAAAGTCCCGCTGGGTTTCTTGCTGGTTTTTCCCAGGACAGTTTATTTCCTAACCGGTGGTCATAGAAAAAATTACTATAAGAATTATTTATAATCTATTTCTATAGTCGCTTTAGAACTCGAAACTGACTCGACCGCTTCTGATGAAATTATTTGTGCGTGTTTGATTGGATGGTTTCGCTTCACAATTGGAGCTGATATGTGGAGCTGATGTCGAGATCCGGAAATCACCCGTGCGAAGCCGGAGTGGATCTATAGTATTGAATAAAAATTATTCTATTATATTACATTGCATATGTGTAGTATACTTACTCATTCCCGTGGACCTGTTGATGTGGAAACAAGCACCTTCATATTAATCCCCTGGTTAAACGTATCCTATTTATTCACTAGGACACAGTTTATCCTTATATTCAATTATATGAGCTAAATTTCATCTAAGTTAGGTTCTTTTTAAAGGATAGGGTGACAAACGAGCACACAGTCCACCTGATGGTAAGTGGTTACTGTGGCCAATAGATATTTACACTTATCACGATTACGAAACAAGATGCAGATGCGTTGTCACTCGTGAGGACTAAGACGGAATGCCTCGTCCCCAGTAAAAAGGGTCTCCGGTTCCCTACACTCACCATACGAAACACAGCAGCACT
Source organism: Parnassius smintheus behrii (assembly GCA_036936625.1). NCBI lineage: Eukaryota > Metazoa > Arthropoda > Insecta > Lepidoptera > Papilionidae > Parnassius > Parnassius smintheus. Next base: position 10,460,385 of record JAUPFT010000023.1, read on the forward strand.
AAGCTACTATACGCTGGTATTCTGTGAGAGCGTGGTCCTTCCCCGGTCGAGCCGACACATTCGTGCTACAACTATACTATTAATATAACTGCAGCATGGCTCTACCACGTTTAATAATTAAGTTACAAACATACATACAAAACGTGCAGAACCGTGATAGATCAGGGACTAAGCGCTTGCTGTACATTTCACAGTACGCGAGCGTCAGATGAAGTAAAAAAACCTTTTTTTACTTCATCTGAGACGCGAGCAACCCAAGTTCGATTACTGCCGGCACACCAAAAATTGTTTATTAAATTTTTTTAAGTGCTGATGTATTATTACTACGTGGTAAAGGAAAACATGGTGAGGAAACATATGTCTGAGAACCCACCAACTGAGATGTGGACCTTTACCCCTTAACCTGAAGAGGAAGCTCAGTTGCTCGGCAAGTCATGGCAAGTATTATGCTAGGAAGTTCTCTTTTCCTAATCAAAAATCCGTAACAATGATATACGCAGTAGAACCAGAGTCGAACTGGTTTGTAAGCTGAAGTGGCAATGACCTGGTCTAGCCTTATCTTATATAGATCGAGGAACTGACACACGATTGCATAAGTGAGTCCTGGATAATTTCTAATTCGGGTTTTAACTGCAAAATCATACTTACCTACCATAATCATAATATCGGCTTATCCTACCTCTCGACTCTGACTCGAAAAGAAAAATATTTTTTCTGACCAGGTAAATTTAATTATTTTTTAAACTGATTTAAAGAAAAAATTTGTTAGTTTAGTGTTAATTTGACACGCCCAATCGTGAAATGATTGTTTTTGATGGCCTAATGCCCTTGATACGACCGTGCTGAAAACTCCTTAAAAATATATTTGATGTTGCTTAGCGTTGATTAAGGTGGCAGGGACGGGGTTAGAAACATTTGGCACGGCTCAGCACTTAAGGTCATTGACGATTATTAAAGAAATAGAAACGTAAAGAAATTCTATAAAAGTTACGGATCCGTGGCTCGCATAAAAAGTTTGAAAAAACCGATATAACATTCTATAAAAAACTTTGTGTAAAGTTTAAGTGACCGTTTGCTTTTCCAAGGTCAATATCCATTTAAACAAAGCCCCGCGTCACTTTCTTTGTGACAGTAAAGTTGAAAAAGTCCAGCCTTCTGGTGGCAAGTGGATGTTCGGTTTTACTCTAAAAATACTACACTATAAAAAGGTAGGGCTACATAAATACCATATATACGACCCACGGCTGAGCACAGGCGCATCTCACTTATGTGACGGTTATGAAAAGATTTGATGAGGTAGTTGGAATGTCCGGAAATAAATTTCATATGAACCATTTAGAATGAATCTAAATTTGAGCGATTCAATTTATGGAAAATTCTTTTAAGGAGTAGGTAGTTAGTCCGCCGCATTAGTACAATTTTATTTCTTAAACTTGCACCTTTCATAACGATTATGGCATATTATAATACTAGTTGCCTCCATGACTCAGAAAAACGTCGTAATTGTGTTACGTTGCTTTGTATGATAAAGTTTTGCGATGTCATTTACTTATGCATCCCAGCCCCTGGATCCGTCTATTGACCTCTCAGTCAATGTTGGACTTACCTAGTCGAACAATTTATCCCGGCTAAACATACTCTTCAACAATTTCGCGCATAGTGCTTCTAACAACTATCGACGTAGGTGTGATAAAGATATTATGTACGTTACACGTGACCTCTATCATGTCCATGTTTATTTAAACTTGTCTCTCGGGAGAACCTTTTGAGGTCATTGAGCATAGGTAGTGAGGTTACCTTGACTTGACTTAAAAAAATGAATCTTATTGTTTTAATTACAAAAATGTATAATTTGTGAATGTAATTACTATTTAGTACGACGTTATACCGAATTCAAATTCAAATTGTGCATGTAACATTACAAATTAAAGATGGTATAATTTTGATAGGTATACATGTGACGCCCTACAAGGGCATAGCAACACTAGAGGGCTAACTATTTTCGTATTTTCTAATTTTTAAGAATAAATTATAAAATATAACATCATCAACATTCAATATTATTTTATATAAATTAATTTAATTTGAAATAAAATGTACCCAGTCGAAGTATTCTTACTTTGTCGTTATTTATCGTCAAAAAATTCATTTAAATTATAATAACATTTCTTAATAAGATTTTTATTGTTTATTAAATTGCACAGGATTTTCCAGGATTTTTAAGGAATTCGGTAAATGGTTACAAATCTTTATTGACATAACATGAGGGCTGTTTGAAACTAATTTTAATTTGGAGAAGGGTAACTTAAGCTTATATACATTTCTATTATTTATTTTAGTTTTTTTAATAGGTGAGTAGAGTTTTGGGTGTTTCCTAACGAATTTACAAGATTCGAGGATGTAGATAGACGTACAATATATACCGTAAAACCTGGCAACTTTGCCCTTGGGATTTGACTTTGCCCAGTTGGGTATTTTTTGGTAAACTTGATACACAGCGAATTTGACATAACTTAGGAGTATTTTTTTGTCTGTAGTATAAAATTTATTATTTTTCTAGCAACACTAAGCGATGTTTTGTCATCTATGTAACTTCAGTTGCCTGTCAGAACTTGTATAAGTTGGTAGAGTTTTTTGGTGGGCAAAAACCAGCACAAAAACTTTACCGAAAAGTGATAGTTGCAGTAACAGCAGGTAAGTAATTTTTTTACAACCGTCAATATATTTAAAATGGATAATATAGACTACTATTTACGCAAATAATTTCATAAATTCACCTAATATGTTGGTGGGCAAAGTCACACACTTCTTTTTTGAGCATTGTTGACAACATTGCCCACCAATTTATTACCCGTAGGGTTGTCATCTGTAACTTTTTCATTTGCTGTAATTTTTGTTAGTAGCACAAATGAAAGATCTCTGTTCAATTCGTGTTTGGATGACTTTTGATGGCTATTTGATGTTGGAGGTATTTTCTACATATAGTATTCTACGCTTCTGCGTAATTCCGCATTTTGTAACCTTTTTATTATTTGTTTTTATAGTTTCTCAGATATATTGTTTTTGTTTTTATAGGATGAACAGTAATAATAAATCAAATACATGTACAAAAAGAAAAAGAAATAGAAGGAAACTAGGATCCAGAAATTAATAATAATAATAATAATATTCCACAGCTATCACACAACGCCATCTAGTCCAAAGCTAAGCAGAGCTTGTGTTATGGGTACTAGACAACTGATAAAGATACTTATATATTTCTAAATACATAAATATTATAGATAAATTACACCCAGACACAGAACAAATGATCGTGCTCATCACACAAACATTTGTCCTGGGTGGGAATCGAACCCACGACCTCCGGCATAGCAGTCAGGGCCACTAACCACTAGACCAACAGGCCTGTCTTATTATTAAATTACAAAAACTACTCTAAGGAAATGTTGGATATAGCAGTAGACCTAGTAAAAAAAATGTTATTTCTAGTAGACAAGCCGAAAAACAATTCGGGATACCACGGAGGACCATAATAAATAAGGCAAAAGAAGTGCACATGAAAACGGTTGGGGGACAAAAACAACTAACAGAAATCGGAGAAGAAAATCTTGTAAATGTTCTGATAGCTGTCAGTGACTATGGTTCTCCAATGACCAAGTTAGACCTGAAAATGCTTTTTAATTATTTAGAAAAAAAATTCACGCAGTCATATTTTTAATGGAAAAATGCCCGGAAACACTTGGGTAGAAATTTTTTTAAATAGACATTCATCAAAATTATCAGTTCGAACTACACAAAATATAAAAAAGGTCCGGGCCGAGAAAGGTCTGCTAGAAATGCAAAATTTCTTCGATAATTTACAAGCGACGCTGAAGGATATTTATCTTTAAGCTGGACCTATAATATAAGCTAGTTTGATTATAGTCGCAAGTAAAATTATTGGGTACACACTACACCTATGTTTAAGTGTTCCTTGATTTCGATTTTAAATCGAAATCTAAAAATACCCAAAGAACCTGTGCTCAATAATATAAGTTTAGGTATTTTTAGTTTATTCTATTACATGTTGTACTTTTATTCCTTTTATTCTTTATTGTTAATCGCTACATAACTCAAACAAACAGTATATGTAGGTACACCGTTGTTCTTTATTTTGTATCCATTATGATTGCACTTTTTGAATTTATTATGTCAATAAATATTTTATATATAAAAAGTTTTCATTTATTATTGGAATGAAGCATTTTTTTAATAGTGACAGCCCTTAGACGTTGATCGTTATTGTAAGAAAAATGTTCTAGGTGGGTTTTTGACTTTACCCAGTCAATTTTAAAGGACAATGAATATGACTATTAAACTGATACTTTAATATAATACTGCATTGCTCTACATTTATGTTTAGCTATTTTAAGATTTTTGATACGGTTTATAATATCGGAAATAATTAAAGTTGGCAAAGTTGCCAAAAATCTATGAATTTTTGCCCACCACATATGAATGTGTTTTTTACAAATATACATACAACTTTCTGGATATTTTAAGAAATAAATATCGAGACATGAACTTAAAGTACTGTGTGGTACAAATATGGTATGAAACATATAACGGGTTTTCAAAATAACTCAAAAAATGTAAGAATATTCTCATTTTTAGGGCAAAGTTGGCATGTTTTACGGTATACAATTATGAGTGTTAAAATTTTATTTTTAATGAAGTGGGGTTTACATGATTCCATTTTGTCTAAATTTAATAATATTCGTAGACACTTCTTTTGTAATATAAAGGAACCTAAATTAAGGTCTAAGGCTTTTTACCTACTTCAAAAAGAAGGAGGTATCCAATTCGACTGTAGATATGTTTTTTTATGTGTGTTACTTCATCACTTTGCTCTGGGTGAACCGATTTTTATGATTCTTTCTTTATCTGAAAGCTGGTGCTTCTCGTGTGATCCCATACGTAAATTTAATCAAGACCTGATCAATAGCTTTTGAGTTATCTTTAATAATGCATACCTATTTAATTGACTTGGAATACATTGATAATGTTCTCATTTTAATTACCTATATTGAAGTCGGTGGTACAATTTTTTTTAATTTTACCACTCGTTTTCTTTAAAAAAAGATAAAAGTTCCAAGGTGATGTACGTAGTAATATTATTTATTCTGTGGGTGAGGCTAAATAAAACACTACTGTATTATATTTACACACGTTTACTTACATTAAAATGTACAATTGAATATCTAGTAGTTATGCTTGTGCCATCATAAAAGAAGGAACACACTCGAAATTGGAAGATTGGTAGCAAAACTAACCTAGTCTATATACCGATGTTTCGTCCGGCGATAGTGTTGGCAAGCGAGGCGGGCGACGTGGGGGGCGACGGCGTCTTCTTGGTCTACACTCACAATGCAAAGCGCAGAGGCCAAGCCCAGCACATCCCGAAAGAAACAGAGGCAACGCCAGTGTTCTTGTGACAACGGCAACTTGTTCTGCTCTGGACCAACGTGGTACTACAACAGATGTGTCCGCTCTCGACCAATAACAGGGATACCGTGCTCCAACATATCCGTGGCTAATTGTGAAATTGTCGCAGTCGACGGCGGGAGGATAACCGCATCCCTTAATGTTGACGTATAAAACAGCTGGCCGCCATTCCTCGTCGTAGGCTTTGTATTTCACGTGTAATTGCGTACATTTATAAGCATCGCTCGTGCAACCTTCTCTGCAAGACGCCCATGTGCAATTATCCAGTCCGAGTCGATCGTCGCGTCTTTCCGTCACACATTCAGCAGGAACTGGGTCAAAGTCAGCGGCTAGAGCACTCAAGGCTGGGTCAGCGTACAATGGAACAAGGAAGAGCAGAGCTGAACCACCGCCGCTGAGTATGGCTGCCAGCATAACGGTTATGTATTTCGTTAGCTTTGCACGTGTTTCCCCTCGTCGACGAGAAGCACGCACAACCAGTCTTTCTGAACTTCCACCTCTCATTTTTATCACTGCGTCAACCCATTGTGAATAAATATCGCGTCCCACATGCACTGTTAGTTAACATAATATTGAGCATGCGTTAATTTTGCACATGCGCATTGAAATGCTTTTAATATGTAAATGGAAGAAAATGGAAATTATAAATAAAATTTAATATAAAGTATAAATTACATCAAAAATTAAAAAATATTAATTCTCACACAGCTTCTGAAGTCACTAAGTTAATAGCCGCGGTACTAAAACATAGTGTATTGAAGAATTACGAGTAAAGCCTCGGCTTCAGAAGCTATTATGTGGATTTTTTTATTTATTGAAGTAGGCTCTACTTTTTTCCTTAATTTGCGTTATCAACATCTGTATTTATTCCATCTTTCATGACTAGACTTAATGCTCTATGACTTAGGGCATTAAGTCTCGCCTTTGTAATCTGCATCAAGCTGCGATAAAGGATAAATAAATAAGTATTATATTATAAATAATAAATATAATAAAGTGTTATTTGATTAAAAAACAAAAACAAGATGTGTATTGTATTGTATATTAAGTTTTATTGCAGGTGCCTCATAAAAAACAAAGGAACGGATTAGAGGACGAAAAACTTAGAAGGTAGGTACAGTAGCTATGCAATCTCTAGACAACAACGTGGATACGGATAGTGTGAGGTGGTGTATATTACTTATTTATTTATTTTTTATGGCCAGCTAAAGGTTCCTCTTAGCACTCCTAGTGGTATATGCGGCAGAAGATGCACATAAAGATGCAATGTCTCTTCACAAACAATTAAGCCAATCGGAAAGAACTTGGTCGTCGACGATTCGAGCCGCTCTCCGTTAAATACGGTCATAGTGAAAGGAGCTGATACTGGGGTGCCCGGCTTGGAGATGAGAACGGTATTCTATAACCAGTGTGGTCTGAAAAGTTACCGACCTCAACGTGAAGATGGCAGACCTCGTCAATATAAGCTAGTGAATATAGCTGTGCAACTTTTGACAGTTACGCACCAAAATTACGGCCATTTTTGACGCGTAGTTGTTATTTCACAGTCATTTGAGTTTGGTTTTTTTTTTGGAAAAAAAATGAGTAGCTATCATAAAATTTTTGGTTTTGGAAGGCAATACGCCTGCGCAAATCAAAGGTGAGTTGGACTTTGTGTATGGGAACTGTCCACAGAACTGTACAAACCGAACGCAGAAATTGCGGAAAAACGACCACATTTGCAGAAAAGGAAAATCCCGTTTCACCATGACAACGCGCTGTCTCAAACGTCAACGGTTGCCATAGCGAAAATCCAAGAACTACGGTTTGAACTGCTTGACCATCCGCCTTACTCACCAGATCTAGCCCCAAGCAATTTCTTTTTGTTCCCTAATCTAAAAATTGCGCTCGGAGGACAGAAATTTTCGTCAAACGAATAGGCAATCACTTTCTTTTTACCTACAGAGAAAAACGACGAGTGGATACTATTTGGACGGGTAGAGATGGGGGCATCTATTTTTATTTATTTATTTGGTTCGCCACCAAATGTTACACTAATACATAGGTATGCTTAATTCTAAGACAGTAATATAAAATAAGTGCACATTCAATTATAGGTAAACACCGCATGCTTAGTGCTCACAACAATTTCCTACAAGCCATTACCTAATAAAAAGCTAAAAATATACAATATAAAATTTAAAAAAATGATTAAATAAATACAAAAAAATTTAGGTATCTACTACAAAGAAATATTAATATTTAGATAAATTTTCTGCCGAAAAACGTTAAAAGAGTCGTAGTCTACTACTTTATTAGAAGTATTTAAGTCTGCAGAGTCCAGACTTTGCACTCCCTACCATTGCAATATGAGTGGAGTCGGCACGGATCTAATTTGGGCTGCTTACATACGCCGTATTTGCAATACCCAGGTATTGGCGAATTAATCCTAGTACAGTTCTACGAAGGGGCGGCGAAAGAGGAGTAATGAATTTACGAGGATATCTACTTGGGATACGGAAATTAAATTTACGAAGTAATAAAGGGCAATCTAAGCTTTTTTCAATATTTTATATAAAAGTTGCAATTGCAAAATGTTCCGGCGTTTTGACAGTGAAACGATTTAAAATGTCTTAATTCTGTCTATATATGATTGCATAAGTATATCAGACCCATCTGTTATCATTACACTACCATTAGACCTTGCACTCGGATACTTACTATTCCCAGCCGTTTATTTTTGATGTAAGACCAAAAAACTTTAGAATTTGTGACAATATTATTTTCTATACATTTCATATAAGCGTAACTTTAGGCTGAATAAATCCATCTTATTATGGTATTTTTATACCTAGACCTCACCTTATTATTTTCCTTCATTACATTAATCAGACTCCGACTAAACCAAATAGGATATTTACTACTTTTGATCGTAGCCTTCATGGGACAAATTTTTCTATTGTTAAATTTATAATTTTGTAAAAAACTGAGACGATATTATTTATGTTATCCAGTCCCTTAAATGGCACATACCAATTGATTTTACTTAAATGTTCACAAATTTTATTATAATTAGCCTTATAGAAATTGCGCTTTTTGACATTGGAATTGTATTTTAGTTTTTGTGTTTCAGATTCAGATATACGTAGTTGTATTTCAATTGGAGGATGTAAGGGATCTATGATGCTCAATATATCATTTGCCTCATTAACAGTGCAATGTGAACAATTTATTAGAACTAAATCGAGGATTCTCTCCATTTTATTTGCGACGGAATTAGACTATCGTAATTTATTAATATAACAGAAATGTATAAGATTTTGAGCCATACCTCAAAGTCTGAGTAAAGTACCTAGAGCAGTATAATTGCTATTAAAGTCATTAACGAGATTCCAATTAACATTAGGTATGTTAAAATCACCAACTAAGTATGCCAGTCCTTAGTTTCAATTTATCAAACAAAGAATTACAGTTACTAAGAAAACATTCCAATATTTTAGAATGAATTGGTGGGGGAATATAGACAGTACAAAGGGCAATTTGAAAATAGTTCTTTCCATCTGTAACATCTAGTCTAGAGTAACCCAAAAATCCCTTTAAATATTTAATTAAATATTAAAAATATTATTTTTTTTTGACTTTATTGTACTAGATATACCTATCAATACTCCTCCACCATCCTTATTTGAATGAAAATCGGTAGTTTCCCTGTCTCTTGTGTAAACTACATATCTGTTACCAAATAGTTCATTACTTATAATCGTATGATTCAACCATGTTTCAGTCAATATGATGATATCGAAATTGCACAATTTACAATAAAAATAAAAAATAAAGTTTTTGTTCGCAAACCACGTACACATATACCTACTTAACTGTAAATTATTGTATTTTAATTTAAAAATATTTAACATACATTATCATTAGATCTATATATAACGAAGAAGATTAGGTATACTCGGGAAACTCATGATTTTGATGAGACGATAGTTAGAATTGTCGTCTTTTCTCATGTAGATTCGTCCATTCCTCATCCAAACGTATATAAGGTGGGTTTACCATGGAATATAATCTACAATAAAAAGAAGTGCTTTATATGTTATGTAATAAAACAAAGTGTTACTTAAATATTAGTTAGTTTCATTTATCCAGTAAATAAACGAATAATAACTGTTTATTTGTTAGAGTAGCCTTCCATGGTACACCCACCTTAACTTAACGTCGTCGATTCCCGAAATCATTGAAGCGAGGACCGTACTGCTAAAATAGTAGCGCGAGCGATTCGCCGCCGCGTCTGTGATTTTCAGTTCGATGGGTGTTTGTGTAAGTAGATGGAATTTGTCATCACTTGGCAATAACTACGGCATTTTAATAATTGGCCTTCAAAGGAGCATGGCCTTCCATGGTCCACCCACCTTATAGTCATTTTCTTTCGCTTTAATCCTGACGGCTGCATGCAAGGCTTTGTTGGCTAGAAATGAATTTTCCATTATATAAATAGGAATCTTATTTCTGGGGATACCGAGATGACTTGAATTAAGCTTGTTGGAGACATCTATTTTATTAAATTGAATCGCTGAAGCCAAGAACTGATCGCGTATCAAAGGTGTTGTAAGTAAAGTAAAGTAAAGTTACAGCCTATATACATCCCACTGCTGGGCACAGGCCTCCGCTCATTTATGAGAGGGTTTTGCGACAAGTAATTGTCCGCCGCGCTGCCCCAATGCGTGTTGGCGAACTTCATATGTGTTATTTTTCCTTTTTTTTTCCTTTTTTCTCTCTGACATGCAGGTTTCCTCACGATGTGCACGATGTGTAGATTCCTTCAAAGGTGTTGTAAACCGAACAATAATTTAAGAAAAAGTTATGAGGCCGAACATTCGCTTTGCAAAGCTGCAAGCGGTGAACGGGCATTTTCCGTATATAGTATACACTCTTATCTATGGCGGGCATGAAATACCGTCTCGATCTACTGAGCAAACCAAGCGTTTTTGTTGCCGGTTTAGCCTTCCCTTTCTAGTAACTGCGAGACCATAAGTCTCTTTAAATGTCGACGCCAAGGATTCCGATGCTGGCTGAGGCAACGAGAATTGTGCCCTGAAATTGGGAAGTTACGACAAAGTGGTTCTTTTTTGCGGTAAACGCGCAAACCTGTTTATTTTGGGGGTAAACTGGACTAGATTTAGAGAGACTCGACATCAGACATGTTTGTTCCGGCACTTGACGACGTGTTCCCGAGAAATATTTGCACGGTCGGCGTACAAAGCATCGCCAGTGCTGTCACCTGCATAACAATGAATGTTGTATGCAACATATCATTGATATACAGAATGAACAGAGTAGGTGATAGGGCTTGGATCGGAACATGCACCATTGACTACGAATCTAATACTCCGATCTGTAAGAAAACTAGTAACAGTTACATAATTTCTCGGAGGGATGCTTAGAAAGAAGCGATTGGTGCAAAATCCGATCGAATACCTTCGCTATGTCCAAATTAACCGCCTGGGCCTTCCACTTGGTCTCTACTGCCTCTACCCATCGGTGAGTCAGCTGAACAAGAATATCACCAGCTAAGCGACCTCAACGGAAACTGTATTGACGGTCACTAATCAGATCTTCAAGGTATCGGATTAAAAAAAATCCTTCTTTATTAGCAGGTTCAAGAAGAAATGGGGCTTAATCTAATCGACTTTTTATTGCATTGTAAATTAATTTTAAAGAATATGGATGGGCGCCCCACCATACCCTGCACGAAGCTCTTAGAATGTTTATATTTTTTTCGCATTTTTGGATACATAGATATGTGGCAAGCATGATATTTTATTTTTAATAATTATTCTATACATTTACCATTTACATCAGGGATTCCCAAACTATTTTGGGCAAGGGACCCCATTTCCAAAATGAACTGATACCCCAGATATCCATAGCCAAATAACTTTAAAAATCTCTTTTTCCTTTTGATACAAAATACTTACCAATTTCAAAACTTTGCGATTAAGTGAGTAAACTTGATATCATTTTCCCATCAAAATTTGACAAAATAAATACTTACTTACTTACTTACTTATCGTCACGCACAATCCCTAACGGGGTAGCCAGAGAGAACAGATTGCCAAGTGTCACGATCCTTACATACCTCTTTCGCTTCTTTCAGGTTCATTAACTTCTTCATACATGCACGTCTAGGTATCCGAGTACTCTTGACCCTCCCCTCTTCGAGCAATTTGCTCACATGGTCTTCGAAAGTTAGTCTCGGTCTACCTCGACACCTTTTAATATTTACTTTCGCTCTATATATTTTCTTCACCATTCGGTCTTCACTCATTCGTTCAACGTGCCCAAACCATTGGAGTACGCCCCTATCAATTTTTGTGATAAGGTCATTTTTCAATCCTGCCATATTGCGAATCTCTTCGTTTCGCTTTCGGTCGGCTATGGTAACGCCACACATTTTACGAAGAGATCGCATCTCCACTGCATTCAACTTGCTTTTATGCTTCTTCTGGCATACCCAGGTTTCGCTGCCATATAACAAAGTCGGTACCAAAACTGCGTTATGCATTGCAAGGCGTGCACTCTTCACCACGCCTTGCCTATTTACTAATGCATTCAGGGCACCATTGACTTTGTTTCCGGCAGCGACACGCCTATCCACATCTAAATCACATCTTCCATCCCGGCTGAAAGCACTCCCCAAGTATACAATTTCATTTACCTGTTCTAGACATTCCTGATTTACCCATATTTCACATTTCGTTCTCTCTTCGTCCTTTTCAAATACCAGAACCTTAGTTTTATTAGCATTCAAACGGAGACCTTTAATTTCACATTCCTCTTTCATACACGTGACTAATGCCTGCAGTTCTGCTTCTGATGGTGCAATAAGCACTGCATCATCAGCATACAGCAGACAATTAACTTTTATGTCACCCAATTTCACACCCAAACAGCTATCTTTCAGCTTCTGTAAACAGCTGTCGAGATACAGTATGAACAGCCAGGAAGACATGACACAACCCTGTTTTACGCCCGCTTGGACGCTAAACATGGGTGACAGGTCATGCCCTACCCGCACACAGGCTTTACAGTCATAGTAAAGTGACTGCACAGCCCTTAACAATCGACCATCCACACCATATCCCGGCAACAGTTCCCACATTTTCTTCCTTATAACCTTATCAAATGCTTTCTCCAGGTCCACAAAAGCACAGAAAATCCTCTGGTTAACACTCAGAAGCTTCTCCGTGATCATGCGGAGAGAAAACATTTGATCCGTGCATCCTCTTCCAGGTCTAAATCCGCATTGTGCCTCCCATAAGAATCTTTCCGATTTCTCTTGCATCCTGCGTGTCAAAACCTTCGAATAAACTTTACTTGCTAAACTGGTCAAGCTGATCGCCCGATAGCTTCCGCAGTCAAAATGTGAACCTTTACCTTTATATAAAGGCACAATGACCGCGGATCGCCAATCATCCGGGACATCTCCCGTCCGCCAGCACAAATTGCACAGCAGATGAAAGCTGTCCCAGACGCGAGGCCCACCGTACTTGACCATTTCAGCAGTAACTCTGTCTAGTCCCGCAGCCTTACCACATTTCAAACTTCGAATCGCACGTTCAATCTCTTTCATGCTGATGACCTCAGTGTCATCGAGGTCCGTGTCTGGCGTGCCAGTCACGGCGTCACCCCCGGATCCTTCACTAAGATCATGACACGCATACAATTCTCTATAAAATTCACTCCATCGCTGCATGACGTCCGATTTTTCTGAGCGGACGTCATTGGTTCTCGAAAGCACTTTGTTCATTCTTAAAGCTGTCGCACCACTCCGGGACCTTCCAACCTCTTTCCAGAAGAGTTTGGAGTTTTCCCTAAAGTTGTGCGACAACCTCTCGTCCGCTTCTATTCTATACCTTTCACGTACTTCCTCAATCAATGTTTTCGCATGAGCTTTCTGCAGCTTATATCTTTCTTTCATCTTCTCTCTCATATGCTCATCGTTACTAGAGGCCAAGTAGTCTAACCATGCTTTTTTCTTCTTTTTTACAGCTTCTTTCACTTCGTCATTCCACCATGCATCTCTTCTTTTACTACTACCTCTTTTTGTCGTACCACATACTTCTTCCGCTGCACTTACCATTCCATCCCTAAGGTTCTGCCATATTCTCTCCACACATTCTTTCCTGCCATCGATGGTGTCAAGCTTTTCGGCTACCCTCGTGTGATAATTGTCCCTAGTATCCGCTTCCTGAAGCTTCCAGCTTCGGATGCGACAAAATAAATAGACATAAAATTCAATAAATATCAATTGTAATTAATAATTATTAATACAAATTACGTAAAAATACTTAAGTACACAAACACAACCATTTTTTGAAAAAAGAAACTTAAAATCGCATACTAAACATAAAATTTTTAAAAATTCAGGTTGATTGATGAACCTGGTGACTTTCTATCAATCTGGCTAAATATGGTTCAATGTTGGTGAGTTGCAGCCTTAAATCTCCGTGTTTGTTGACTTTGAAACGGTTTCTTTGTTTCGTCAAAAATGTTTGTGAAGCCTTTTTCGACTAGGTATGATAATAGAACAGCGATAGGGTATTAACTCTTTATCATCAGTCGCAACAGAAACAGTTCTTCCATGGATTAGCTTTGTCGATAAAAACATTCCACGGCCTGGAAAATCGATTCTCCTAAAAAAAAAAATATTAAACTGTTAAATTTTCACACGAGCTTATTTTTATCACACCTAGGTACTGGATGTTCTTTAAGTATGCTCAAGAACTTACTCATTGATAAATTTGGATATAGTAACTGTAACGAAGAAGTAACGAATTTCAAAACGCAAATGTACTTTCAACCTAAGTGCAAGCTTATTATATAGTAATATATTAGGAGACTTCTACTTGATCATGATTTCGTTCACGTTAAATCGGCATATATGCTTCGAAAAATCAAATATAGAGCAAGTCAAAAGGTGTCTGAAAGACTTATAGCTTGAGCTTATTATCTTGTACGTGTCCACGCTTATTGACTTGCCGAGTTTTTCATCTAGTACGGACTTGTGTACGCTTATCGACTTAGTGAGTTTTTTAAGAGTAAAACAATGATACTTTCTAGTAAAATATTAATCATTCTAACAACAAGTTGGTACACGTAACACAACCTATACATTATCTTGAAAGTTTCAAATAAGAACTTGTGATAATTAATAGGGGTCGATTTTTAGACCTCGTCAACCCGCAAAACCAGTTGTCGTTTATGTCGACCCCTGAGAAACCGATTCCGACCCCAAAGGGTCGATATCCACCACTTTGGGAATCCCCGACCTGATTGACATAACATCAGCATTTTGCAAAATTCTACACTTTGAAATGGGTTGGTCTAAATATTGTATAATAGATTACTTAAAACGGAGCCTTGCGGAAGGCCTTTGAAAACCTTTCGAGTATATGTTAAATCATAATCAATTTTAATACATATACCTACAGCGATCTAGAAATAAATTGATAGTCTTTTTGGATATATTAAGCTTAAACATGTTTTCTCTAAGAATATTAAGTCTGATGTTATTATATGCATAAGAAATGTCAAGGAAAGCAGCCAGGACTGATTCATTTCTCGACAATGCTAGTCTAATATCTGTAGTGAAGATCGAAAGGTTGTCATAATTATGTGCTTTTACCTTTTCTGAAACCATATTTGAGTATTTGATAACAATCCATAACTTTCTACATACCTTTTAAGACGATTATTAATCATGTCTTCATAGGTTTTTTAATTAGAGTTGAGGATAGAGCGATCGGTCGATAGGAAGAGCCGTCGTTAAGGTTTTCATTGTTTTCAAGATAGGAATAAATACTTGAGTCCGCCAAGAGTCAGGAACAAAGCCTGTGTCAAACAAAGCGTTATAGTCCGTTCGCGTTAAGAAAATAGTAAAGGTCGCTGCATACAAGACGGAATCACAACGTGCACGGGACGGAGACGGGACGTGGTTGTTTGTCAACACGGACGGGAGTTTAATGCATAGATTGATTTTTCATTTGAAGAATTGGCATTTATTGCTATTTCTCTACAAAGTTTTTCTCAATTCTCAATCGACATTTTTAGCATGAATGAATATCAACATCATAAACGCTCTACAAACACATTTTAACCAATACTCTGTCAAAAAGTTGATTCGTCTATTGTAAAACTACGAAAACAATAAATGACAAATAAAATAAAAACTAACTGTTTGCAGTGAGTCATTCGTCTTCAACTTTCCGCCACAGATTTTTTTTATATTTTGTGTTCAAATACTTCGTTTGTGCAAGATTATACAAACATTCAATTAGTTTATCGTCGTCTATGTTGTTTAGTACGGCACGCGCATCACTACGGAGCCAACGGAGCGACTGTAGACGTGGGCGTTATTTCACGTCACTAGATACAGTAACTGGCTACGCGGCATGTAACCGAATCACTAGTTTCGAGTCATATTACAACTAGTGATTTTTGTAAATGCGTTACTTATTACTGTTAACCGTGATTATTGCGAGAGTCAACTGTCGGCTGGTCAAACGCAAAGCGCACATGTGGCATACAACAATAAACAAAACAGCGTTTGTAACAGTATTATTGTACTTTTAATTTTCATACGTAAGACTATATACATAGACAATAAAGTAGAGTAATCTCTGTTTGTAAATAATTTTAACGGTCGATTCCGGGAAGCGGGAGTCACATTGAACTTAAGTAAAATAATTTTTAAAACATTTTTGACGGGGTCATGAACTCAAAATTTATATAAAAAATTTAAATGTTTATAATATTATAAAACTTAAAAACTGTGTGTAAATAGCTAAACAGACCAACAAATTAATTGTACAGTGTAAATAAAAGTGCAAAAACAAATGATGGTGAAAACGTTGAAAAAGTGTAAATAAACTGTAAATATCAATAATCATTGTATAAACAATCAAATTGACTTGCCTGCATTAATAATTTTATGAAAATATCAGTGTCATAGTAAACGCAAATCAATCATAAATACATTTAATGCAGTCAGTCCTAAACCTGAATAGAGTATGAAGGGAAGTTAATTTACTGATTTAATAACTGTATAGCTACAAACACTTAGATTGTGATTAAATTTATTTTCGTTTCGTGTGTAACTGTATAGTTGGTGGTGATATTTATCCAAACAATCACAGTAGCCGAATAAAAATAGCCAGTTACAAAAATCACTAGTTTTGAAACAGGTGACGCCGACCAAGTCACTGGTTCCGTTACGTTTCTTGAAAATGACGTAACGAACCACGTCTAAGCGACTGTGTATACGCAGCGGAACCCGTGGCACGCCCCGGGCGGGACGGGGTAAACATCGTCGCCAACGATGTTTTTCCCGTCCCGTTCATGCCACGTCCCCGTCCCGTCCGTGCATCCGTAACGTATGCATTATCACGTACAATTTCTATGAAACGATATTTCTAAAATTACACGTCCCGCTCCGTCCGGGATAAAACGCGTTGCATATGCAGCGACCTTAAGTCATCGTTGTCCGCCAGCCTGGCTACGCCCCCAGCCAATTAAAATGCAAGAAATTAGAAAGTCGAGTTCATAGTGACCAGTTGAAGTCAGGCCTTCGAACAAAACGGTTGTGTATTTTGCGTGTTACTCGTTCAACATTAAATTTTGAAAATGAATACCTCACCTATTCGAAAGAATAAAAGTGGATCAATAATCCATAGCGGAGAGAGACGCGTAATTTACAATGCTTATAAGTACTTTAAACTGTGTGATTTAAATGCGACTGTGGAGAGCATAGTAATAAAAACAGCAAGTGCATGTGGTGTATTCGAAAATACTGTTTATAAAATTATTAAAGAACAAAAGGATACTAACACATTAAAATCACCCGTGAAGAAAAGAGCTCGACTATCGACGGTCGATAAATTAGGTGAATTAGACAAATGTGCAATATGGAGAAAAGTTCACTCAATATATTTAAATAACGACTACCCGACATTGGACAAAATTATGACACTTTGACGAAACTGACGAAGATATTCCTGTTTTCACCACATTTCATAAAATAATGCACGAGCTTGGTTTCGATTTCAATAAACAGGATAGCAGAACATTGTTAGTCAAAAGAGAAGATATTGTTTTATGGAGGCGTAAATATCTGAGGTAAATAAAAGAATACAGAGCCGCTAATAAAACCATTTACTATCTTGACGAAACGAAGACAAAAGCATGGTTCGATACAACGGTAAAAATAAAAGACAAGCCTTTCTAGATGGCTTATCAGCCGGCCCAAAAGCTCCGACAGGAAAAGGTAAAAGGTTAAATGTATTGCACATTGACAGCGACAAAGGATTCGTGGAAGATGGTCTACTAGTATTTGAATCTAAGTCTACAAAAGACTATCACGAAGAGATGGATGGTGAAAGATTCTTTAATTGGTTCATTAATATAATGCCTAAGCTAGAACTAGGAAGTGTGGTTGTCATGGATAACGCTCCCTATCATTCGGTAAGAGTTGAAAAAATACCAACAACCAGCTGGAACAAGCAGCAAATAATTGATTGGCAGCAAAGCAAAGGCAAATCCATGGACATGACTTATTTAAAAAAAATTATTAATGAAAGTTGCCGAAATGGCCCCACAATATAATAAATATTTTATAGATGAGATTGCCAAAAGTAATGGCATTACAATTCTTCGCCTACCGCCTTACCATTGCAAACTTAATCCAATTGAGTTGGTTTGGGCCCAAATAAAAAATTATGTTGGTGCCAATAACTACACGCTCAAAATGAGTGACATAAAAAAAAATTAGATGACACAATAGCATTAATAGACGCTAATCGTTGGAAGAAGTGCTGCGATCACGTGATACGGATGACATCATGGAACTTGCAGAACAAAATTCTTTCATAATTAGTGTAACTGGAGAATCTAGCGATACTGATTAGTGATTTAAGTAATTTTAAGAAAATTTGTTTCCATTAAACTTAATTAAATATTTAAAAAAAAAAGAATTTTTACTCCATTCTGAATACACCTTTAGCCTGTAGTTGCACTGATGACTCACTATTTTCTTAACGCGAACGGACTATAATGATATTTAAGTAGTAGGTTAAAATTCGATCGTTACATTTAGTAGGTAGGTAGGAATGTGGAATACCGTCTAGACCAGGTACTTTACATACTGTAAAGTACTATACTTTTATTCAGATAGACATATAGAGATAATGGATGTTGTAAGGGATCAAAAAAAAGATTCACAACATGGAATACAGTTAGGTAGCTCCTCTCTTGAAGGAGTAGGAGAGAGGGGCAAGTTTTTCTAAAAAAGAATTTGTTGATTAAGAGGGAATGGCACCAATATAAGAACAAGATGAAAAACAGTAGCTCAATTATCTTAATATTGCGCCAAACAACTTATGAATACAGAAACAGGCATACGAGTTTGGTGAACCCTTTGTAGCATTGATAAGCTCATCAGCAACACATTCAACAATGGTCTAAATGTTTCTAAAAGCTGCATCACGTGCGCCAATGCACAGCAGCCAGGTAGCTTGGTTCACACGACGGAGGGGGGAAACATCAACAGCTTGACGACCAACAGTACCAGCGCAACCAATCCTAGTGGGGTCTTCACGACGGTGGCCAGAACCTGAAGTGAGTTCTCTCCAGTTAATAGGTGGATAATCTCGAAGGCATGTTTCACTATGCCAACAGCCATTAATTTCTTACCGTTGTTATGGCTTCGCATCATTAGAGAGTTGAACTAACTATATTTTCTATTTATATTTTTGGTAAAAATTTAGGTAGAATCGTTTGGCAGGAGGAGGGAGGAAGGGGAGAGAGGAGTGTCCTCTGTTACCCGACACCACTCCCATGAAAAGTAATAGGGCGGTATTTTCCACGGTGCCCCAAGGCGGCACTTAAGGTGTACGAAGTAAAATACAAAGTATTTTATTCATACACTTACCTTAGAGAGCTTAGTATCGGGTGGTTCGTTAGGTATGCACTCTCGCAGATCCGTGAAAACCGTGTTCTTCTTCTTCTCTTCACAACTCTTACGAAAGAAGAGGGAGAGGGTCTTTCATAGCGTAGGGGCAGAGTTTGCATCTCACAATCCAGCCCTGGGGACAATTGGAATTTTAGCACGCTCGATGCTTGTCAGATAAAGCTCTCAGTCGAGTGTCATATTCATCCAACATTGTAAAATTTTCGTGTATGATTTAATATATATTATCTGTATAACTGTGTACTGACTACTGATATATCTTGTCCCTTCGAATTATTTTGCATTGGAGAGATAGATAACCACACTTCGAAATTTGCTCTTTTAGGTTACTAAATGTACATGAATTTTAGTAAAACATACTTTGTCAAATTATCGCATTCGAAATTTTTGCCTAAGTACCGTTCCAAAAATGGGCTAGCTGGCAATCATAACTTGAAAGATTAGACGCTTGACGATAGGGCATTGTGCTTTTCGGAATCGCTTGTGTGCATACCTACCATCAGGGTTCGGCAGATACTTGGCGTCTTTTTCATTAACAGACATGTAATCCTTAAAGCGCTTATTACACTATACAATTTTTAGGAAATCTAATTAGGAAATAGGAAGGTGTAATCGTAGTTAGAACAGTTAGGATCCGATTTAGTCAAATTGGAGGTCCCAATCGCTCTACTTCCTAAATTGTTTACAATTTAGGACAGTGTAATCGCAACGTTACGATTTAGAACAACCAGTCGGCGCCCGCGCTTTGATACAAGCGGATGTCTTGAAGTTTTGATAGAAGTCTGATATCAGAGAGCAGTACTTTAAATCTTAATATTAATTTCCGGTGGCTATAAAACGTAATGTCACCATCAAACATTCTTTGGTACTCACACTTTATCGAAATATCGTGACTTCTTTTTCAATATGTTTGGATACCAAACTTAACAAATATTCAAACTGTTTTATAGGTGGTAGAGCCATGCTGCAGTTATATTAGTAGTATAGTTGTAGCACGAATGGGTCGGCTCGACCGAGGAAGCACCACGCTCCCACAGAATACCAGCGTAAAATAGTAGCTTAATGTTGCTGTGTTTCGTATGGCGAGTGTAGAGAACCGGAGACCCTTTTTACTGGAAACGAGGCATTCCATCTTAGTCGTCACAGGTGACAACGCATCTGCATTTTGATTTGTAATCGGAGATGGATGTAGATGTCAACCACTTATCGTCAGGTGGACTGTGTGCTAGTTTGTCACCCTATCCTATAAAAAACTGCTTAGAATCTAAAAATATATAATTATATTCATATTGGACAGTTTTTTTTCAATGACAAGTACTCTTTTCTCTTTTTTTAATATCCATTGTTCCCACCATGGCTAAGGCAAGTCCTATTTTCTGCTGTTTTGATAAATACGGCGCCATCGATCAAACGTCCAACCCCGTCGATACTTCTTTACGAATGCGGTTCGTCACGATTTAGAATTCAATTTAGTGTAGTGTGATCACTAGCTTCCAATTTAGGTTCCTAATTAGATTTCTTAAAAATTGTATAGTGTAATAAGCGCTTTACAGACATATCTGAAACTATATATCTATATCTTCCTACAGAAATACGTTCTCAATTTATTTTTTTCTAAAAAAATTGAGAATATTTTCAATTGCCTCATGGAGTATTTAGGTAAAAATAATATAAGTTATATTGAATTCGTTATTTAGCATTAAGTAGTTTTTATCTAGTATTATTTAATATTTTAAATGTTTAGCATATTAGTGTTATTATTTTAATTCTATTTAGTTTAATATCCTTCGTTTATTTAAGAAACTTCAGTAATTAACTTCATGCTTTATATTTTCGGTTTGTAATCATAATCAAATCATAAAATATCAATATCAAATCATAAAAGGTGTATTCAGTATATAAGATGAATGAGTGCAGATGGGATGCAAGGGAAAGTTAGTGTACGAAACAAACCCAATGAAAATCGATCTAACACTGAATTTATTGTAAAGAATTATAAATTGATGTATAGGCAAAAGTACGGAAGTTACATGATTTCACAAGTGACAAATGCATTGTTTCTGCGTGACCTAAATAAACGAGTCATTGAAATAACATTACATAAAATATGTGCGGTAACCCGCACATTCTGCCGGCCCAAAAGAGGGAAAACTATAAACACAAAAGTACTAAGAATGTAAAAAAAAATAATATCATAACAATTCAAAGTACAAAAATAAAATCGTAAAATAATATAAACGAATTCCTTAAATATTTCATCACTGCACTACACTTGTGATGGAATGTCCAGTCGCACGGATCGCGGTCTCGTCCTTGGCGCAGGTTCCTGGTCTCCGCTCGTGACTGCCGCCATAGGAATGGAGATTACGGGAGTGTTTGCCGTCATGTTCAGTGCTCTCTCGGTTCTGCGACATCGTATAATGATGTAAATGGATGCCGCTAGTATGATCAATCCCAGTATTGTGTACATAACTGAATATTGATGTATGTCATGTACGCTGAGTGGTGCGCTTTCTTGTTCTTTGAGGTTAGTAATCTGAGCCTTCATGCGACGCCACTCGTCTCCATGGTCTTCGGATGTAAATTGCTCGAAGCCTGAAGTAGCATTTAGGATGGAATTCAATATGGAAGTGTCTGATGGGATCGGTATGTCCTCTTGAACTTGAACTTGGCTCAAGTAGTTGTTGTGACCAAAAATAGAAAAGATGTCACTCTTGATGGTACAACCTTGACCGATTTGTAGTAAGCCATTCCCGGTCAGTGACTTCATTATCATTCCAGTGTCAATGCAAAATATGCGCACTGTGCATTTCCCACAGCAAGAGAATAGCCACCTGTTATCGCATTGTTACTTAATCCATCGCTCGCGACACGGCGCCTCCTTTGTATGACACATTATTTTTTCGTGTATGCTCAAGTTACAAATTGCTTGTTTTATTTGTAACTCATAAATCAGTTTATCTGTAGAGCATAACAATCTGTTTGTCTGTGTATGGACACAATTTTGAATGTCGGATTCTGATAGCGTGAGGAGCAGGTCTTTTTGCAGATTGAATGCGATATAGGGTGTTATAAATTCCACAATGTAGTTCTGCTGCGGAAGACTTATAGCCTTATCCAGCTCAAAAGTTTCCTTGTTCACCAGAGGAATCTTAATTTCGATAATCAGATAGGAGTTGCTCAGGTCACCTTATCTTCATCAATTTGTATAGTTCCCTAAAGTCGTGCATATCGGCAGGCAAAGTCAGGTCATTTGGTATGTGTCTGTATATAATATTGAGCTGCTCTTCCAATTGTTCTGGAGGCAATAAGTGAGCGTCCATATGATCATTTGCAAGGTCTGTTAGGGTGTTAATAACACATTCCTGCATGTGTCGAACATTAGTGATAATAATCATGGCTGACATGGATGCTGACAGGATATGTAGCTCGTCGTTATTCATTTTCTCTATTCGGTTGGTAGTGAAGGTTATATTCTGTAGGTATTTCTGAACAAATCCAAACTGCTTGTTCATGATGGCTTCGTTTCTTTGAAGAATATTGTACTGTGCTTCTATGACACTTGTTTGGTTTCGAAGCAGAAGTTGTAGGTGATTGTTGTTCATAGAAATTTTTTCTATGTCCTTTTCATATTTCTTCGCGAAACGCTCGTCCAGAACACCGAATAAGGACTGGGCCATATATCCCACACCATTGATCAGTCCTCTTTTTTGTCTTCTGTGAACACCGTTCTTGAGTATCTTGTTGTAATGTTGAATTTCGGATATTTCAAGTTGCAGCTGATATATGATACTCTTGTATTGTACTGGAAGCGTAATGCCGTGTAGGTACTCTTCCAAGTGACCGACGTAACTTTTCACGTGACTTAATGCTGACCAGTATGTACTCATATTATAGTACACAATTAATTTCCATTCATTCCGTATAAGATTTATGTCATACATTTTGTCAAAATAAATGTTTTGGTTGTTATCCAATGCCGATATGTTGTATGAAAATTGGCTAGGGGTGAACAGACATAGGAACAGCATCACCACCATCGTAAAGAATGTTCTGACAGGCCCTCTCGTCGTGCGCCTTGGTCGTTGTTGTTTTGCTTGCGAGTCAGTTGTTGTGACGTCATCACATGTAGATGATTGAACGTCGTTGATTGTATGTTGTTCCGTGAGTTCTTCTCTCACCGGTAGAACGGATAGTTTTAAGATCGGCCTCTGCATGATTCCATTTTTGGTTTTGACTGACACCACCCGTACGTATCCATCCTTACCAGGGTAAACATCAATGACCCTACCCATTAACCATTTGCCAGGGGGTAAGTTTTCATCCTTGATTAGGACAATATCATTGATCTCAATATTTTTGAGGGTGTTCTCCACTTGGTACGAACTTGCAGCTGTTGTAGGTAGTCAGATGACCATGTCTTCCACAACTGTTTGTTCATGGCTTGAATCATCTGCCATCTTGTTGTCAAGTTCATGTGATTAGGATCTGTTTGTGGTCTTGATATCAGTGATCCTCCAACTAAGAAATGTCCCGGTGTTAGGTATTCATCATCTGGGCTTTCAGTCAAGGCTAGTAGAGGCTTAGAGTTTAGACACGCTTCGATCTGGTGAAGCGGTGTGATGAACTCTTCGTACGTGAGATTTTGCTCTCCTATCACACGACGAAGGTGGTGTTTCAAGCTCTTAGCGGCAGCCTCCCATAGTCCACCTGCAGAAGGGTAGGCTGGCGCATTGAAATGCCACTGTATGTCAAGGTCGTCGATCTTGTTTATTAGCTCTTCATTGATCGTTGCGAGGATATCTTTGTATTCCTTCTTAAGTTCTTTGGATGCTCCGATGAAGTTTCTACCCTGATCGCTGTACATGTGTTTCGGGGTAGATCTTCTGGAGCAGAAACGTCGAAATGCAGCCAGAAATCCAGGTGTACTAAGGTCGGACACCAACTCAAGATGGACAGCCTTTGTCGAAAGACAAACAAACACTGCGACATAGCCCTTATGTGTTCGTACTCCACGACCTTTGTTTGCTTTGATGTCAAAGGCTCCAGTGAAGTCAACGCCACAATGAGTGAATGCGCGCGAAGGTGTGACGCGAGGCTCTGGTAAATCAGCCATAATCTGTGTTCTTTTATCTTCTTTGAAGCGTCGACATGTCACACATTTGCGAAGTTCTCTCTTCACTGTGTGAAGCCCACTGAGAATCCAGTAGTTTTCTCGGGTGTGAGACAAAGTCAAGCTAGGTCCACCGTGTAGTGTGGTGGAGTGAGCCTTCTGTATGATGAGCTCAGTGAGTTTGCCATGACTTGGTAGTATTATGGGATGCTTTGCTGATTGACTAAGCAATGAGTTGTTCAATCGTCCACCAACTTTCAGCAATCCATCACTAGGGTCAATGTATGGATTGAGGCTCAGCACCTTTTTTTTTTTTTTTTTTTTTATAGAAGAGGGGGCAAACGAGCATGCGGCTCACCTGATGTTAAGTGACTACCGCCGCCCATGATCAACCGCAACACCAGGAGACTTGCGGGTGCGTTGCCGGCCCTTTAGAAAGGAGTAAGCACTTTTCTTGAAGGTCCCCAGGTCGTATCGGTCCGGAAAAATCGCCGGTGATAAACTATTCCACAGAGAGGTTGTACGTGGAAGAAAACTCCTTGTGAAACGTACAGTGGTGGACCGCCAAGCATCCAGATGGTGTGGATGGTATCGGGACGTTTGCCGTGTCGTGCGTTCACGAAATTTGGCGGCTGGGATTAATCCGAACAATTCCTCAGAGCACTCCCCGTGATAGATGCGATAAAATACGCAAAGAGATGCAACATCTCTTCGCAACGCCAGTGAATCGGGCCGATCGGAAAGCACTCGGTCGTCGACGATTCGAGCCGCTCTGCGCTGGATGCGGTCAAGTGGAAGGAGCTGGTACTGGGGAGCCCCAGCCCGGAGATGGGAACAGTATTCCATGTGCGGCCGAACCTGCGCCTTGTAAAGTTGCAGGCGGTGTGCCGGCATGAAATACTGTCCCGCTCTGCTGAGCACGCCAAGCTTTTTAGAGGCCAATTTGGCCTTCCCTTCCAAGTGACCACGAAACTGCACGTCACTCGATATGTCGACGCCGAGGATTCCGATACTG
The DNA here is from genome assembly GCA_036936625.1 of Parnassius smintheus behrii. NCBI lineage: Eukaryota > Metazoa > Arthropoda > Insecta > Lepidoptera > Papilionidae > Parnassius > Parnassius smintheus. The sequence goes on from JAUPFT010000023.1 coordinate 10,486,005, forward strand.
GCTGAGGCAACAAGGGGAGTGCCTTGAAACTGAGGGGATACGACAAAGGGGTTCTTTTTAGCGGTTAACGCGCAAACTTGTGTCTTCTGGGGGTTAAACTGGACTAGATTTAGTCGTCCCCAATCCGAGACTCTGTACAGCAAAGACTCGACTTCAGATACAAGTTTGTCCCGGCACTCGGAGACGTTTTCCCGAGAAATATTGGCTCGGCCGGTGTAAAGAGCATCACCAGTGCTGTCATCTGCATAGCAATGAATGTTACGGGTATGCAACATATCATTGATATGCAGAAGAAACAGCGTTGGTGATAGCACGCAGCCCTGTGGAACACCAGCATTAATAGGCTTGCAATCGGAGCTTGCACCGTCTACAACGACCTTGATGCTCCGATCTGCAAGAAAGCTGGTGATCCAATCGCACAATTTCTCGGGAAGCCCATAGGAAGGGAGCTTCGAAAGAAGCGCTTTGTGCCAAACCCGATCGAAGGCCTTCGCAATGTCCAAACTAACGGCCAATGCCTTCCCCTTGAACTCTACTGCCTCCGCCCATCTGTGAGTGAGGTAGACCAGAAGATCACCAGCTGACCGACCACGGCGAAAACCGTATTGGCGGTCACTAATCAGCTGGTGATCCTCAAGGTACCTCATGAGCTGGCAGTTTACAATGGACTCCATTGTTTTGGAGAACAAGGAGGTGATGGCGATTGGCCGGTAGTTGGACGGGTCTGAGCGGTCGCCTTTTTTAGGGATCGGGTGGACGAAAGCCGTCTTCCATGATTTTGGGACTACGCCTAGGGAGTAGGAGTACCGGAAAAGACGCGTTAAAACCGGTGCCAACTCTGGAGCACACGTCCTCAGCACAATTGGGGGGATTCCGTCAGGCCCACTCGACTTGTGGATGTCCAGGGAGAGGAGTGCTTTGCGAACCGAGCGCTGTGTGAACTGCACTTCCGGCATGGAGCACTCACACCGCGGGATGGTCGGCGGCGTACCCGATATCGTACTTGCTTAGCTCAGTTGACTCAGAGTGTCTGTTTTCAACTGCAAGTCTCATACAAAATCGTTTGCGTAACATAATATCTGCTAATAATTTATACGATCTTTGTTGTCTTAACAAAAAATCTACCAAAAATCAACTTTAGTAAACCGGCCCGTCATCGAGAGTCGAGTTAGACGCAAAGAAGGAGCCTAGAAGATCGGCTTTCTCCTTTGCAGTATGGGCCAGTGAGTCGTCCTCCCTGTGCAGAGATGGAAAAGATGGCTGACAGAAATTCCCCTGGACAGCCTTGGCGAGAGACCAGAATGCACGGGTTCCAGAAGGAAGGCGAACTAGTTTCTCGCCAATTCTGCCTATGTGCTCTGACTTTGCCTTGGCAATGACTCTTTTGAAGGACCTAGAGGCGGAATTATACTTCTTTTTTAGATCAATTGCACCTTACTGGATCTTCTCAACTTTTCTTGTTTTTGAAGTTGTTGAATGTCATCTTCAAATTCTATCGATTGTACAGTTTTGATAATTAAATTCGGAGCATGTTGCTTTTCTGTTGACGATAGGTAGTTTAGCCGAGGTATTTGTTTGTTTCGCAACCATTGTGTGAAACGTGATAGCCAGCCGATTGTTGTTACGATGCGCCGCGTCGAGCTGCATTCATGTAATAATTGTACAATAAAATCATTTTTGTGAGATAAGGCTGCGTTCATACTAGTTTTCTTGGTTTCTAATTCTGGTGGTTGGTATATTTCATTTTTGATCATGTTGGGATCAAATGCTAACAACCACTGCGGGCCCTGCCACCACAGTTGATGTTCTAATAACTGCTGTGTCGACAGTCCTCTTGTAGCACATCCAGCAGGGTTATCTTCAGATCGAACATGGTGCCAAGATGATGATGGAATGATGTTGAGTATTGTACGAACTCTGTTGGCAATGAACTGTTTCCATCTATTAAAGTCTCCATACAGCCAACCAAGAACCACCATAGAATCGGTCCAAGCGTAGATTTGCAGATTTTTTTGCATAGTTTCCATGACCTTTTTCATGAGTTGAGATAGTAGTAACGCACCACATAGCTCAAGCTTAGGCAACGTCAACTTGTTTTTCAACGGTGCTTATTTTGTTTTAGCTGTCACAAGTGTCGATGTGAACTCACCCTTAGGACTCTTTGTGACAACGTAAATAGCGCAGGCATACGCCTTTTCAGACGTGTCACAAAAGCCATGTATTATGTAATGGTTTTTATCGCCCATATATCTAGGGATCTTGAACTGATCTATGTTCTGATAATCACACTTCAACTTTTTCCACTCGCGGGCTATGTTCTCAGTTAAGCGCGTATCCCAATCTGCAGCTTCTTCAGACCATGTACGTTGGAACAGAAGCTTTTCTCGGACGGATAGTGGACACAGAAAGCCCATTGGATCATAGACCTTTCAGATGTTGGATAGTAACTGTCGTTTTGTTATGTCGTCATCACTGGTCTCGTCTTCGAATATGTTCTTGAATACAAAGATGTCTGACGAGGGAATCCAGCGTAAGCCCAAGGTCTTTCTGTTTTTTAGGCCTTTGAAGTCGAGTGGTGTGTCCAGTTGATCAGCTGATAGGTCTTCAATCAGTTCTTTTGCAATACTGGACCACTTTCGGATGTTCATGCCGGCGCCCTTCAATATGTCGATTATTTCTCTTTGTAGCTGTTTTGCCTGAGAGAGGTCATCATGACCTTCAAGAAGGTCATCCATGTACAGTGACGTCATCAATGCAGCAGCAGCCATGGGGAACTTGTGCACGTCGTCCATAGCCAGTTGTCGCAAGGTGCGCATTGCAAGGTACGGAGCCGCCTTAGTACCATACGTAACTGTTGTGAGCTGGTACTCCTTCAGGTGCTCTTGAGTTGCGCTTCTCCAAATAATGCGTTGTAAATGCTGATCGGGTTTTACGAATCATTATATGGCGAAACATCCTTTCGATGTCAGCAGTTACGACGTATTTGTGTTGACGCCATGCTAAGATGAGATGCTGCAAATCTTTTTGTAAATTTGGATCACGCTCCATTAAATCATTGAGACTGAATCCACTCGATGTTTTTGATGACCCGTTGAAAACTGTTCCAAGTTTTGTCGTAGTGGAGTCAGTTTTCAGTACACCGTGATGTGGAAAATAAAATACTAACGCACTGTGTTGTGAAACCGGAGACATATGACCTTGTTGCTCGTATTCTCGCATAAAATGTTTGTAACTTTCTGCGAATGATTCATTTTTGGACATCTTATTTTCCAAATTATAGAACTGTGCGATCGCCTTTGACTTTGATTCACCTAGATCTTGTTCGAATCCAGGCTTCATAGGAAGAGCAATCTCGTATCTTCCGTCAGGTAGGCGTCTTGTCGTAGATTGATAGAATTGCTCACAGTGCTGTTCACCAGGTGTCAATTCAGCAGCTGAGTCACTGATTTCTTCGAGCTCCCAGTATTGAGAAATGTCTGATAGGTCGGACACTTAAACGTTTTCACGTTACCCGAGAGGATCCAGCCCAATCTCGTCTGTTGAGCTATTGGAGTTGTTAGGACCTTTGATCAGGCCGCTCATGATGATCTCGGAGTATATGCTTGCGTCTAGTAGCAGATCAATAGGCCTAGAGATGTTGTACTCGGGATCAGCTAACTGTATGTGCTGCAGGTGTGGCCAGGACTCCTTACTGAATGACATGTTTGGCAGATTGTTGATGACGTGATTGATGACTAATGCTTGAGTTGTAAACTCATAGTCTTGGTAGATAGACTGGCATTCGAGCGTGACGACTCCCATGCCGTACTTCGATCCATTTCCAATGCCAGATACAGATGCGTGGTACCGTTGTCGAGGCAAGCCCAGCATCTGAGCGGCGTTCTCAGAAATGAGTGAAATCTGAGAGTCTTGGTCTAAAAGACATCTCAAAGTGATGTAAGTCCCGTCAGAAGCTTTGACCCTGACAGATAATGTTGTCAACAGGATCTCTTCGTCATCTGTAGCAACGTGATTCACGCTATGTTGTTTGTTTTCGGATCGCGTTGAGACTTGAGGTCTTTGCGTAACTGAAGCTGTAGGCATGTGCGATGATGGCCCGGCAGGCGCGTCGGCCGCCCGGTTTACCGTTTGTTGATTAAGGCTCATATTTGCGTATGCGTCATGTAGCATTGTGTTATGACCCTTTTGACAGACTTTGCATCTTTTCGTCGACGTGCACATGTTATCGGTGTGTGCGTAGAGACAATTGTGGCAAATATTGTGTTTCTGGACGGCCATTAGCCGCTCGTCCGGTGTAAACTTAATGAATTTGCTGCATTTGTATAGGTAGTGATTATTGTTACAAATTGGACAAATTGACGAGCATGTCGCAACAGCTTGAAATTCTCTGTTCGGGAATTTTCCATAGCGATGACCACCAGCATGTTGAAACTGAGGCTCATATGGTTTGTTGTTGATGTTTTTCGGAGGATAAGATCTATTTGATGATGTTGAGATCTCTCGTTCCTTTTTACCTATTGGCTCTAAGGCGTCGAATTTGCTCTCTAGGAAGTCCATTAGCTCAAGAAGCGATGGTATGTCTCGAGGCGATTTTCGTGCCTCTTTGTAGTCGCTGTATGTTTCAGCATCTAGCTTCTTCGCTATGATGTGTACTAGCAACGGATACCAGGTACCTGTATCGATACCGAGGTTCTGTATGGCGTGGATACATTACATGGACGTGTCGTAGAGGCGTCTGATCTCGTACGCTGATTGCTTGTGAGCGAAGGGTTGATTGAGAAAAATCTCAATCTGTTTTGTAAATAACAGCTGGGGGTTGTTATATCTGTGTGTCAGCAATACCCACGCTGTATCGTAGTTGTCTGCCGAGATGCTTAGATGCTGAATAAGTCGCTCAGCATCTCCTCGTAGTTTACCTTTCAGGTGCTGCATCTTCTAGGTTTTCGTGAGCAAGTTATTGTTATGGATGCTTTCTACGCAGAGATCATAGAATGTAGGCCATTGTGTATACTTGCCCGTGAATGTAGGTATATCGATATGTGGTGTCGACTGCTGAAGATGTAACGTAGACGCGAGCTTGAGATTCAAAGCCTTCTTGATGCTCTTGTACGAGTCTTCGTAAGCATAAAACTCATCATCATACCCTCCTGACGACCAGGAAGGCTAAAGTTTAAGTATTTTCATGAAACTTCTATGGGTTATTATTTAAAGCATAAGTATTTAGGGAAAAATAGTAAAAAAAATCCATGTCCGGAAAATCTAGCTTTTCCTTATGTTCTTTATAAAGTACAATTGTAGCTAATTTAGATGTACTTCTAGTAGGACATAAGCGTTACATCTGATTTAAACCAGCTAGACTTTCGTAACATTGCGTATGAATTTAAAAAATAAAACGTAAAAAAAATGTTGAAGCACAATTTTTAATAAATCTTTCAAAAACTTAACGTCTTGTTCATTTACTCTCTTAAAAAGGAGATAAAAAAATAGTATTCTTACTCTTAATATGTTTTCAACTAACACTATATTTGAGAGATCAATGTTAACAACTTAAAGTTTATCCTTATCTTAATAATTGAATAATCAGCCTCATAATAAGAGATCTTAAGTGAAAAAAAACAAAGCTTCTAAAAATCAACAAGAATAAAATTAAACAAAATTAGAAATCATTCCTCAACTATCTCATGAAAACTTGCAAAGCAGTTTCTGTTAGGCACGAAACATAGGTACACTTCACATCTTTTGCAGAAGGCTGTAGTCTTTTTGTCGCAAGATTTATTTCTGCATCTTGATTGCTTTGGTCCATAATCAGGCATATGGGATGCTTTCTGAAGGCGTCTTTGCTTGGATGGAACTGGTTTGATCATAACTTTGCGCTTCTTATGTTTTGGTTCCAACTCTTTCAGTTGGTCTGGATAACTCTCGCTATCACTCTCCGTGTCATTATCTTCAATCAGCTTGGTACCCAAGTTAAGCTTATAATCTCGAAGTTTCCATATAAGGGCCCTGTTTGTGTTTTTTTCTAACTCTGTAGCTCGATATTGGAACCACGAATTGACAACCGCCAAATCAAAGAGATGTGATATCATTCTTACAGTCCATTTGATAGTCCTGCTTCGTGAGGGGCACACAGACAGCATGCGATCAGCGAGGTCCACTCCTCCCATATTTTGATTGTATTTTTAATGACTTCCGGCCTTTTCACTCTTTCGTAGCCTTTCTTCTTTTTTGACCATCGCTCACAGTCATCTTCATTTTTATTGCTATAGAGAGAAGACATCATCATCACGGGCTTGTTGTCAAGCCACATTGTTATTGCAAGTTGGCCGTCTTCTCGCACCTTCACTTCACTTGAACCTCGTGGCAGTTTCTTAATTCTTTTTCTGGCGTCAACTTACAATCTTTCGGGATTCTTCCTCTCCGTATAGTACCAGTTCCATGAAATCCTCCTTTGATTAATTCATCGTACAACTTCGCCGAGGTGAAGTAACGATCAAAGGATAGGGAATGTCCTGGGACTAGAGTTCGCGTAAGATGTAGGACGGCTGATTCACCCAATCCAAACCCTTGAGAGTTAAGCTCTGGAAAAGTTTTGTCTCCTTGATAAATTATCATATCACATACAATACCTTGTGGTGACGCAAGGACAAACACTTTGAGGCCACCTGGGTTTGGCTTGTTTGGACAATATTGTCGCATGTGGCATCGCCCAGTGAAAGGAATTATCATTTCATCGATGCACATATCTTGTGGACGATCTTGTTGATGGCAGCCATTCAAAATACAATCAAATAATGGTTTAACTTTCCAGATTTTTTCCTCTTTCTGCTCCGGAGTAACATCAGCATAGTATACACATTTTAATTGCGTCCTGATAGCATAAAATCTGGTTCGAGTCATGGCTAAAGCAATAATGTTCACTCTGTATTTTCCTGACCAATACATATTGATTTGGGGATATTGGAGGGCAGACATAACCATCGTTATTCCAAGGAAAACTTTTAGTTCTTTTTTGTTAGTCCCAGTGCTTTTCCTTTATGCAATATGTTATCCCTATTTGTGCAATCAGTAATGGTAGTCAGGATGTCATCAGTAATATATTGTTCGTAGAATGATTGCCACTCCCAATCAGTGGAATCTACGACCAGGTAAGCTGGTTGCATTAAACTTTTGGCTTCTGGCTCAAACGCATCTGCTAACCATTTATCTAGTGACTCACTGTCATTTTCAGAGTTTCCGCGAGGTGTGATTACTCGAGGATTTGTAAGTGAACGACCTCTGCTTGGTCGTCTGCTTTGTACTCTTCCTCGTGACCTTGGAGCCCTGGAGTTAGTAGGTAACGTAGGTGAAGGTGCAGGGTAATCTGATTCAGTAGCATTATCTGAATCATCCGAGTCTGTAATGTCCGTATCGGAATCATTAGCACCAATTGCAACAACATGACAGTCGAGTTCCGGAGGTTTGAAGGTCAGATCACAATCTGAATCATCGCCCGAATAGTCGAATTCAGATTCATTTAGTGCGTCAGCGATATTTTCATCATTCATGGCTGAAATAAAAGTAAAAACTCATAAATAATCCCAAAAGTTTTGCAATGTACTTTGTACAGTACGTGGGTAGTTAGTAATACAAAACTTTGATTTGCGACCCTTGTACATTGCAGAGGACATAAAAATGTTTGAGGTTATAGTGTACTGAATTTTGCAAGTTTCCCATAAATGTAGGTACAAATCAAACAAATAATCTTATTTTAGGTAAAATATACAAAAATAGTGCATAATATCAAACACACATTAGAGATTAACATGGATAAACTTACGTCTGTGCGAGCGCGCTCCTACTTTATTTGCTTTGGACGCCATTTTTAATGAAATGACAGATGTGACGGAGTGCAATATGGACGAAAGTTACTCAAAAAGAACTAACAGATGGCATTGCAACACCAAAAATGGTTGCCATTTTAAACATTTTTGGTGGAATTTTTAAATTTCTATGTACTACATGAAGTACGGTGGTAGTCAAGAGGATACTGCGTATAGGAACCTTGGAGAATGTGATCGATTTGTAAATGCAAAGCGTCGATTGCAGCCCAGCGCATCTGAATGTTACGCAATTCATCTTCCAGCTCCCACTTGTCGCGTATCTCGTCAAGTCGCAAGCTATTCACTTGTCGATGGAAAGCTCTGAAGTTGGTTCTTTGCAGAGATACCAATTCATCTGCCTGGCGACGATCTGTAGGTGAGACCGTTGTTGCATTTGACGTCGATGGCAGAGTGACTCTCGGCTGTAGTTTAGGTGGAGCCGTAGATGGAGTCGGCTCCGGCAGCTGTAGCAGATGTTTGTCCAGCGGTCCAGGCCACTCTATATCTTCGCGAACCTAGTACGACCCTTTTTGCGCCTTCTCAATAAAACTGGTGGGACCCGCTTCTGGGAAGCCAGTCAACCGATTCGCAGTCGCACAAAATCCACAAAGAAAATAAAGTGACGTAAGCGTAGGAACCACTGTACCTGTATTTTCCAAATGTTGATGGAAATCCACAGATGTGATCTTGTCTTTTCGAAGGACTAAAAACACTGTAAGGTGTATTCAGTATATAAGATGAATGAGTGCAGATGGGATGCAAGGAAAAGTTAGTGTACGAAACAAACCCAATGAAAATCGATCTAACACTGAATTTATTGTAAAGAATTATAAATTGATGTATGGGCAAAAGTACGGAAGTTACATGATTTCACAAGTGACAAATGCATTGTTTCTGCGTGACCAAAATAAACGAGTCATTGAAATAAACATAGATGAATGATTGGTCTCGCTGCGCTCGACTAGATACCGCGCTATCTAAGAACAATAGCTCCGTGAATGCGGCAACTCATTATTGTAGTGTGCGTAAGACATCGTCACTTGACTATTGTCAGTTGTTACCAGCTGCTCAACTGTTACCCGAGTTAATGGGAAAAATATTTTATGCTGTGGTCTATTAGTTAAGTCTCAGAAAATACTTAATAATGAACAATGAATTAAAATCGAATAATAAATAATATAAATACATTTGTGTATAGGTTAGGAGTAGGTTTCTTCTTTAGAAAAGAAAAATAGGTTAATAAAAGAATAAAATTTATTAAGTAGGTATTAATTATTTAAAATTACATTCCACTAACTTGTACAAGTTTACGATACATGTCCCTTTTGGAATTTACTCCCTTAAACAATCTTTTTAAAGCACCTTTTGTAAAGTACAAGTCGCTCTCATTGAAATGATTGGAACATATTCTTTTATTCTTTTTTGTGCATGAAAGTATAAATAAATAAATAAATAAACATATAACGCTGCGTTCTTTTGGGTTCCACCAACTTTCTTCTCGACTAAGTCGTAATTTAGCAGTCCAACGGTCACAAATGACAGGATCAGCAGGAAATCTGTACCAAGCAAACATAATACGATGATAATAATAACTGCATTCGTGGATCTTTGACAGTCGTTATGGATCGTCAGAAGCCCGAAAGTCTGACAACCAGTCTTACCAAAGGGGTATCGTATTACCCAGTAACTGGGTTGTGGAGGTCAGATAGGCAGTCGCTCCATGTAAAATACCGGTATTCAGCTGCATCCGGTTAGACTGGAAACCGACCCCAACATGGTTGGGAAAAGGCTAGGCAGATGATGATGATGAATAGTGACTGCATTACACATATACTTAATCATTATAAAAGCAACTCTGTCTGTAACGTTTTCACAACTCAACCACTGAACTGAATTTGGTAACATTTTGTACGGAAACACACGCTTGACCAAATTATTTAATTTAGAAATCTTCCCCGGCGTGCGCACAACAACTCACCCAAATTTAATCTCAAAGGTTAGTTTTGTGAACTAGGTCAGATTAAAAAAAAACTACCACGTGCTAAACCTAATAATACCCACGTGCTTTAATTTTTTACAGTAACCAGAGTATCCCACCCAAACCCTGGTAGTGGTAGTAGTTATTTAACGACTTATTTAACGACAGACTTTCTATCTGAGGATTAAATAGAACAACCGGCCCTAAATAATTTACAGAACTAGGTTAACTATACAGTAACTAGGTTAGATAAATGAAATATGTTATTTGTTGAGATAAAAAAACAATAAATTCTCATACGAAAATCTCAACCACGGGGAACTTGACTCTTGTATACGCGGCAACACTGAATGGCGTTTAGGGTTCATGTTATTTTATGTTGAAATTTCGAAATTATACCATACTTACTGATGATATGTGATCCCAGTGTCTTTCTTATTTCTTGTAGTATTATTTTTTCAGAGTTTCACTACGCATACTGGCATTTTATTTCGGATTATACCCAAAATTTAATAAAACATGCAACACGTGTACGTCACAGACAGCTTGGAGTGCGACTGGCTCGGGTACGCCGACTTCGGCGTAGTATTTGTTGCCGCATTTGTCAAGTACGCCGGCGGTATCTAGTCGAGCGCAGCGAGACCAATCATACATCTATGGAAATAAAATTACATAAAATATGTGCGGTAACCCGTACACATAATCATAGTGTTTGTTTAATATCGTTCGTCGTTGTCTTACAAGTAGTATTTTTATTGACTGGTGGTTGGCAGTAATTGTTAGGTTGCCTTCATTAAAAACAACCACTACGGTTACTCCCCTCCGGTCCGCCTGAGGCCCGTGTTACTCTATGTCTCTATGTAAGGATACGCTATAGTACTTCTTATTATAGTTTGTGATGTAAGAAAGTCCTGCCCACATAGTACGTTATTATATATTACGTCCCGCCTTTTGAACGTAGTGACGACTATATACTCTTTGATTGCGCTAGCTATAATTATGTATGTAATTACTATAATATTATAAGGCGCTAGCACTTATTATTATAGTTTGTACTCTTTGACTATAATATTCAGATGTCTATAGTCTTTGTCTGTTTTTTAAATTGCAGTGACAGAAATTTCCCGGGAATTTGACCGTCGACGGATTATTTCTGTTTTATCATTTAAATAATGATTTGTAGTGGATGTTTATATGTACGTAAGAAGAGATTTTGTGTATTAAGCGTCTCCGTATGTGTTAAGTAATGTAAATCTCAAGTTATTTTGTTCGCTTGGTAGCATTAAAACTTGAGTTACCATCATCGACCGCCCGCTGGGTTGAGTTATCGTCAAAATCTCCCAAAAAATTCACAATGTGACGTATCAGCATATTGTGAAGAAAGAACGAAGTTCCCAAATGAAATAAAGATATGCCTTAAAAGACAAGCATTCAAGCCAAGCCAAGTGATCAGCATGAAGGTTAGTGATAATGGTGGTTAATATAGCGCATAGCGCCATATTATAGCGCGCTTTATCTTCATAACACATAGCGCGTGTTATGTAAGTAGTCGCCATGGCGCTATGGCGCTATTAAGTATTAATATCTAGCGGCAATTAGTTCTAGCAGTAGCACTGTTGGGAGAGGACGTGTGACGAGCGCGCTATTCATCGCGCGCGACCTAATTTAATGTTGGACGTTGTTTAGTTAGTGTATATTTATAAGTGATCAAATGACAGTTGTGATAAAAGAAGACTAACTAATGTTTTTAAATGTAAATAAAGTATATATACAAAAGTGTATGTAAACAATTGGTTTTTATAAATACATCAATTATAATAACAAATAATTAATTTTATTTCGATTCTAAAAATAAAATTAATTCTATTTTTAAAAGTACATGACTTAAAAATATTTTTAGGATTATAGAAAGTAGTAAGCCTGAAAAGTATGAAAAAGCGTGCATTGGATTTTCTTTACTGCTTTATTTCATTTTAGTCTAAAATGCGACATATTACGAAATAACGTTCTTATATAGCACGCGATCTATCCAATGAACGACACGTAATGTAACGTGCTAAGAGATATAACGTGCTGCAAAACTTAACGCGCTTACCGGTCCTACACGCTTTCTTATAAATAGCGCGCTATAACATAGCGTATTTAATAGCGCGCTAGAAATTTATAGTCTGTAGCGTGCTATTGATTTATAGTCGTTTTGAACCGTAGACAGAGAATGCTAGGATTCTCTATCTACGTTTTGAACCTTTGACTAGAGAAAAAAGTAAAAAAACGTGTGTACCTAAACTGAGTCTGACACAAAGATAGCGGCTTGACGTAGTGCTGCGCACTATACTTAATATCGATAAAGTGGCGCTAATTTAGAAAAAGATTATTTCGTGTGATTCGTCTCAAACATCCGTCTGTTCTTTCTTACTTGTTCTTACGTGTTCTTTCTTTGATCGGTTTTTTTGAATCAACATGACGGATTTTTGGCGCCAAATTGTAGGTCCCTAATTTTTTTTAGTCAACCTATCATCGATAGGGGTACCAAAATAAAGGAAATTAAAAGAAGATTACTGAAATATATTACAAGTTATACCTATGTTTTCAGTTTATTACTTTTAAGCAGTCGTTTTCTTTTTGTTTTTATAATGTAATTTTCTATTATTAATGTTACAATTATTTCCCGGGAATTACTAAACAAGAAATACTAATTAAAGAATTTTTGTTTGTTTGTTAGACAGTAAATTAGGCTCAGTCATCATACTTACACTAATCATACTACAATAAATGCAAAAGTTTGAATGTTTGTTTGTTCCTCAATCACGCCAAAAGTATCAGACCAGTTTGAATGTAATAATTTGGTTTCACACATATAGTTTATTACCTGAATTAACAAATAGGATACTTCTTATCCCGATTTAGGTGTCCCTAGGAATAGAATCAGAAATTTCGTAATAATTGAAATCCACGAGAGAAACATGAAAATAACACACTCTCTCACTAAATTCGCAATGACAACTGATATAGTTGTCATTGACTGCGACAAAACATGGCGCCCGGCCGCAGCGAAAAAATTGTTGCCATATTTGGTAATGATAAAACTACTGTTGTCCTTTTTACATATGAATATACCCATAAGCTAGGAAATGACGCCGATATTTCGTTACATTCCTACAACTAACGATCTTTATGTCATGTCCTTTCTTTCTTCTCTAGTGTTTTGAACAACTTTAGTTAGTGACAGTGACATATGACAGTGACAGATGCTCATGCTATTCATGCGTCAACGTCATGGCTGGCTTCCTTGTTTGTGAAAGATTTCTTTTAGATTTTTTACACAATTTTTAATAGGATTAGAATAGAACGCTAAGCGTGTAGGAAACTACTGTTTATTGTATTTTAGCGGGTATGTCAGTCAGATTAATTAAATCATTTATTTATGTCTTGAGACAAAATCTGCCGCGACATCCTACTTTTAGAGCAGGTAGATAAACCCAAAAATAATTACACGTGTTGTTTACCTTACGTTTGCTTGTTTTTCAAAATTACAGAAATTTTTAGAAGCTAAATAAATAATTTCGATACGTATTCATAACACGCGCTGAATAGATTGTTATTTTAAAGTTTTGTTGGTTTTGTGTAAAATAACCTATCAATTGTTTTATTTGACCGGTTGTATTATTTAAATAACTATTTAATATTACTTGCATTTATTTTTGCAAAGGCCAGATTAACAATATTTATTATTAATCTGGTCTTTGCGTATTTCTTAACAAATACAAAAATCATAGTTTTTAATTTGTAGTGCTGCAGTGATATTAGATTAATATTTTATGCGTGGCATAATATTTAAAGTGAAGAAAAAAATATATTTAAAAAAGGCACCATACAGAAGAGTTGTAATAACTATAACATAAGTAATTTTTTGATACACTGTAGGGTTTTTATTATGTTGTTTGTAAATAATATTTAACATTAAAGACAATGTGGCCCAAAGGTAGAATACTCCTTTCCCTAAGCCTAACATCACACCTGGATTCTCGAACTGTGTATAAAAGCATTCAATATTGAAATTAAGGCCTTATTTCAATATTTGCCAAATGACTATCACAAATTAATACCACTGGTCCTCTACAAAATAAAATATTTCGAGAGATAATTGTTTTTAGTTTAAGTTGTTATTGATTATTGGTAGTACATAAGTTTTACATTTAGTTATCTTTATAAGGATGTATATGAGGAGTCATTTTTCGAAGAGTAGTCAAAATTTAAATTTAAGTTCAAATATATAAATGATACACTGTTATTGCAGTTTTTGAAAATATGAGTGAATTAGGCTTCTATTAGACATTTATTTGAAATTATCCCAAATTGAATGCGTTTTATGGGCAACAACATTTTGCCTGCCAATCTACCCTTACGAATGTGTGCATGCACAGTAAAATTAGTTAAAATAATGCATGATTGCTGATTTACTTGTAACTGGATTCAAATTCTAGGCAAATCAGAGCTGACCCGATACTGACATAGTGTAAAATGATTTGGAAGTCAGTCAGCACTGTTGCATAAGCAATGGTGCCTGTTACTGGCCCTATGTAAATCAGCCCTTATTATGCAGTTTGAATTTAAAAGATAAAAGGGACTATATGTTTGAGTTTCTTTTTCATTAATTTTTCTTTACTATTTGCCTAAATTACTTATTCCGAATCTTCTCTGCAAATTTTGCCGGTTATTGCAAAATAACCCTGTATATAAAAAACAATTGTAGTTGGTTAGTTTCATTAAAAGTCAACTTTAGATATATTTTGATAATATTTTTATGTTTTCTGTTGGTATGTGGCACTGTTGTCGATATCCAGAAATAAGCAATGTGGATTGCTAGTATTCTTTATAATTGGCTTTTGTTACAACTGAATCTTAAGATAAGTTTTAAGACAATTGCATGCCTTAAGCATAAAACGCTTAAGTATGCTCCACTAGCACCTAAAAATCAAGAATCCAATGTTTTGTCGCATAAAATTGTGTCTAACAATCATATTGAACATATAAATGATATAAAAAGCACCTTGTCAGGAAGATAATAATTTTTTCAAATTTATTATCAAACAAAAATTGTTATAAATTTGCTATGCGGCACAGCGGAAAACCACATAGGTTTGTTTTGTTTGCCGTTAAATTATTGTTGAACTTATTTTTTTCTACCATTACATTTTAAGGTCAACAAGTAAGGACAATCACAATTATGGAGACAGCTGCTGAAAAAGTGAAAGATGAAAATATTGTTAAAGATAAAAAGTCTACACGCTATAAAAAACGTTTCATGAAACGCCAGTGGGAAGATAGTAATCAGGATAAAAAGGAAAATGGAGAGACTGAGGAGAAGAAACTTTGTGAGAAACCTACAGAACGGATAAAGAGGAAAAAAATGGCTATGCTGCTAGGATACTGTGGTGTAGATTATTATGGCATGCAACGGTAAGACTTGTTATATAATAAGCTGACTTTGTTTGCAAATTTAATCTTACAAATCCAGGACTAATTTGGCATAATAAGCCTTGTCATAGAGTTTTATTTATGCATTACCCTTTCCCATAAGTAGTGGTTAAGATCAACAAAGTAGATAAGATTTAATTTAAGAATTATTTTTTTAATAGGAAATCAGGTAAAATTGTGTAATTTTGATGAAATACTTCACTATGCTGAATCTGTTGGTAGTTGCCAAACTAGGCTCAAAGATGATGTATTTTTAATTTCTTTTATTAAACTTAAGTGACAAACTGACTCACAGTACACCTGATGATATGTGGTTACTGCATTCCACCACTAGGACACCAGCGGCACTGTTACCTCTAAAAATTAAGATGAAATGCCTTACAGCCTTCTTACTAACTTCCATACCCTTCAGACCGGAACACCGCAATGCTGTTTGGCACCAGAAATAACCAAGATATAAGGTGATGGTATCTACCCAGACGGAGTCTTTATGTGGTAGAGCTATGCTGCAGCTATATTGTGTTTGCAGCATGAATGGGTTGACTCGACGGGTAGGACCACGCTCTCACAAAATATCGGTGTAAAATAGCAGCTTAATGGTGTGTTTCGTATGGTTAGTGTAGAGAACCGGAGACCTTTTTTTACTGGAAGCGAGGCATTCCATCTCAATTCTCAGGGCTGGCAACGGATTTGCATTTTGATTTTTAATTGAGGATAATAGCAGATGTCTATGGGTCACCTCATCCAGTTCACATCAGTTGCACTATGTGCTCGTTTGTCACCCTTATACTATAAAAAAAAACCACTTAAAGTAACAAAATCATATCTTTAATGAGATGTCTTCTATAGGAATCCAGGTGTAAGAACAATAGAAGAGGATCTGCTTAAAGCACTATGGGAAGCAAAGTATATAACAGAGGAAGATTTCAATAATCAACAAAATGCACAGTTCCAGAGAAGTTCGAGAACTGACAAAGGCGTTTCTGCAGCACGGCAAGTTGTATCCCTTAAATTACGTATGTATAAAGTCTGTTTTGTGTAATTTATAGTTTGTACAGATACATGGAATTAAAATGATGTAGAAAGATAGTTATAGGAAGCATTTCATGGGTCAGTTACACATAAACATACCTTTAATTTACCCTAATTTTGTTAATATGTGGTAGAGTCATGCTGCAACTATATTAGTTGTAGCATGAATTGGTCAGTTCAACCGGGAAAGGACCACACTTTAACAAAATCCCGCATAAAATAGTAGCTCAAAACTGCTGTTTCGTATGGTGAGTGTAGAGAGCCGGAGACCGTTTTTACTGTATATGAGGCAATCGATCTTAGTCCTCAGAGGTAACAACACTTCTGCATTTTGATCCTTAATCAAGTTTAGATGTAGATGTCTATGGGCTACAGCATCCACTTGCCATCGGATGGGCTATGTGCTCGCATGTCACCCATATTCTATAAAAAAAATATTTTAAGATGTGATATGGGCTCATTTCCAAATATAAATTCTTTACTTCTTTATTTTAGATCAGCATTTCTAATTCTACTAACATAAATAGGTTTATTTTTAAGTAGCTGGCAGAGCCATTCTCCAAGTTATTAATTTCTATATCTCTATTACATTGATTCTCCTTTTCTAAATACTCACGATTATATGTGTAACAGGACTGAACAAGATGTGGTGCGATAAGGCTTATATATTCTTGTAGGATAAGAGCCTTTTTAAATAAAGAGATATAATAAAAAAATCCACTAACATAGACTTATGCAAGACTCCAGCAGCAAACTGCCTGCATCCTTTATTATACAAAATTAAAAAGTATGTGCATTATATTGATATTTGTTCTTATTTCAGCTTTAGAAATAGACATAGAAGAAATCAATAAAAGGTTACCAGAGTGCATAAAAGTATTTGGCGTGAAAAGAGTGACCAATAAGTTTAATTCTAAGGTTAAATGCAATGCTAGGACATATAGTTACACTCTTCCCACATATGTTTTTGAGCCTAGCCTAACTACAGAGGAAGACAGAAAATTATATAGGATAACAGAAGAAAAACTTAAAAAAGTCACAGATGTGTTAGCTGTATATAAGGGAACTAAAAGTTATCATAATTTTACAGAGAAAAAGTGAGTATTTCTTTAAATATAACTAACTTTGTTTCGTAATGATTAATAATTTAATGTCGATCACTCCGAATTTTTGGTCATGATGGCCGTTCTCAATGGTGACTAGCCATCGGTGCGGGAAAGGACACTGCACAAATATGCAAGCACAGATGAACTTTTTATTACCCTTCTCTCATAATCCAATAAAATGGTAACCCGACACATCCAGAGTCGTAGCTTTACAAGCTTTTTAAAGCACTGGAGTAAAATACTGCCAACTTCCAGATTTGAGCCTTCACTGATAATTTCTTGACAGAAAACCCAGTAGCCACTTTTTTTATAATGCCTGGGATACATACATCATTGTTATTCACCCAAAAATTGGATACATGATTCTTTATTATGCATAGCTTGTTTGATCTTAACACAATATTGCTGATTAATTTTTACTAGCTTATGAATCCATTGGTTTTACGTTTATATCTATTACTCTTACTTTAATGCAGTTTCAGCTAATTTACTTAATTATTTAAAAAAAATGTTGCAGACATTACCAAGATCCATCAGCATCCAGGTATATGATGGGTTTCACTTTAGATAGAGTTTTTGTTGATTCGGAATGGGAGTTTGCAGAGTTGTTAGTTAAGGTATGTAAATGAATTAAATTATTACACTGCTTTGTATTGACAAAAATGTCAAGAAAAAACTGTGGAACAGAGTGGGTTCAGTTCTTTCTCATTTAAAACCCATTGGTACATACATATGGTTTTATTGCCATTTAAATGTAGGTAACATTAAACTGATGCACTAGTTTTGATATAGCATTGGCCACTTAATGATAATCATATATATTAAATAAAGTATCTTTAGCAAATAATGTTATAATCATATAATAAGTTTTTTACATGATAGAGCCATGCTGCAGCTATATTATGGTTGTAGCACGAATGGGTCGGCTCGACCAGGCCCACACTCACAGAATACCAACATAAAATAGCAAGTCGATGCTGCTGTGTTTCGTATGGTTGGTGTATAGAACCGGAGACCATTTTTACTGGAAACGAGGCATTCCATCTTAGTCCTCAGGAGTGGCAACTCATTTACATTTTGATTCTTAATTGGGGATAGATGTAGATATCTATGGGCTACAGAATCCACCTACCATCAAGTAGACTGTGTGCTTGTTTGTCACTCTTATGAAAATAAAAAAAGTATAAAATATATAAGCCAATAATTTGTACAAATATTGGTCCTGAGCAGTGTTCGAAATTTTGAGTAGGATTAGTTAAAATTCGGAATGCTTAGCCCCTACAATAACTCTTTTAGTCAAAACTGCACCTTTTTAGTTTAGTTTACGATGGGCTATTTTCCGCAACTCCACGTCTAAGCGCGTATTTGATTCGAGCCATGATATCTCCCCTATCTATCTAGTTACCAACCAAAACAAGACCGCAGTTTTAGAGTTGTGCTGAAACATCTAAACCCATCTACAGACAAAGAGGATATAAAAATAGCTATTGAGGAGTTTCACCACAAAGTAGTAAATGTCTGGAACATCCAAAACTCAAGTGCAAAACAGGTGCTATGTGGAACATCGAATTGGAGCGAACCCTGCGAAAATAATAAAGATATATATAACGTCAAATATCTACTACACTGTTGCATATCATTTGAAGCACCTGGACCAAGGCGAGTAATCCCCCAATGCACTAATTGCCAAGATTACAACCACACATAAAAGTTCTGCAATAGAAAGCCCAGATGCGTCAAATGCGCAGGTTCACACCACATTTCAGCTTGCTATTGGAAAGACAGATCAAAGCAGGTTAAATGTGTCCTCTGTGAGGGAAACCATCCAGCTAACTACAAAGGTTGCACAGTCTACAAAGAACTGTTGAAAGTCCGATATCCCCATCTAATCACCAAAGTTAGGAAAAACCCTGGATACACTAGAAAGGAACAAGAACCAACAGACAAATCAACAAATAATGGAAAATCGTATGCCCAAGTCACACAAGAAATCCCTGGAGAACCTACAACACAAACAACAAACACTATACTCCGGCCGCTGAGTTATTACCGATTTGACACATGACGAATTGACAATACTAGTGAAGTGACTGAACCAGTAACCCTAATATCATTTGGGAACAGTTTGTTTTTAAATATTCTAGTATAGTGTGTAATTAAATAAAATCAAAACAATAATAGTTAAAGACACAGGTTCTTTATTAGGTGGAGTATCCTTGATGGGCGTAGATAATTGGTCAAGGACATATCAAAATAAAACAAATTTGTAAACACTGTTACACATTTTAATGAATAGAGTAGGTACAAGATGTTTTAATAAATGACTACCTATCATTTATTAAAACAATTATTCAGACTCTGAACCAGATTCGCCAGAGCTGTCATCGCTATCAGTCACTTGTATGACAATTTCATTCTCTATAATGGTGTCCACTCTTATATCGCGTTCATAATCTTCTGTTATTAGTTTTCGAGTCTTTTCGACGACCTTGACCCAATCTTCTTTCGTTATTTTGCTGCAGGCATCTTTTAATAGACCCATCATTTTACTAGTACTGAATGGCGGAGTCGTATTATTACGAGCTGCGTAACCTGTAATGTAAACATTAAATAACGTTAATTTATTACATTAAATAAACGAAATGTTACACAATTACCTACATGTAAGGGACATGAGATATTTATTTCTTAGTTATGCATCTTTTTACTTATATGCTGAATATTGGATGTTATAATAGTACAAATTATTCATATTCATAACTTATGCGATAAAAAACAATACCTTTGATTTGTGCCCATATTAGCTCAATGGCATTGTACTGGCAGTGATAAGGCGGAATTCGAAGTACCCGATGTCCATGTGCTAGAGCTATCTCATCTACTTCATAACGGACTCTTGATATTTTATTTTCGCGTACCAACTTAATACTAGAACCATATATTATTGCATCTGTATCAAAAACATCAACACCTGTCACGGGCTTTTGTCTTCGTTTTTTCTTAGGAGTGCGTAAAACATTATCTTCACTTCCAGAAGCACCAAATTTTTCTTTATTTATATTATATAGTGTTTTTGCACCAATTCCAAGAGCTTGTGAAACCCGATCTTTCACTTGAGTGACAGGAATCAAAGGGCCGCCATTTTGTGACTCACGCTCAAAGTAATCCTGTAGCTTTAGTACAAGCTCACGACATTGACTATTCAATGTTTTTCCTCGTTTCGGCATTTTCAACAAAATTACCAAACACAAACAAAATTAGTCCAATAAAGCGCAACGATAAACAGGAGAAAGCCGAGTCAAAAAACAACGGTTACACAAGAGAACGTAGTCTGTGCGCACGAGAGTACGGAAGACGACTAAACAGATTAAAATAGCGGTGTAAAATAGGTAAGGGTGTTGCCAGAATAGTACTTAAAAAAATACACCTATAACATTGCTTAATTGAGGGAGAAAATTATATTTATTAAATGTTGTTTTATATATTATGAATGTAAAAAATTATACATAATCATTTTAATTGTATTTATTTTTAAATCATAGAAAACAGTATTTCTGTCTTTGGATCACACATAAATCTTAAAAATCATAGAGATACTGGCAACACAGTGCAATTAGGAGACGCAAAAAAATGGTAGCATTATAGTCTAGTTGCTCGAAGGAATAAGTAAAATAAAAATATCCAAATAAAATAAATATCATATCTATTCCAATGAATTCGGACCGAATACTATCAAGCACATCACTATGAAAACTAGACGCACGATGTAACTTTGTACAAGCGCGCCAAAGAACAAAAAATAAATGTTTTCGTATTATTTACAAACTATTTTAAGTTTTGAAACAGAGTTTATTGGAAAATTACTTGATTCTGACATTTTGACATAAAGTTTTATATTAAAGAGGTATTCTAAATCATTCGGCAAATGTGTCGCTCCTGCAAGGTTATATCGATTAATTTTAGAATAATCTGTCAAATCGGTAATAACTCAGCGGCCGTACTATAAGGATGGAAACCAAAACACGAGTGAGCTCCAAATTATTAAGGAGACACTTATTGCCTTGATGAATCAAATGTTAATCATGACCAAAACGCTAACCGATTTAATTTCAAAAACGCCATCACATTCACAGAACTAAAATTGTGTGTATGGAATGCTAATGGCTTGTCAAACCACTCGGAAGAGTTATAAATATTCGTTAAAATGCACCGCATAGATGTTTTACTAATCTCAGAAACACACTTCACATCCAAAGGCCTGACAGGCCTGTTGGTCTAGTGGTTAGTGACCCTGACTGCTAAGCCGGAGGTCGTGGGTTCGGTTCCCACCCAGGACAAATGTTTGTGTGATGAGCACGATCATTTGTTCTGTGTCTGGGTGTAATTTATCTATAATATTTATGTATTTAGAAATATATAGTATGTTTATCAGTTGTCTAGTACCCATAACACAAGCTCTGCTTAGCTTGGGACTAGATGGCGTTGTGTGATAGCTGTGGAATATTATTATTATTATTATTAAAGGCCACTTTAGCCTACCAGGATACAATACCATACTGACTACCCAGATAACAAAGCACATGGAGGATCGGCCGTTTTTATCAGGTCAAACATCAGGCATCATGTATTACGAGGTGTGTTCAAAAAGTAAGGTGACTTTTTGAATTTCGCGGGCAACGCACATTCGATTTTCGATTTTTGTATTTTGTTGCGTTGGTACACATGTCCTGAGCATATGTTTCAAGTTTGAAGTGTATAGCATGTTTAGTTTATTTTTGATAGTTACAAAGGTCAGACGTACTTTGGTGTGCTCGGCGATTTTCTTCTATCAAAAAAAATGGATCAAAGAATTTGCATCAAATTTTGTGTAAAAAATGGAATTACGTGCTCCAAAACACTTGAAATGTTGACAGTGGCATACGGTGAGTCTACTCTTAGTAAAAAAACGTTTATAAGTGGTACAAGCTCTTTCAAGATGGCCGAGAAGATGCCAATGACGAACCTTGCTCTAGACGCCCCAGCACGTCAACAACCGATGAAAACGTTGAAATAGTGAAGAAAATTGTTTTGGAAAATCGTCGAATCACTATCAGAGAAGTTGCGGAGGATGTTGGCATATCGGTTGGCTCTTGCCATGAAATTTTTTCGGATATTTTGGGCATGAAACGTGTGTCAGCGAAATTTGTTCCAAAATTGCTCAATTTCGACCAAAAGAACCGTCGCATGACAATCGCTTAAGAGCTATTGGATGATGTCAACAACGACCCAGATTTGCTCAAAAGGGTCATAACAGGTGACGAAACATGGGTATACGGTTATGACGTCGAAACTAAGACTCAATCGTTCCAGTGGAAGCACACTGAATCACCAAGACCAAAAAAGCACGCCAAGTTCGATCAAATGTGAAGGTTTTGCTTACAGTTTTCTTCGACTGTAGGGGTGTGGTGCATCATGAGTTCTTGCCACAAGGTAATCGTACGGTCAATAAGGAGTATTACCTTGAAGTTATGCGCCATTTGCGAGAAGCAATACGTAAGAAACGTCCCGAATTGTGGGTAAACAATTCCTGGTTTTTGCATCACGATAATGCACCTGCTCACTCATCGTTGCTTGTGAGAGGTTTTTTGACCAAAAACAACACTACAATCATGCCTCAGCCACCATATTCACCGGATTTGGCCCCATGTGACTTTCCTGTTCCCAAAACTGAAGAGACCTATGAAAGGACGAAGATTTGCAACGATTGAAGAGATAAAAACTGCATCGCTGAAAGAGCTGAAAGCTATACCAGAAAGTGATTATCAGAAATGCTTTGACGATTGGAAAAAGCGTTGGCACAAGTGTATTATATCTGAGGGGGATTACTTTGAAGGGGACAACATAAATATTGATGAATAAATAAATAGTTTTTCATAAAAATATAAAGTCACCTTACCTTTTGAACACACCTCGTACATTACTGCAAAAACTACATCCAGGCAACAAATGTCATGGTAACAGACTGAATTAGTGATATTACAATATCGGACCTTCGTTGTCCACCTAGATTCACTATCAAGGAATTGGAGTTCAGTAACTTCATTCAATCACTTGGAGGCAGGTTTATCGCAGGAGGTGATTATAATGCCAAGCATTCGTTTTGGGGTTCCAGGCTTGTTCTACCCAGAAGGCGAGAACTCCTTAAATGCATACAAAAAAGAAATATGAACGTGGTATCGTCTGGTCAACCAACTTACTGGCCAACAGACAAAAGAAAAATCCCAGATGTTATAGATTTATGTGTCAGCAAAGGAATCGCTAAGAACATCATATCGTGCCAGAGTTGCTGGGACTTATCTTCAGACCACTCTCCAATCATAATAGAACTACATATCACCCCACAGGAACGCGCCAGAAAATGTGTTCTGCGTAACAATAGAACTAAGTGGTCTCTTATTTCGTGAGCTCATAGACAAAGCATTCCAAGAATCAGTTAGCCCAAAATCGGAAGAAGAAATAACGGAAGCGGTGCTATACTTCAACAAGAGTGTGCAAGATGCAGATTGGTCATCGACCCCACCACTACCATCTAGAAACCTGGATACCCACATACCAAAACACATATTCGATAAAATAATCAAAAAAAGGAGGATACAGAAACGCTGGCAAACAACCAGAGACCCTGTGGCGAAAAAACAACTCAATCACGCCAACAGACAGCTAAACACATCCTAGAAAAAGATCGTAATGACGGATTTCATAATTACCTCACCGGCCTGGACACTACTGCTTCCACGGACTACTCTTTATGGAAAGCCACCAGAAGACTAAAACGGCCTGTCAACGTCTTTCCTCCTATAAGAAAATCAGATGGTACCTGGGCGCGGACAGACCAGGAGAAAGCCAGAACCTTCTCAGAACACCTCTCCAACGTCTTTACCCCATATGACGGCTCACCAGAAGATGCAGCAGAAATTACTAACCACTCAAATAACCCAAAAGATATGCAGGAAATGCCTCTTAAATTTACAAAAACAGAAGTTGCTTGAATAATTAGAAAATCAAACCCAGCTCCAGGATACGACCTCATTACAAACCGAATATTACAAGAACTACCTGAATCTGGAATAACTTTCCTTACTTCACTATTTAATGCCATGACCAGACTGCAGTTTTTTCCCCTGGGGTGGAAGGTCGCACAAATTGTAATGCTGCTAAAGCCAGAGAAACAACCTGAAAAAACAAAATCGTTCAGGCCCATAAGTCTACTACCCATCCCATCCAAAATATATGAATCCCTACTGCTACAACGAATCTTGCCTATACTCAAAGAGAAGGAGCTAATCCCTGACCACCGGTTTGGATTCCGCAGTAAGCATGCCACTATCGACCAAGTGCACAGGCTAACAAAATACATCATGGAGTCGCTGGAAGGTAAATCTTACTGCGCCAGTGCGTTCCTGGACATATCTCAAGCGTTTGACCGCGTGTGGCATGAGGGATTGTTATTTAAATTGAAAAATGCACTACCAGATCACCTTTACGGGATATTAAAATCATTTCTCCAGCAGCGCCATTTCATAGTACAACAAGGGGAAGCTCTATCAGATCTCTGCCCTATAAAAGCAGGAGTCCCGCAGGGCAGCGTACTGGGTCCCATACTCTACTTACTTTTCACTGCGTACCTGCCGACATCTAAATCATTAATCACTGGAAGCTTTGCTGACGACACCGCTATACTGGCTACTCATAGATCCCAAAAATAGCCACACAAATACTTCAAAAAGGGCTAAATGACATATCCCACTGGCTCAAAAAGTAGCGGATAAAAGCAAATGAAACCAAATCAGTCAACGTAACGTTCACCAGAAGGGTCTCTTGCCCCCTAGTCACACTTAACAACATTGTAGTTCCACAGGCAGATCATGTGTGATACCTTGGATTGTACTTGGACAAAAGACTTACCTGGCAAAACATATTTTCACTAAGAGAAAGCAACTCGGTATTTAAACGCGAAAACTCTACTGGCTCATAGGACGAAAGTCTCAATTGTCTCTAGAAAACAAAATACTTCTGTACAACGCAATACTGAAACCTATCTGGGCGTATGGAATCCAACTGTGGGGTACTGCATCCCATTCAAACATCGAAATCTTACAAAGGTTTCAAACTAAAACACTCCGCATGATAACCAATGCCCCATGGTATGTGCCCAACGAATTACTACATCATGATCTATGCCTGCCTACTGTGAAACAGGAAATCCTACGCCATACTAGAACTTATAAAGAGCGCATCGAAGGTCATCCAAATATTCTGTCTCGGCCACTCATGGTAAACCACAACAAAACGCGACGCTTAAAGCGCAAGATACCACAAGATTTAATACAAACACAAACACAGTAAACCCAGTTACTGTTTAATAATGAGGATGTGACACAGGTCACATACAGAGCACGCCAGGGATAGCACCAATAAACATACTGCTGAATGTCCCTCAAAGGCGACAGATTGTTGTAAATAAAGGATACAAAAAAATATGATATCTCCCCGAAGAAGTTCAACAGTCCTTTGATGTTGCAAGCAACTTCGGGGAGCGATCCCGATGTGCCGAGATGTTTAGCCCTGTATGAAGCGACTTCTGGACGTGTCAGCAACACGCCGCCGTTTCTTCCTCTCCCATGCATGCCCTGCACGGGGGGCTATCAGTAACACCAATGGTAAACAAGTGTTTGTTAAAAGAGCCATGTCCTGTGGTACGCATATGTTACTATCCTGATCTGTGGCTTGTTCAGTCTCATTAGAACCTTGGTTAGACAACTATTTTTCCAAAGCTAAGCATATAAATTGTTGAAGTATCTACGTACCAGTGAACGAACATAGCCAAAGGGGATTGGTATTATGTGTTCCGGCTCTATAGTGGCCAGAGCCGATCCTCATCTGGCCAGTTCATCTGGTGCATCTTTGCCTCTAGATCTAATGTGTAGCTTGATCCGTTACAGAGTCACATTGTTGTGCTTACATACCTCATTCATTCGTTGATGGCACTCATGTATAGCCGTGGTAGCTCAGTGGTTAACGCTCGCTGTAAATATAACAGAACGCGAGTAACCCGGGTTCGATCCCCGCCGGCACCAATGAAATTGTTAATTGCAATTTTAAGTGCTGATTTACCACGTGCTCGGCGGTGAAGGAAAACATCGTGAGGAAACCTGCATGTCTGAGGAATAAGAAAAAAAATATTTCGAAGACATGTGAAGTTCGTCAACACGCATTTGGGCAGCGCGGCGGACACTTCCTTGCCCTAAACCCTCTCAGAAATGAGGGGAGGCCTGAGCCCAGCAGTGGGACGTATATAGGCTGTAACTTTACTTTACTTTTTTACTCATGTATCAGTTCCGAGTTTGCCACATTACAACTCGGAGCTTGTAGTTACGCCATACTGTCGGTCAGTATTCTGATGGGGAAGTCTTTCACCTTCCTATCACCTATTGCTATGGCCGCTTGGATGATACCCATGCATTCAGCCGGGAAGACTGTGTTATGGGTACCCAGCGGTGTGCATATGTGGATATTAAGGTCTTTAGAGAAAGCCCCAGACCCCACACCTTCATTTGTCTTAGAACCATTCGTGAAAACTCTGAGCTCTTTTGTTCCCAATCCTTCCAGCTGGTCAGTTTCCTTCAACTGTATCCTGTACTTCTTATCGAATACAAATTGTTTTTTGATCCTATCATACTTGGCTTGTAAGATAGGAATTTTTGAGTAAATTCTATCAATTATAACTGTATGGGGGACTCTACTCTCTCTAATATTTAAAAAATCGGGTCTTGAGTCTAATGGCAGCTAAAGTTGCTTCTTATTGTATATGTAGATGAAGCAGTGTTAGCTCCAGTATAGCCTCTAAAGCTGCTGTTGGTGTAGTTCTTATGCAGCCCATGGCAGCCATACGAGCCAATCCCTGGTAACATTGAAGCTTTCGTATAGTGGTGGCTTTGTTAGTTTTGGTCCACCATACCAGAGAGCCGTATGTGATCATGGGCCGAAATATAGTTTTGTACAGGCACAGTATGTTATTTGGTGTCAAGCCCCATTGTTTGCCAATCATGTTTCTGCATTGCCAGAAAGTTAAACCACACCTTTATTTATCCCCACATAAAATTACAGGGTCAAAGTTTTATGCTGCACCAAATCAGGAAGATGGTTGGTCTTATGATAGCAATTGTTCGAGGGCATACGGATATGTCCACATTAGAGAAGGCTTTAGGTAAAGACAAGGTGATGATTCCTACTGCCCCTGGTCTCGGCTTGGTGCTGGATAAGGTGAGTGCTTTTAACAATTTTATTTAATATTTAATAAATCAACGAAGTAAAATAATATGTGACAGTGCATCTGTATTTCGATTCTTAATTAAGGATAGATGTAGATGTTTATGAGCCACACTTACCATCAGGTTAACTGTGTTGTATGTCACACATTTACTCTATAATTTTTTTGCCGATACAACGTCTAATAAATCGATGAACGCCTGCTGCATGCACAAAAAGGTTGACACTTTTTCCCGTTACGCTCCAGCCGAGCCAAACACGATCGGAGCGAGAGCGCGACACGAGCAAGCGAAAGGCACGGTCGGCTTGGAGCATTCGGCTTGCGCCCCATGACTAAGTATTCAATCATTTCATCAATGTTTTGTTATGACGTTGTTACGTTAAACGATCGTCCGTAAACCACACAACCGTAACAAAAAGAATTTGAAAAAAAAACGTTTTTTTAACATAACTTCGAAATTTCGCAACATAATTTGGTGAAATTTGGAGCGCTTTGCATTTGAAATTAGCGGGAAGTTCCAGGGATGACCTTGGTTTCGGTACGGGTGCAATGTTAAAGGGATTCAAATTAAGTTAAACTAAACACAATAAAATCCATAGAATTAATTTTATTAAATCAATATA
This sequence comes from Parnassius smintheus behrii, assembly GCA_036936625.1. Taxonomy (NCBI): domain Eukaryota; kingdom Metazoa; phylum Arthropoda; class Insecta; order Lepidoptera; family Papilionidae; genus Parnassius; species Parnassius smintheus. The sequence continues at coordinate 10,514,390 of JAUPFT010000023.1, forward strand.
CAATCTTACCATATACCATATCGTCGTCCTGTGGGAAATTTATGAGGCAACGAAAAGAAACTGAAACAGGAGATGTGCCGCAGCACATATCTGATAACAACTAGAAACAATTAAAAAAACTGCAGCCTGCTAAGCGTGGCAACTCTGGACTCAACAGTAGACTTTTAAAGGCTGTAATGGATGCAAATTATGTTATTCCAGGTACACTATGAGAGATATGACGCACGATACAAAGACAGTCACGATAGTCTCACTTGGGAGGCAGAAGAAGAGCTAGTTGAAAAGTTCAAGAAGGAAAAAATCAATCCCAATATAGTGAAGGGAGAAATCGAAGGAAATTCAATGGGTTTATGGCTGGAAAAGCTCAGTATGCATAGCTATGAGCCTTCCGAAGACGTAACCGTCGAAAAAGAGGCAGAAAATGGTTAGAAAGAGACAGACGAGGGGGACGAAGAGGAAGGTTGCAACAAGGAAGACGATGATGATGATGATCTTGAAGTGAATGGTGATGATCTTAAGACAGTAGAAGAAAACAAATAGTGTTTATATATACAAAATAATTTTATAATAATTCACAATGAATATACTTCTATAGTATGTTATTTAAATGGCAAACAAGTAGGGCTGGTCCCCTATTACCTAGTGAGGTCTATGCGTCAAAATACTTAGGTTAATGCTCTTCTCTGCTCGGTTTAAACCAGGCAAATAAACACCACTTGTTGGATTTCATGACAGGCTGTTTTGATTGTCCCTGGCACCGTCTTTCGAGCCTTTGCTACACGTGGAAAGGCCTACGCATGCCCCCTTCATGGAGACGAGAACGGTTTATATTTACCAACTTAACCCCTTGCTGTTCTGACTTCGCCGGTAGGACTAGAGAACGTTTTTTCGCCAGGCGCTTCTCGAGGGGCTCTTCCTGGGAAAGGAAGGAAACTACCAATCCTAATGCTGATCTTGTTCATAAATGTTACATTAGTCGTGGAGAGATTAGAATACGTGAGGTGCCTTTTTTAGGCCATATATCCTGGCATTTATAACTTACGATTATTCATATGTGTATATTTATGTGGAAGATTATTTTCATTGATGTTCGTTTATTTTTATTAGATATTTGTATACGACAATAGCAATGTAGCATTAACTTACTATCTTACTAAAAGAAAATAGATGATAACAAGCATGTATAAACCGACATGATTCTATAGATAAATAATTATTCTTACTAGTGGTCGATCATGTCTCAAAATATGAACAATATTTAAGTTCGTTATAATAAGCAAGCTGTATTTCATTTTCAACTGCACATTAATATATAATATAAAAATAATAAAATAAACAATTTTTTGTCTTGATACACACTACAGACTATTGAAAAAACCGGCCAAGAGCGTGTCGGGCCACGCTCAGTGTAGGGTTCCGTAGTTTCACAATAAGTGTTCCCACTTATGAGTTTAAAGGTGGTTATCCATTATGTTCGCGCTCCAGCAGCGGTCCGCGCTCCTGCAACTGCTCCCGGTAGTGGGTACTGTTGTTTCCATCCAAGTTCAAAATGATTTTCCTAGAAAGTCCTTATAAAGTTCTACTTTTCAGATTTTTTTCATATTTTCTAAACTTATGGTTCAAAAGTTAGAGGGGGGGGGGGGACACATTGTTTTTTACTTTTGGAGCGATTATTTCCGAAATTATTGACATTATCAAAAAATGATTTTAGTAAACCCCTATTCATTTTTAAATACCTTTCCAACAATATATCACACGTTAGGGTTGAAATTAAAAAAAATCACTTCCCACTTTACATATAGGGGGGCTACCCTAATAAAACATTTTTTTCAAATATTTATTTTACCACTTTGTCGGCGTGATTGATACATATATTGGTACCAAATTTCAGCTTTCTAGTGCTAACGGTCACAGAGATTAAGCGAGGACGGACAGACGGACAGACAGACATGGCGAAACTATAAGGGTTCCTAGTTGACTACGGAACCCTAAAAAGGAACAGTTGAAATCTTACAAAAATCACAGCTCATTCAGTCGGTCTGCCAGTAATTATTTGTTGGCAACATTTTAAAATTCTTGGGCGGCAAAATATTTTTGGCGTAAAGGTCTAGATACCAGGCGATAAACTCCGAAAAAAAACCATAGGCGACAATTATTACTCTTCCATTATTTTACCACAGACTACTATGCGTTTGACATTGGCAATTTGAACGTAAAATGTTTTACTTTCTTTCATTTACTAATATAAATAATTTAGCTTTCTGCACTCTTCTCATATAAAATTTAACTATCCAGCATCTCCCACTTCTTCGTCCGCGTAAATTGCTTAAAAATTGGTACACAGTTTACTCTTTGCATACTAATGTATAGAAAAATATAATAATAAATGATTTGCAGTATATAATAAACTGGAAATAATAGAAGGCATATATTTTTATTAAATAGCATGTATTTTAAGATAAAAGCTGGCTTCAGGAAAATATGCCTTTATATTCAGATGTCTGAGTAATGTTAAATTATGATCATAAATTATTCAGCAAGATTTGGGCATTATTCTAGTCCTAAATGAGAGGCGAACAAAGGGCTTTTAGAACTACAGCTGGTATACGTTCCAGTCCACTAGCTTTGTTCACTTCTAGACTTCGCAAGGTTTCAAGGGTCTTGTTGGTGATAAGGACCTCTGACATAGAGGCACCGCAGTGAGCTACGCCGTCGCTACTGTCTAGATCACGGTTTACCAATCTTTTTGAACAGGGACCGCCTTGATTTCTTTGTTGTTAGAAGGGACCACAAAGTGAAAGAAAAAACTATGTTAATGTAACAATAAATTTTAATCACAACTTTTAACATAATTAAACCATAAACTGAAAAGAATCATTTATTCACGGTATTATAATCTGTGTATGTATTGTAAAAGAAATCATACGTTTGGTAACAAATTACGATTTTGATTGTGACGCGACGCACGGTGTTGCACTGCCCGCGAGAAAATAATAAATGTTTTATTTAAAAGGGTTAGGTAAGTAAAATATTTAAATGTTTTGCGGACCACTGGTTGGAACTGGAATCACTGGTTTAGACGCGAATCGCAAACGAAAAAAGATGCAAGCAAGTCCGCTTTCTCTTTAGCTTCATGCGCCAGTGAGTCATCTAGTTTTACCAGCGGAGGCAGTGTAGACTGGCAGAAGTTTGTTTCGACCGCTTTGGCAAGAGACCAAAATGCTCTACTGCGACGGGCATGATGGTCATTCCAGGATTTTTCGTAAGATGGCGAGGTACCCTTTCTTGATTGGCTGGCTCATTGGGCCCCCAACTATCGGCTAGCGGAGTAACCATGTTTCGGATCCCGCTAGCTTCCATAATCAATCACCTAATACCAAAAAACGGCCGCACCGCACCAGGTTCTTATGCTCAAAGCAAATATCCAGACCCATCCTCCCAAAAATGGATTGCACCTAATGTCAAACCGGAACATCATCACATACATCAAGTCTACCAGGCGGTAGCTAATCCCCGGAAGGCTCTTAATATTAGAGGTCTAATCTCCCACAAGAAGACTAGAGAATTGGGTTTCACTGTACCTCCTAAACATGAAGTATATTCGTAACAGTTAGGCTCATCGGATAGCAATACAGTTAAATACACTGGCATTATGAGGAAAGGAAAAATAAAAATTTTGCTTTTAGCTTTATTTTTTTTTTATGGAAGTGATGTTTCCGCCGTCAAAAGGCCTATTAAATAAAATCTAAAGTTCTTTCTTATGGTAGTCACAATATAACTGTTTTTTTTTTAAATAAAATGAAGTGACAATCGAATTTACAGTTCGCCTGATGGTAAGTGGCTTCTGGAGTCCGTGGACCGTAGACAGAGAAACCTATAGACAAATTGACGCCTTCTTTCGCATTCGTACACGAAAAGGATAGATTTATGCATACGTCTTGCATAGAAATGAGATAGAGCGGTGTGATTGTTTGTCCCTTTCTCCGTGCCGGTTTTTTTGTTTAGCAAAGTCTACAGTTTGCTAAACAACTTTAACAGCGTAGCGATTTAAGGAGTTTACAAGTTGGTTTAAGTGAGAAAAAAAGTGTTTTGTGAGCTTAAGATTGTTGAATCTTGTTCAGTTCAGTTCTTAGAACAATTAAAATTTTTATCTAAATGTGTTTAAAAGTCACAAAGATTATTGTATAACCTAAAAATTCGTTATCGTTCTTTCTCACTCGAGGCCACGCTGATCATTAGTCTATAGGTTTCTCTGTCTACGCCGTGGACATTTGCAGTCAACTTCAAGCAAAAAAGGCTAAGGATGCGTCATCACCTCTGAGGACTAAGATGGAATACATCACAGACAAATTATACTGGCTCTCTAAAAATAAAATCCTAAGTATTTTCAAATGTGTTAAATCGCCTGCCGCATTTACACCATCACAACCACATGAACACCATCAGAAGAATGAGTATAAACATTCGATTTCAAAAAATGTAGGAGAACATCACATTATTCAATTTTTTATATTAATGGTTTTATTTCTAAAACCCACAAAGTAAAATATTCAAATATTTCATACAACGAACAAACAAACTGAAACACTCCCGTGCGTCAGGAGCAGTTTGCGTATACGTCAGAGAGGACATCTCTTCTTGACGCCTCGGCAGTCTTGAAAGTTCGGAACTGTCCATCCCTCGGCTACGCGTAGACAGCGACGACCATCCGCGCGTCTACGGGTGCCTCTATAGGTCCCATAGCGGCAATGCCGAAACAGACCGACTCTTCGACCACGTCCAAATGGCTACAGATTCTTTGCTACAGCAGATCCCCTCCGCAGAGATCGCGATCCTCGGCGATTTAAACGCCCACCATGCCGAGTGGCTTGGTTCACGTTTAACCGATCATGTGTGGAGATTTGTTCATGATTTTGATTTGGCATATGGTCTGACACAACTGGTTACTCGCCTATGCGGATTCCAGATGTGGAGAACCATGCACCTTCCCTGTTGGACCTTCTGCTCACCTCTCACCCGGACGGATATCAGATTTCCGTCGACGCCTCTTTAGGCTCCTCGGACCATTGTCTTGTCCGGAGTGTGGTGCCACTCACGCTGAAATCCCGGTTGCATTCTGCAGGCTGCCGCCGTGTTTGGCACTATTGGTCAGACGATTGGGATAGGATGCGGTCTTTCTTCTGCTTCTCGCCGGACGGTCCCAAAGTTGTTGCAGATTATGTCGCTGATGTGGTACTTCTGAAGTACCACATCACCAAACCAAACTACCAACTGGTATGGAACTTTTTATTCCTTCCTCTGTGGTGCCCATCGGAGGCAAATCTCAGCCATGGTTTGGTCGCTCCTGTAAAATAGCAACATGCTATAAGCAGGAATGCTACTAAGCCTGGGCTGACGCAGCAACGTCCCGGAATGTAAACATGCTCTAAAAAGCGCTCAAAAAAGAAGTATAATTCCGCCTCCAGGTCCTTAAAAAGAGTCATTGCCAAGGCAAAGTCAGAGCACATAGGCAGAATTGGCGAGAAACTAGTTCGCGTCTTTTCCGGTACTCTTACTCTCTAGGCGTAGTCCCAAAATCATGGCAGACGGCTTTAGTCCAGCCGATTCCTAAAAAAGGCGATCGCTCAGACCTGTCCAGCTACAGGCCTGTTTGTTCTCCAAAACAATGGAATCTATTGTAAACTGCCAGCTCATGAGGTACCTTAATAATCATCAGCTGATTAGTGATCGCCAATACGGTTTCCGTCGTGGTCGATCAGTTGGTGATCTTCTGGTCTGCCGGACTTAAGGCCTGGCCACGGGGATCGGCGACGCGAACGGCGTAGCGACAGGCGGGGCGAAAATTCGCGTGGCGCGATTTGAGGGCCACGAGAAGTCACGTTTGCCGCCGCGAGCGTCGCGGCCCGCGACCAGATAGGCCGAGAGTGAAATGTCTTTATCACAGTTATCTCGATATTGCTTAGAAAGTAATTGTTTTTTGATTCAAGACATAATATTTGGAAGAGATTGCGGAGTACTCGATTTGAATAAGAATCGGGTTATAGATGGAGAATTCCACAACAAATAGAATACATCTAGAAAAAAAAATTTCGAGTAAATACCAGAATGAGTGTTGAAACCTGCGATTATATTCTTGTTAATATTCAACCAGACTTGGAGATAAAAGTCAATGCGGATAGAATTTTAAGTTGTTTTTGTCGGCCCGGCATTTTTTGCAGCGAAAACAACTAAAATATTTTGTTCCCTATATTATTCGCCGCGTCTGCCGCCGCGATTGCCGCCCGACCTGTGGCTTGCACCGTACTGATTCATACATTTGTTTCAGTCTCCCGCCGCGTCGCCAGTCGCCCACGCGATTCGCCCGGTAAATTTCGCCGGTCGCGTCGCCACTCGCCGCTACGCGTGGCATGCTTCATACATTTCTATACATTTGTTTTAGTCGCTGGACGCCTCGCCGTTCGCGCCGCGCGAATTTTCGCTACGGCGAATGTCCCGTGGCCAGGTTGTTATAGATGGGCGGGGGCAGTAGAGTCCAAGAGGGAAACGAAGCATTGGCCGTTAGTTTGAACATTGCGAAGGCCTTCGATCGGATTTGACACAAAGTGCCTCTTTCGAAGCTCGCTTTGGGCTTCCCGAGAAATTGTGCGATTGGATCACCAGCTTTCTTGCAGACCGGGGCATGAAAGTCGTAGACGGTGCAAGCTCCGATTACAAGCCTATTAATGCTGGTGTTTCACAAGTCTACATGCTATTATCAATGCTGTTTCTTCTGCATATCAATGATATGTTGCAAACCTGTAACATTCATTGCTATGCAGATGACAGCACTGGTGATGCTCTGTACACCGGCCGTGCCAAAATTTCTCGGGAAAACGTCTCCGAGTACCGGGATAAACTTATGTATGAAGTCGAGTCTTTGCTGAACAGAGTCTCGGATTGGGGGCGACTAAATCTAGTCCAGTTTAACCCACAGAAGACACAAGTTTGCGCATACCGCTAAAAAGAACCCCTTTGTCGTATCTCCTGTTTCAAGGCACTCCCCTTGTTGCCTCAGCCAGTATCGGAATCCTCGGCGTCGACATATCGAGTGACATGCAATTTTGTGGTCACTTTGAAGAGAAGACCAAATTAGCCCCCAAAAAGCTTGGCGTGCTCAGCAGAGCGGGACAGTATTTCGTGCCGGCACACCGCCTGCAACTTTACAAGGCGCAGGTTCGGCTCCCCAGTACCAACTCCTTCCACTTGGCCGCATCCAGCGCAGAGCGGCTCGAATCGTTGACGGCCGAGTGCTTTCCGATCGGCTTTTATCGCATCTATCACGGAGAGTGCTCTGAGGAATTGTTCGGATTAATCCCAGCCGCCAAATTTCATGAACGCGCTACGCGGCAAACCTCACGATACCATCCACACAATCTGGACGCTTGGCGGTCCACCACTGTACGTTTCACTAGGAGTTTTCTTTTGCGTACGACCTCTCTGTGGAATAATTCACCACCGGCGATTTTACCGGACCGATACGACCAGGGAACCTTCAAGAAAAGAGCTTACTCCTTTCTAAAGGGCCGGCAACGCACCTGCAATTCCCCTGGTGTTGCCGTTGTTTATGAGCTGCGGTAGTCACTTAACATCAGGAGAACCGTATGCTCGTTTTCCCCTCTTCTATAAAAAAACAACAAAATAACAAATCCACTTTTAGTTAATATAGTTATTGTAAACATAGACCTCCTTTATATAGATTGCCTCATAGGGGATAGTTGCTACGCTTAAGAAGCGGGTTGGAAATCGCAGTTTTTAATGAGGTATTATCAGGAACATGCTGATGTCCATTTCCTGTTACTTCATCACCCTCTGTCGCCTGTTATGCCTCTCACCCCCGAGATGACATGGGGTTATGTATGGATTTTAGGAGGAAGAGAGAATGGTACTACGCTCCACTCCCATGAAAGGTAATACACCGTTCTTGAGAAAAATTAAAAATAAAATCTCATAGACCTAACCTCAAAATGATAATATTATGTCTCTTTCCGGCATGAGGGGAGAGCGGGGGTATCCCCTAATTTAACTGAAAGGATTTCCGGGCGGTAAAAAAACCAAGAAGGATGTGGCATCATATATATCTCATTTACATGTATGCATCACATACATCATATTTAGAGAGTGTTTTAACTTATTCTGAAATATTTAAAAAAGTATGCTCCACAGCTAAGGCTTTACATTTAAGCAACAAAATTAAAACTGCATCCAACAAAATTAAAATGACATGGAGTATAATTATCAATGAAACGGGCAATGTTAAACCACGCAACTCTCTCTTCAACTGAATATTAAATAATAATTTGACTCAATCTGATCAAGTAGTTGCTACCGCTTTTGAGAAACATTTTACTGACGTTCCTTTTTTTGACAAAAAAATCATTAAATTCTTCTCCTACTATCGCCGAATCATTGCTTAAACAAAATGTAAAGGCTTGTCCAAATATTTTTAAATTCCATAGAGTATTGCCAAAAGATATCAAACATTTTAAAACTATTGATGTTAATAAAACGGCCGACTTATGGCGGATTTCCATTAAAGTTATTGCATCCGTAATAGGAAATAGCACCTCATCTAGCCCCTTTTTTAATTCGAGCGTCGAAACAGGTGCGTTTTCAGATTTAATGAAACATAGTAAAGTTATGCCTTTATTAAAATCTGGTAGTACATCAGACCCCGCCAATTTTAGACCAATTTCTGTACTACCAACTTTAAGTAAAATTTTTGAAAAAAATATTTTGCATCAAATGATAAGTTTCTTTAATAAAAATAAATTTCTCCATACAAGTCAATTTGGTTTTACAAGGGGTCACTCGATAACCGATGCCGGAATTGAGCTTGTAAAGCATATTTTTGTGCATGGGAGAATTCAGAGGATGCTTGGGGTATATTTTGTGACCTTTCCAAGGCCTTCGACTGTGTTCACCATGAGACATTAATCAGGAAGCTACACTATGGTGTCAAGAACACAGCGCTTAAACTAGTTATTTCATATTTAAGTAATAGAGTGCAGAAAGTTGTTATCAATGGAAAAATTCTTCCGGATGGCCCCTACAGATGGGAGACCCTCAGGGCTCAATTCTTGGCCCATTTCTATTTTCAAAAAAAAAAAAAATCCGTAAAATTCAAATTTCCGGTGAATTATGCTATATATTTGAAAGCTAGCAATATGGTACAAGACTCCATTTTATTCTGCCCCGATCCCAAGTTTCAGCCAGTCGCTCCGAAAAGTAGGGCGTGTGCTGCGCAGTATAAAACAAGGTAATTTTTGAATTTTTTTCGTCTGTCCGGTATTTTCCTATCACTTTTATTTGCGATTTTTAGCGACGTCCGGTCTTCTCCTTGATAGCCAATTCTCCATCATTCGTATAAAAAATTATGCCTTGTCTTCGTACACGTTTTAAGCAGAAACTGTTGAGTTTTGAAAATAAAAGCTTCTTATAGCTAAATTACGTGTAACCATTAACGATTTGCGCCATGTTTCAGAAATCTGACGTATATAGATGTCGAGAAAATAAAGTTTTTGCCAGACCCTTTTAACTAGTCGAAAATCCGTCCGGTATTGCCCCAACGCACCTTTTGTATTATTTGCTGATGATACTTAATTGATTTTTAAACTTAAACGTCAATCATTTAAATGTGACGAAGTGAATAATGCTATATCGAAATTAGTGTATTGGTTTAACGGTTATAATCTACATTTAAACGGCAATAAAACTAAATGTATTTTTACAACAGCCAATGTTAATAATCCGTGTACCAATGTATTTTTAAATGGGGAAGAACTGAGTCCTGTTGAGTCCTCGGTTTTTCTTGGCATCACTCTCGACGTTAAGCTTTAGTGGAGCCCTCATATATCTAAACTAGCAAGCAGACTAAGCTTAGAGATCTAAGAATAGAGATCTCACTAGTGTCGAGACAGCTAGATTAGTTTATTTCAGTTACTTCCATAGCATATCATATGGAATTTTGCTATGGGGGGATGCGGCTGATTTAGAAACTATTTTTGTTTTGCAGAAGAGGGCCATTAGAGCTATTTACAACCTTAAACCGAGAGAGTCCCTTAGAGAAAATTTTAAAGAAATAAATATATTAACTTTGGCCTCTCAGTATTTTTATAAAATATTGATGTATGTTCACAAAAATAAAGGTAGTTTTAGTAAAAAAAAGTGACATACGCTCTATAAACTCTAGCAACAAACACAAGCTGGTGCTACCAGTTTCTCGACTCCACAGAATCAGTAATTCATTCTTGGGGCAATGTATACGCTATTACAACAAAGTCCCAGAAAATATACAAGATCTCTCTATAACCAAGTTTAAATATTTAATTAAACAAAAACTGTATAAAAAGGGTTATTATGATATAAATGAATAAATGGTTGATAATAACCCCTGGGAATGAGATGGTCGCTTCCAAGCTATTTCTAAAATAAATTTTGTGACCCTTGACATTGTAAAATTTATAAAAAGCTTCTTGCTGGTTCTTCCCATGACAGAGGTTTTTTCCGAACTGGTGGTAACGTAAAATATTGACTTTCAATAAGAATTACTTATTATCTATGTTGAATAAAAAATATTCTATTATATTCTATTCATGTTATATTATATTAGGCTTTAAAAAAATTAAAAGCTGATTTCAAAGTTCTAAAAAGAATATTTTATAGAACAGAGATGTCAAATATCAATAAAGCGTTGTTATACCATCAATGTCAAGGAGGCGAGAGAAGTGTTTGGATCATGCTAAATGGAATTGTATAGCCTCTGCCTACCCCTAAGGGTGACGGGCGTAAGTGTATGTTAGAACGAGTGTATGTGTCTAACATTGCTTTTTCCAACAGTTAATTTTTGCAAACTGATAGCTGGAATTATGATATCATGCGCAACTTTAAGAAAATTAAGGAAATCATGACTGTATGCCAATATAATCATAAAAAGCTCACTTCATGATAAAAATAAAACACAATGTTATTTTCTAACACTTTATTTCCGTCAAACAGCTTCTAAGCTTGCAATAGCCATCTTTAATGCACCTTCCCTTGATACATTGCCACCAATAAAGCCTGTGCTGTGACAGAAAATGCATCCGTCGATACCGGTGACTTCGCTCAACATCTCATCTCTGACACCCCACCAGTCTTTATGTAATGGTTTCCTAAAAGTAGAAGTAAAAACCCTTAAAGCATACTAAATTTTGACAAAACTCATTCTTTTATAAAATAAATGTGACCAAAACAAGCACACAGACCATCTGATAAAATTTACTAATACAATTACATTTACTAACAGTTTATCATTAGTGACGCGATACTCAATGCTCAATAGTTTATTGAATATCATGGTGCCCTGATATTAAAAAAAGGCCAAGAGACAACCTCGGAGTCTATTGAGCACAAAATACTTGAAAAGACGAGGATATATCGGAATATAATAAAGAAAAATATTGAAATTGACAGATGGAGACGATTTTGCCTCCATCTCCTTCTTCGACCACAGAGTTCTTTCGGATCGACACTGGCGCACGAGCGTAAGAGCATACTCTTTTTTAACCTTTTGAGCGCCACGCCAAAAACGCATTACCGTGTCCTGTACGCCAAAGCGAAAATTGAACAAAAATACCTACGAAAAAATAGTGTTGCCAAGAGTTTATATATCGATAACACAAAATAACTTTATTTTGTTGGGTTTTTATGCAATAAATGACTTTATAATCTGGTATGATTTATTTAATCTTGAGCTGTCTTCCACTCTTTTTATATATGTACTTTGTACATAAATAAAAACAAACAATAACAATAAAATAATAGTAAACCACAACACTACTCTTTATCGTGATGACGTCACTGTCACGACTGGACGACAACGGCGTAGCTGACCTTACTTTTTGAAAATTTCTTAGAGATGTAGCCGTGTCGCACGTTGTGTATCGATTTCGAAATCGATCTAACAAAATATACCAAGATCGACTCAAAAATATTTTATGTGCCGGGGAGGCGTAGGCCAAGTGAAGCACAGAAGAAAAGTCTTACCTCTTATGACAATGGGGGTTTGATATGATGCTGATGCTACCAGACGATTTTGAGATAATCATAATCTTTATTGCAATCAAATGGTAACAACAGATGTGATTTTTAAAAAAAATAGTCCACATTATTTAAACACAGTTTGGGCGTAGCAATTGTAAAAATATTAATTATTTTTAAACTACAATATAAAATTTCAATAATAAATTACATTATTAGATTATATTATTCTAAAATTCTGTAAATTTAATTAAATTAATAATCACAATGTCAAGTAAAAAATTATTATTATTATTATAAATAAATTTAAGTAAAAAATAATAATTGAATAAAAAAAATTAAATTAAATTAGATAGGCACAGGCCGAAATTGTCCACACAAATTAAATAATATGTGTATCAAAATATTCATTTAAATTATAGAAACATACAGTAGAGACTAGAGCTATGCAAAGCAAGAGTAGATTTCGGCAACAGTAGCCTACTTTTACGGTAAATACGGTAAATAGTTCTGGGTGGTTTTTTTACAAATTTGCATGTTTCCCAAATATAAATAGTCGTCGACGACGTCGAGTGACGTCAAAGTCAAAATTTTAAACTTTTTGAAGTGGGGCTTACAACTTTTTGGAATTTTTATGTTTGCCAAGATTCTTATAACTTTTTTTTGCATTATAAATAATTGCTGTGCATCTTTACTATTTCCCCACAACATGACACCGTATGACAGCCACGAAGATGTGTATGCGTAATATGCTGACAGAGCGCTGGGGACATCTGTGGTTTGCTTTATTTCTCGTAATACATAAGTGAATTTTGATAGCCTATTTTTTACTTTATTTATATGGGCTTTCCAGTTTATATGGCAGTCGATTTCCAGGCCTAACAAGTAGAAGTTTTCAACAGTTCCTATAGTTATATTATTATAAGTAAAAGCGATATTTAGTGGTGATTTTTGAACTGGTCGGAATTGCACAATTTTGGTTTTATTAAAATTAATCTCTAGGTTGTGATGTGTTGATGTGTACCAATTTGTAACCTGGTTTAATACTTGATTCAATTTATTATTTAAATTCTGGTCTTTTGTATGCGAAATAAGAATGGAAACATCAGCAAATATAATAGAGGTTTCAGTCAATACCCTAGATTGAGAAATAAAATCGCACAACACAAAATATAAAATTGTTCTTCATATCTTAAGAAAAAAATTAACATTTATTATCCATAATTTTATATTATTAAAATAAAAAAAAAATCATCATCATCGACGCTTTCCAAAATACGAATGAGTTCTGAGGAATCGTTCATGTTGCACTGCACTACTTTTTCCGTTATTCGTTTATGACGTCATCAGGGTGTCGTCTACCCTTGACAATGGCGCCCAATGAACTGATAATCGATGATGCGCTAAGGATGCGCCAGAGTTGAGATATTAGATTTATTATGCGAAGTCGATTTAATGAAATTTTCTTTTATTTATGTAGCTGATGATATTTTTACGTTTCTTACCTTTTGTTTTATTCAAATATCAATAATAATTTTAAAAAATAACACGTTTGCGTTTAATTTTGAATAGTTTTCAATAAATCCATGCCTAACGTATTACAACACTAGTGGTCAAACATAGACGACTTTGGCGTGCTGGACATAGTATTGGCTTAGATAAAAATCCATTTTTTTTAGTTCAATGTTTCTTACTACTTGTGGCTCTAGGAGACCTGTTTTTTATACTCATATGTTGCTGGGTTATTCTTTTTTGAGGAGTGCAGAATTAAAATACCAGTAATAATTTTCCAATATCTATATTTCATATTTTTATGGGCCGGGTTTTTTATCAACTATAGACGTCAGGGCCCGAAGGTGCTGGTCAAGTATAGGCGACTTTGGCGCCCAAAAGGTTAAAAGGCCGGCAACAAATACCTGCAATTGCCCTAGTGCTGCCGTTGTTCATGGACGGCGAAAGGCATTATTATGAATACATGACTTAAAATCATTTTTGAGAAGATTTTAAGGTCAAAAAATCCAGCGTAACAAACCCGTAGATTGTTTTTTTAAATTATAACCAACATTTCTTCAACATGCCGGTTTCCTGAAGATGTATTTCTTCAACAACAAGCATGAAGTAAATTACCAAATAGTTTGTCAGGGAAACAATTTGGTCATTGTACATGAACAATTTATACTCCGCGCTATCATCTTAACTCTTAAGCTCTTGTCTTAACTTTATTATCATCATCAGCCCACAAAAGTTCAATACTGGATATAAGCCTCTGCCAATGTAAGGATTTGCCATAATCATAACGCTTGGCAACCAGATTGACGATTGATCATCGCCAGTCTGAGTATTTTACCACTAGCATAACTGCGACGAATTTATCGGAAGCTATAAGATTAAATAGTCTAGTTGATTTTCTTACACGACACAACTTACCTTAATACAAAGCTAATCGGATCAATAGGCACCGCTTGTATTCTCCATGATTTCGGCTTGTCATTGAAAAGTACATATTTGATTTCATGTCCAATGCCCATTTCCGTCTCCAAATCAAACAAATGCTCCTTCCAGGGGAATCTTTCTGTAAACTCTAATATCTGCCCTGAACCGTGCACCTCGAATCTCCTTTCTAAAGAAGATTTAACGAAATCCCTTGCTGGCAACCAAACTGATATGGAATAGTTGACTGTATAAAGAAATTCTTTTAAAACCAAATCCATTGCTTTTTTAAAAACCTCATCGATGTTAATTATTTGTTTACTATTCCATTCTGGATTTAATCTACCAACTTGTGCGCTTAAGTGTGTACGGATTTTGTACATAGGCTCTTCTTTAGTCATTGGAACACCGTTGTCTATGCCATCTATCTCCTCTATTAAGTTTTCATAAACCTTTTTATAAATGACTTTCAAATTCTCATCAGTTAATGGTGCATCCTTTGGTTCAACAGTGCGAATTATTCTTTCACCATAGTAAGCATACACAAGACCTGCAGAGCTGAGTCTGAAATAAAATTGAAGAAAAAATTACTATAACTGATACTTCATAACCCTTCAATCTCTAAGCGGTGCAATTCGACCGCGGCGCTATTTCGTCAAAATTCAGATTTGACCGCGCACCCACAGCACCCAGTTTTAAACCATTAAAACTTATATTTAAAGCTTTTAGAGACTTCTTTTCTATGAAGAAGTTTGGCATTATATAATTAATGTGAAATTTTCTATACTCTAGTGCAATAGAAACAGTTATACTATGGATATTTATTTATAATCTACGTTCATTCCGTACGCCATTTTCGCGTGAATGTTATTGTGTTGATTTTTAGATTTTTCTAGTGTTTTATAAGTGTTTTAGTAAAGCTTTTGTGTGAATATAATTTATCTTTTTACGTAAATAATTTCAAGTAATATATATTCAAATAATTGTGATTTTCACGCTGCCGCCACTGCCACATTCCTTGGTATGTTTTGTTTTTGTTATCAAAATATAAGTCTTTTTAATGAAGTAAACCTGACTTTTATATAGAGAATTTTGTATAGATTTCATAATGCCAAACTTCTTCCTAGAAAAGTAGTCTCTAAATATATGTTTTAATGGTTTAAAGAGCTGTGGGTGGGTGCGGTCGCATGCGACCGCTCGGGATTTGACGGACGCATGCAACTGCATGGGAATTTTAAGGGGACTGAGGAGATAAACCAATTTAAAATTATGTCTGATACAGTCCAGTCTTAACTTATGAAAACTAATTTTTAAAGCTTTTTAATAAAATATAATTATGTATATTACGTATTACAAAGCTGTGGAATTTTTTACACATGAAGTAAGAAAAGCGAGAAGTAACGTACAAGCATCGACAAAAGTGAGAGACCGCAGACATCTAATACTACGATGGTCAATGCTGCCTGTCTAGCACGACAATTAAGACAAATCTTTCCTAAAATAGAAGAGGCCGTTCTCCAGCCGTAGACTTTTACAGGTTGACGAAGAAAATAGAATACAAGATGATTTGATATCATTGAAGTAATATGTACTTACGTATTACTTAAGTACATAATACTAAATGAATGAGGAAAGAATGACAAAGAAAATTTATGTTGCAGAAGTGAATGGCAGAGTCGGAAAGGGACGTCCTAGGCGAAATTATATCGACCAAATTGGCGATTTATTGAAAACGGGCCAAATTAGGAGTACCCTTAACCGACGAGCATGTATGCGTAGGTGAATGGATGTGAAGGAGGCGAGAGAGGTGTGTCAGGATCGTGCCAAATGGAAGTCTGTAGTCTCTGCCTACCCCTCTGGGTGACAGGCGTGAGTGTTTATGTTATGTTATATGTTATGTACTTACGTACTAGAACAGCTATCTCAAACAAAATGTGCGCTACTCTGTGTTCGCGCGGTTGTTTTTTTATCATAGAATAAATATAGGTAGAATGATCCATAGGTAATAGTAGATTGTATTGTTAAATAGGTAAATTATATCGAGAAAATATTTAAATTTCGTCATTTATTTTATATTTGCTTATTTAATATAATATTACATAATATTATATCACAATTACATTTTAATGATATTTTTATCTGAATATTTTAAAAGGTATCTATGTAAAATATTTAAAAAAAAACATACGAAATGTATGTTTAACAAAACTTATTAACATAACATTTAAATTACAAATATATTTATTTGAATTGTGATAAGAGTCGTTCATAAATTCTGGGCACGCGAGAGTTAAAAATGGATGAATTTATACCACTTTGACTTTAATGTGGAAACCTAAAAATAAAATAAAAGAATAATAAGCAGATTTAAACATGAAAAATTTAGCCTAATTATAATAACTTATATATGTTTCTACAAAAAATGTGTATATAATATATTCGTCCTATACTAATGTACCCACAGAAATGTCGCATCTGAACATATTAATTTCATAATCTATATTCCATGATATGTTGGTTGTTGGTCTCTAGGAATAATTTGTTTTATTATTAATCTTTAATACTTTTTTAATTGTATCTTATTAACAGATGAAAAGTAATTCCTTGGTTTTTACTGACATTTCTTGAATGATTTGCGCAATATCCAAGTACACACGACGGCATATTTTATCATGAGATTTTTTTAAATCAACACGACACGTGACAATTCTACAAGCGCCTAGCGAGTGAATGATTAAAGTGCGGTGTATGCACCATAGTTGAGTGGAACAGAGTAGCTGAACGCAGTGTCGCCTCTAGTACGTAGTACATAATAGCTCAATGTTTGATATAAATATACTCCCTTCTTTTAGTTTACCATATATAGGCAGCTAACAGTGGCGAAGCTAGGGCTCCAAACTAGGGCAAGCCCAAGATATGGTTGTGTTTTTTTAGCAGTTTTAAAAACACATCAATCTTGATCTGTTTCCACTCTTCAGTTTCGTAATCAGTTCTGTTGAGGATGTGTTTAACAAAGCACACACAATGCATGCTACTGCTAGATAGATTGTATGACATATGTATAATACCTTCGGTGGCTTTGAAAAAAGCCGTTTGGGTTTGCTTGAGCGAAAAAAAAGATATATACATACAATACAATACAGGAACAAAAGAAAAGCATGAAAAAAGTACTAACAAATTATGTACAAAATTAAAAAAAAAACAAAAAAAAAGTCTTTTAAACCAGGGGAGGAATACAATGAAATCAATTGGTTTTTCAATGTTTGTTTATCAAAATGTTTTATTTAATTTTCAAATAATGAATCTAATGCCTCTAAAGGAAAATCTGAACGATATTTTTCGAATAGTTTGTTGTTGAACAATTGGAAAATTTTAATTTGAAAATTTCAGAATATCAGCCATTAATTTCTGAAGATATAATTAGGTATCAATTATTTCAACAAAAAGTCGTTTGTCAGACAGAATGTCTGAGCACAGCGCACATTGCATCTCAAACGAGGAGCAGAGTTATTTTGTAATGTGTTTTCATAAATGTGATCAAAATCTGACTGAAATTCAGTACGTAACCATGTCTGAAACTTCTTTATTTTATTACTGCAATAATCGACATCAACTTGTGATTTTTGTAAAATATTGTACAAGCAGTCGGTTTTTTCAAATACCAGGTAGAAAATTGGAAGAAAAAAATTGAAATTAAATGAACTCAATGTGTTTTCAAAATCTCGGCGGCCATGATCGTATCGCCGTCCCAGTTTTGCAGATTGTCGCATATATCCGAAAAAAAATTTAATCAGATTATCTTTTTGTTTGAATACTGTATTCACAATTCGTGACGTATACGTCCAACGAGTTGCGGGGGCATTAGGCAACTTTTTGCTGCAATGTGCATCATAAAAAGTCGACCGTTTTGTGCTGTTATTAAAAAAATAAATAAAGCCTGAAGGGCTGAAAAAAAGTGCTGACTTCCCCAATCCTGTTACAAGATTTAGATAAAATTAATGCCAAAATGTGTGCATTACACCAAATATACATGGCTTGGGGATAAATATCTTTAACTTTTTGTTGTACTCCATTTCTGACACCAGACATGACACTTGCGCCGTCATACCTTTGCGCAACTAGTTTTGTGGTACAGTCATGTATGTTTAATAATTCCAATATGATGCTACAAAGTGTGTCTGTTGTGCGACTTTCAGACACATATACATACTCCAAAAAACGGTCGTGAATATCGTTTCCATAATAATATTGGAGAATCAGACACAATTGCTCTCTGTGACTAACATCGGGAGTTTCGTCAATAATAATTGAAACGAATTTTGACAATTTTACTTCGTACTCGATGTGAGTTTTCATTACATCAGCGACAGAATGAATAATGTCATTTTAGATTGTACTAGATAAATAACTCAGCCGTTTGTCGCTTTGTTGATATTGCTTTTCTGACACGAGATCGTACTTCGAAAGAAGCGATACAAGTTCTAAAAAATTGCCTCTATTTAATGAAGTTTTCGACTCATCGTGACCTCTGAAATGAAGTTCTTGTTGTGCTAAATGGCAAACAATATCGACTAATCTTTGATAAAAACACTACGGTTGTGATCAACACGCATGTTATGTTTTGTAATTTCCTCTGCTAACTGGTGCGACAAAGATGTTTCAATCCGTTTTTTTTTCCAAAATTACTAAACGAAATTAATTACCGCATTCATGTGTTATTGAGAATTCATATGCCTTTTAATGGCTCAAGATAAGTTATTTAAATGATCATATCCAGTAGTATTCCAAGCCGTTTTGTCGTTGGAAAAGAATATACAACACCAACTGCAGGTGGGCAAAGTGTATCATTTTTGCGATTGGAACATTTGCATCTCGATCACTGAAATGTGGCGAAACACTGATATGTTTCATTTGGCTCATTTGGATCATCGACTCAAAAGATATAAAATACAGAATGTTACGAATACATTAAGTTACGTTGCGGGCGTTTATTACTGACTGATTCAGTGAAATGTTATGTGGCAACAATGCTGAATGATATGTGCTTAGGCTATTTTTTTACATATTATATAGTTATTGTTATTTATTGTGTACCGTAATAAGGTTGTATATATAAAATCGATCGTCCTTTATATTTTATCCAGGCTTAGGACTGGCGGCTAGTCCTTGATTTATTGTCAGCTAGCGTATTACTTATGATGAAAAGGAAGAAATAAGTCCCAAGAACTACGCAAAAAATCCTAAACAGAATCAGTATGTTTTCGTAAACGGGCCAGGGGTAGGACAGTTGCCTTGGACCACAAGAATTCAATTGAAGGTAGCGCATAATTTGTTTCCGAAAACATTATGTTTATTATTGGTCTAAGGGCTTCACAGATGTCGCTACTTTTTAAAAAGAAACTAAAATTAACTTAAAAATAAAATTAAATGCACGATAAATTTATTGGTGATTTTGTTTATAACAAATATTATTTTCACATTAAATAAAAACTTAAACATCATGAAATCAATCGATTATGATAATTATGATACTGGTCACCCTAAACTTCAAAACGTCAAATATTCAAACGAAAATGAAAGTCAAAATGGTGGCTACTTTTTGCGTGTGCGCATCGTTATCTTTCTTGTTTCATTGCAAATACCCCATAAATACCAGTGTACTTACTGAAACTCTTTTACCTACTTTTAATAATATCAAAAACAGTATTACAAAAAGTAGGCAGTAAAACTGTTTCAGTATGTATACGAATTAAAGAACAATATTATACATTTTACTACTATAGTAGAGGTATATGTAGAGCTATATATATATAGCGAATTAGTTCGGATTCAATTTGTAGGAGGCGCTAGTAGTTCAATTTTGTCTGCAATAAAATGTCGTCACAGGGCTCTCTTTTCCTGTATATACTTATTATACTCTTTGAAACGGGCGCAAACGAACATAAACAATTTGATAAGTGTCGGATCAACGTACAATGACAACTCGATAATGTAAATATATGCAAAAGACGATCGTATAGTATTTGATACGTAAGCGCCTTGGTGGTCATTTTTACGTGCATGATTAACTATAGCGAAAATCCGTACGAGTTGAGTGATACACTCCTTATTTGTTATCTCTTTCTGACTTGTATAGATTATAATTATTTCGCGCGCTCACTCGCCACTCTCTCGCTCGTGGCTCAAACGCATCGCGAGCGAGACGCGTTGCGCTAAATGAGCATAGAGCAAAGTAATAATGATGCATTTGAAACGTTGTTACTGAACCAATCTTTTGAATCACTTCAGTGATTCGAATCAGTAAGTCAGTTCCTTAAAGAGTTACACACGCCTAACACCAACAGTACAACTTATTGGTATGTGAGCAGCCAACAGCCCAATAAGTTTTATAAACAGATCTATTAAATTGCCGTTTGTGGGTTTTATTCGTCTGAGAAATGCACAGATCAGGCGTTGGTTTCGGCGAGGATATAAGCTGTTTTTTCTCAACAAAGTTTAAAGATTTTACCTTTTCCTCCCCGATTAGCACTTTAACATACTTCGATTCATTACAAGGAACATTCTTTCCCTCCATTTTCACTAAAAATCTTTAAAAAAGTATAAATTTTGAACTCGCATTATTTTATATAATACATTCGCTCAAGCTCAACACACAATGTAAACATTGAAATGTGACGTGAACTTGCAAACAAATCGTCGGCGTCGCCCGCGCGCTTCCGCTCTCGACTAACTTCATAACTAACGTGACCATACGTCCCACTTTAGGCGGGACGTTCCTGATTTAAAGGTTTGTGTCGCGCTGTCCCCAAAATACGTAAAAATGTCTCGCTTTGACAAACAAAAGCGTGACAATCATGCAAACTCTGTCACCCGTGCCATCATTATGAAACCGCGCGTACTAGGTTTGCCAGTATGGCTTGACTAGTTACGTGATTATTCTAAAAAGGTACACTTTTGAATTTAAAGTAACGAAGTGACAATTTTTAAATAATCTACAATAAATTATCAAATAACATAAGTTATTTCCTATTATTGTTGAGAATTCACTTTTAATCATTAAAAGATTCAAACAACTATGTGTTTTATTTATAAAACTATATTAAAGGGCTCCATATTGAATTTTGATAACGGCGGCCATTCTCAACGGAGAATAGCCATGTGCGCATCTGGATTATATTGCCCAAGTTAATTACTACTACTACCGAGAATTTTGTGACAGAAACACCCAATAAATGATTCTTGGCACAACTCAGGTTTCGAACTTGGGACCACATGATTATCAATTGCGTTTACGACCATAAGACCAAGAAGGCAGTCAAAGGTGTTAAAACTATAATAATTATTTTAAAGGCGTCCCGCACTGAGGAAAAAAATAAATGGTCACTTTATTCATAGCAAAAGCCGGGCTTTTTATCGCCATACTAATTGCTATTTATACAATCGTAGTTATATTTCGTTATCGAACATTTTGTCACAGCCCCTCTAAAAAGCTCACGCGTGCGAGAGAGACAACCAATCGCTCATTTCAACTCTCCTTATATGTATGACAGCAGTATCCCTAAGGCTACGAGGTCATGACCTGTGTCGAACAGAGCGCGCGGGAAATTTGAAATAGTTTGAAACAGTTTACGAGCTGTTTTATTACTTGATATTATTGATTGATTCAACTTGATAAGGCAAGCCGGGCTGCCCGGCTTCTACGGAGGCTTCGCCACTGGCAGTGAAAAATATCCAATACCCCATATCAACACGTGGGTGTCGTAAGAGGCGACAAAGGGAAACAAATCAAGCAGCTATGTCTTCCTACAACTATATAATAAAAAAAACCGCAGTTTCCAACTTATTTGCCAAACGTGGCAACTATGGCAAATATTCCTCCTGTGAGGCAATATAGTAGGTCTATGTTCAGTAGTGTAATTAAATAGGCTGTAACGGTAAGGTTGCAAACTCAAATCTCTTAAAAACAACTGTTTAGTTATTATATTATTTTTATATAGTAAATTCTTAAGTCGTGTTTTTTTTTCTTCTATACACTGCCATATGATCACCTTCAGAGGCTATAATGTAGAAATTCAGCTCTTACATTTTATTTGAAAGTTTTTACTGATCAGTAATTTCTGTGAAGCATTGTGTCAAATGTGTAAAAAACATCTGCATGTGCTGAAATAGCCGTTTACCTATCAGGCAGGTAGTTTTTTGTCATTATAATATTACATTATAATATCAATAAAATACCAATAGAAAGAAAATAATATGGGTTCACTATAAGACCATTAAATATTTATAGTAATTTGTTTTAATAATTTGGTAACATTAACTCAAACCCCTATTAGCTATTTCAAAACAAGTATTTTCATTATATATTAATCTAAGTACAGAGGAGAGCTTGTCGACGTTAGAAAAAAATATTATCTCAGGAATAAAGCCTATCTAGATAATCTTTGAAAGTAAAACATTATCTTAATACAAAATCTCATCTAAATTGTTGGAAATAATTTCTGAGAAACAATACGGTATTACACCCATTTTCAAAAATTGTTTTAAACAAATCCTAAAGTGATAATGAACCACTATAATTTTTATATAATTTTTTTAAACCAAATTAGTGCCATAAATATTACTTTTAATCTATCGTTTTTATTAGCGTGAAAACGCTAGCCGCCATGCTGTTCAACTCGTGACGTCACTGTCCTCGATTTGGCCGATTTTGCAAAGGAATAAGATACATTTTAATGTTTAATAATGAGTTATCATCTAAATCATTGTTGTGTTGTGCCTGAATGAAAAAATACGAGCATAAGAACGCCCGGAAAGTTATAGATTCAAGTGCCAAGTATTTAAGTATAAGAAATACTTCGTTAAAACTGGCAAGAAGATACCCAGTACATTGTCTACAAAAACCAAACTATTCTTCTGTGAAGATCATTTTGATGTAACTATGACTTATATTTAACTGTTGTTTAATACAAAACGAAACATCACGGGGTGAAGGGTATCACAAGCCAAATTTTGTAATAAATTACATGGTATTGTTTTTGTATATACAAAAGTTGGTAATAGGTATTTACATTGATGTTTTAACATTTCTGAACTTTAGCAGAACAAAAATTGAGATTGCATGCAAAACATTTTGCCACCATCAATTTATTTATCCTTGGTAGATTAGTACTTTCTGCTTTTACGAATTCATCTTCCATGATGCCTTTTCAATAAAACATTTTCAAAAAACTCAATAATCGTAATGGTTACTTGAAAAACTTCGAAACAACACAGCACGTTAGCTAGTTTTCTTAATCAGTGACACAGAACACTAATACCCTTAGGCGGCAACAGTGACGTCACGACAGTGTCTAATATGGCAGACAGCGTTTTGCAGATTTGAGGCACTGATGAAAATAATATTCTTAAAACTGAAATATAAAATTTTAACGCAATTTTATAAACAGAAATCAATTTTTCTCGTTTACTTTTTACAAAATCTATCATCATCATCATTATAGCCCTTCACAAGTCCACTGCTGAACGTAGGCCTCCCCCAAGCAATGCCACAAAGCACGGTCCTGAGCCACCTGCATCCATCGACTTCCTGCATGTCTTACCAGGTCGTCACTTCATCTAGTGGAGGGTCGCCCTACACTACGCCTACCGGTACGAGGCTGCCACTTGAGAACTTTTCTTCCCCATCGGTTATCGGTTCTTCGAGCTATATGGCCGGCCCATTGCCACTTCAGCTTACTAATCCGTTGGGCTATGTCGGTCACTCTGGTTTTACTGCGGATATCCTCATTTCCGAGTCTATTACGCAGAGAAACTCCGAGCATAGCCCTTTCCATAGCTCGCTGAGTGACCTTGAGCGTCCTCATACGGCCAGCAGTGAAGGACCACGTCTCAGAGTAAGTCATCACTGGCAACACGCACTGGTTGTACACTTTTTTTATTTTTACAAAATCTATCATCATGAATATATATTTTTTTATTTTATTTTACATGGTGTAAAATACCTTGTTTAACACGATAAAGGTATACAATATGACAATATGTCTTACATGCTGCAGCTATATTATGGTATATTATGGTGGTATAACACAAAGGGGTAATCTCGGCCGGGGTAGGACCACTCTCACAGACCAGTATAAAATAGCAGTTTAATCCTGCTGTCTTGCATATGGTGAGTGTAGAGGACAAAAGAGACCCATTTTACTGGAAATGAGGCATTTCATCTTAGTCCTCAGGGCTGACAATGCATCTGTATTCTGATTCCTAATTATTATTTATTTATTTTCCACTATACAATTATCTTTACAGGTTTATCACCTAATGCGATAATGTAGACAGCTATTTTACCAACTCCAACTACACAGTTACAAGCTAATAATTTTCGATTATAGATATGTACTTATTGCTATTTCAAACACGTATCTATATCCCAGAAGGACCATAACTAATTTCAAATAGAGCTCTTACTATGAACGTATTAAGAATAATTTAATAACTTCTTATTAAGAATAATTGTAGATTGCTGGGCCACATCATCTGCTTACCATCAGGTGGCCTGTGTACTGTTTATCACCCTTATTGTATAAAACAAAAACATGTATACAAAAGCTATGATGGACTATGGTTAGCATTGGACTTTGATAGGCTTTAATGATGATAACACAATACTTGATAATGATCATTATACTGGGTGGGGATTAGGTTATCACATTTTATAGCGCAGCAGTAAATGCAAGTTGATATATGTCTGTTGAAATAATAAAATAAACAATAATATAAAAAATAAAAAAGTGCATTTTTCAAACAAAATAAATAGCTTAAAATATTACACGAAATAAATCATCCTGGATAATATGAGTTTATTGACCTGAAGTGACCTGTAAAAACGGCAACGGCGCAGCGATACCTGCACTTGCCCGTTACATAGGAAATTAGGCACGCGTAGGGTGATGCTAATGCGATATTATCAACAAATCATAAACTTTATGATATTGTTTTATCCAAATAATCACTCTAATCTTGTAATCACTAAAATTTAATAACTACATCAAATCAAATTTAATAATTAAATGTTATTTAATGCTAGAGCCGCGTTTTGGTGGCATTCTCCGTAAATCAAAATCATGTCGGTTATCCTATCATATCGGTATTCCGACGACGTGAAATTGATACGAGGTATCTCAAAACTTAGAAAAAGTTCCCACTTCCCTAAGTTATTAAATATGATTTTCATCTAGCGTGTTATTAACGTGTCCCATCACAAACAAAAAAATACAAAACAATAAAAGTAAGGGTTCAATTTCGCATAAAATATCACCACTATATCACAACTATTATTATCCTATTAACGTAAACAAATCGAGAAACTTATCAGCGCGCAGTACCTTTGTTTTTAATTTGGCGCATAAGAATTAAGTCTTAAATCGTTTGGCTTAAGTACATTTTTGCTTGATCCTTTTTCTTTATTTGAGTTATTGGGATTGGCAATGTTTGAAACATAATTCGCCTTTGCCAGCCATGGATCCTTGACCTTTTAGTATTCGTCAGGTGATAAATATATGCATTTACATGATGTTGTTAATATTAAAACGAAAAAAAATTATTACTGGGCATAGGATGTTAATTGTTACATTTTTTTAATTATGTATGTTTAAAGAACGTTATTTAGGATAGTCTTTTCATTTAATGTGACATCTTCATCGTCACTCTGTATAAATAAAAGCTGCTCACTTGCAGTATAGGATAAACAAACTTACTTGACTTTATACCTATCTCCCAATTCTGGTTTCAATGTACTTAAAGTTTCATTAAACTCTCGTTGGTGATGATCATAACGCTTCTTCGAGTGATCAAAAACGGCGCCAATGTCAACAACTATGTCACAATCAATTAACTTCGTCATATCTCTGGTCCGAATTATATCAGCATCTTCATACTCAGGAAGGCGTTTAAGCATACAGCAAGCGAGAACTTCATCACAATGAAAAACACCATCATGAGTACCGATCTGTAAAAAAAGGAAAAAGCATATTATAATCACTTTATTCATAGAAATGAAAGAAGAAAAGACAAATTAAAAAAATTATGGTACAACTGGTGAGCCAGAGTCAATAATATGTAATAATAGACTTGTCACACATTGTCAGAGTAATTTTTGCTATGAAGTTTCCGTGGATGGGGTGATGGGTACTTTATGTTACAAAGATAAAACTTATTTTCAGACAAATTCAAATAGTTTTAGAAAATTACCTAAACAAGTATTACAAAACCCCTACCCCCTACTATTATTAGCCATTTAGTACCAATTTCAACTTTCAAAATTCCTACTATTTCAAATAAATATTTTTAAACCTTTGTTTTAATTGATAAGCTATTTATCAAAAAAAGTGATGAACATTTATTTAAAATCATATTATTATGAGAACAATTTTAAAAACGACGCTAAGCTAAAAACGTTATGGCTCAAATTCCAGCCTGCGCAGAATGTCGTACTTTTGTGTAGCTAATGCCAGCATAGCATAAGGTTGTGATCTTATGAGGTTTTGATAGATGTACCTATTTAATGATTTTCTTTTGATTGAAATTCTTGATCTTCTCTATTGATTGAAATTCAATAGAGAAGGAGGCTGGGTATACCACCTGCTTGGGATCCTATAATCAATAAAATTAAAACGAAACCCAAGCATACCACTGCAAGATCTCAGGACATAGTCAGTTAATTTTGCATAGATCGGACCATAAACAATAATTAAAAAAGCTGAATGTACTCTGGGTTTAACAATGACATCGGGACGTCAGTCATCTCAGTCCCCTGTGACCATGGGTGCTGGAAAGCGCCCGAAACGTCGGGAATTAAAAATAAAAGTAATTAAAAGGAAAATAAACGCGATAAAATCCGTAAAAGTAGTTTTTAATCAAGGTGTACCTATTGTTGGAAAGTTTTAGAAGCACAGTAATAAATTCGTAACAACTTTTAATTTTGAATCATGCATGCCACAAGCATGGAATGCATATTAATGCAGACAACAACAATTATTTTATTTTAACATTTTACTACTTACCTTACTGTGCTTTAGTTTTAAGCAGTTTGATCTTTCTTTTAAAACTAAACAATAAATTAAAGAAAATTATGAAAAAAAAAATTAAGCACATCAATTTCTTATAATTTAATTGACATAGACTGCTGCAAAACATGGTCCTGAGTCACTTTCCTAGTCATGAGTTTTTCATTTATGTTCTAAGTTCTAATTAGTATTACTAAGTCAGAGTTAATTATATTTATCGCTTATTTTTTTCTGTCTCAAAAAATAATTGAATATTTAAGGTGTTCTTAATATACATCAAATTTCCGATAGAAAAGCAAGTACATCTTTTGTTAAAATTTAAAATCAAAATCCAATTTTAAAACAGACAAATCGACCATAACTCCTTTAACTTTAAAATAAGTTATGTTCTAATTAGGGGTATTTATTTCAGTTTATGACTCATGTAAGGTATACATAGAGCTAAATAAATAAATAAAATTTCAGTTAATGACAGCCCTGATTTATATTACATGGCTGAAATTAGGTACTTCTTATTAGGTACGTAAAACCAAACATCAACCTGATGGCTTACATTATGCACTCAATGCATTTCATATATATAATTACATCCCCATTAATCTCCACTAAAATAAAAACTTGTAAATTTAAATAAAAATGACTGCATTACTACGTCTATAGTCATATTCATGCAAATCAAAAAACCTAATGATGAGTAAAATAAGCTTCATTTTATCAAGACCACAACTTGTAAAAAATTTGGAAATTGAAAGTCTTCCATTGCATTTTGATTTTTAATTTAAAGCTATTAAGATTTATAACTGTGTGATAATATTTGAAACATGCTTTCCTCCAGTCACGAATCATTTTTAGATGACAATATTTGTAGTGAAGACTACTAGAAACCTTATTTACAAAGTAAAAAGGCGAAAGGGCTGGAATTAGGGGCATGGCTGGTATTAGGGACATCCACACTACTCGTAAGTGGCAAAAATGTGATAACCTCATTTTAGGAATGGTCATTCACTTAAACTTTTTCTTTCCTCCTTTTGTCAAAGCAATCCGATTGAGGAACTTGTTTCCCTTAACTTTTAAGATTCAAAGATTCATTCTCTTTCTTTCCAAAACTAATTAAAAAATAATATTTAATTAAATATTGCATTTCTACTTAATAAAGGTATATTAAGTAGAATGCAACATATATTTTCTGTCATAAGGTTAAGATTTACATAATGGAGTATGTTACTAGAAAGAAAATTATATGGTGAATCGTGGTGAAAATTAAAAAATTATGGTCAATTATATCTTATATTGTCTAGTTGAAGCTTAAGTTTTGCATAGATAACAAGTGTGGCCTAATCTTATTCTACATATAACTGATGTTTGGAACCATTGTAGGATTTGAAAAACAATGGTTTACATTGGATCTCGGGTTGAATTTCTACATAATATTTTGTTATAGATTTTACATACTTATATATTATTTTAGAATTCCAACCTGATATTTGATGGACTTTCTCAAGAGAAATAAGGGCATGAGTTTAAGTTGTAAAATGCATTAGCCTTGTAAGTAGATGCTTGATTAGCCAAGGTATCAAGTTTCTTATCATCTATGTAACTGTGACTTATTAGCCAAGTGAACTTTAAGTTAATATTTTAGCAAAAACACTAATATAATATATCCTTTACTTTTTTTCAAAATAATTAGGAATATGGATTTCTTTTCAAATTAGATTATTTTATTCTTGATATGAAATATAAGTCTGTAAAAACAATACATTATGTTCTTTAGTACACTTTTATGAAAAAAATTGCTTCTAAAACAAGTGGGTAAGGTTTACAATTTGGTCGCCTGAATTAGGGGGTGGGGGGTGGTGTGGGGGAGGGGAAGAGTTGTAGAGTCACCCCCTAATATTCCCTTCCTGCCGGACGTGCTTAGTTTTTATTTATAAATTTTTAAAAATCTCATTTTGAGGTTATGTTTCGTAATTTTTATGACAATTTTAACCTGATTTATGGGGAGAGAGAGTTGGGGGACGGAAGCCCAAAGCCCACGCCCACGCACTCTGAAGTAGGTGCCCACGAAGCACTGCTGAATGGTTTCTAAAAAAGTAACCACGAAGAGGATGACTATTCGCTTGCTCACACGACCCCTTCATCCCCATTCTAAACTAACCTGTCAGAGTCAGGGTGCCCCACGTCCCAGGCTCGCTTTGCTCGATATTGCACTCAATATAACACCAAAATATTAACTTTTATAACTACTTTATTTTATAAACATAATTTATGGCTGCCACCATTTGTAAGAAAGGATGTTTACGATATTTAGCAGTATTCCGCTGCTTAAATAATCCACTATTCACCAAAATTCTGTAACCCGGAAGCAACCATACAAAGTACTCTGTGAAAGCAATGGAATGACGAAAATCTGTCAAAGAATGACAAATGGCCTAGCGATTAATTTTACACATTTTTAAATCGATTCGAATCGAAATCTTAAAGATCGATTTCACAAAAATCAATCTATTTTTGATTTGTGTTTAAAGTTTATATTTACAATATCAAAAGATACAATAAAGTACAGATAACATTGAATGATTGAATTGAAAAACTGTCATTCTTTACAAGTTGAGGTACATTCAACTAATTGTAAATAATTTTATGAATCTCAATAAAACAGAAAAAGATTTGATCTCGATTCTTTAGGGTGAAATACCAATTCACTAGATCAATTCAGTACTATATATCGATATGACATTGACAGATGAAACATAGAAAACATAAGAATATTTAATTAATTAGTCATTTACCAATATTTTTAAATAATAACTTATGCGATTTTTGCTGCTACTTAAATACTTCAATGCTGCTGGAGCAGTGTTGAAGTATTTAAGTAGCAGCAATCTTGACCCCCCACAGTGACAGAATCTTCAAATTCAGGCGACCGAATTGTAAACCCAACCCATAACTGCTTCACTGAAATTTTATAGGTGTCAAAGGGTGTAAAAGGAGTCAACCACCCTATTTACTTTATCTTAGTATGGGTAATAAGAAATTTTGCTGAGACTTAAAAGAACCCTTAGTCATCCTAAAATAACTAGTAAATAATAACACAGAACTTCAAATGGATTCTAACAGAAGATCATATTTCGAAATATGGGAAAGTGAAAGGCCGACACCAATGTAGTATTCTTAACATAGGAGCAATGCAGTTTAGAATGAAGTGGATGGAAGTTATTTATTTTAGGAGTTACGCATTTAAACTTTAGCAAATGAGATTTAACTCTGCAAATTTAAGGATAGTCCCAAAAAGAAATTAACTTTATACAAAAAATCAACTCTTATAACTAGTGAATATAAGTTAACTCTTTAACCACGTTTAGCTTATTTTAAATTTTACATTTTGTAAATCACATCATTTGACAATGAATAATATTAATAAGCAAAATATTAATGAACATAATAGCAGATAACTTGAATCAGAATTTATGAATTCGACGTTAACCTCATAAACCAAACGAATATAAATTACACACCTTCATGTTTTTTTTGTGATTGTAGAGACGTTTGTTAATAAAACAACTTGATTTTGTAATTTTAAAATAAAAAAATCTACCAATATTATTATATACAACTCTTTTAATCATAATTTACCAGCATTTTTAAATTTTATTGACACTTAGCCTCACAGAGTACCTTAGCCTATAGTACAAAACACCAGGTATATATAATGTACTCTGTGCAAAACACCATAAAGGAAAATTTAAAAATTGTTGGGAGTGACAGCTGAGAGCCGACTAAGCCCATAGAGTAGAGTAGGTAATATATAGAGGGTATGTTCCGAAATACAACGCAGTGTACTGTCCAATGCAAATGACGTCATGAATCGACGCTATACTGGTGATTCGTTCCAAAACATTGGACAGTATATGACGTCATACTTTTGCGCCATTTGGAAAAGTGTTGGCGATTATTTTGTCATTTTGTACTCCAAAAATCATTATATCCTCCTAATGGATATACCATCAATTATTCTATAATTTTTTGTATTTGAATAAATAGAAACAAATTCTGGCATGCTTCATTCGGCAAACACAAAATTAAAAATTGTTTTATTATGGCCGGATATCCGACACAATATGGCGGCGGCACGCTAGTACAATAAAGTGTCAAATGATACGTCATTTGCATTGGACAGTACACTGCGTTGTATTTCGGAACATACCCAGAATATATACAGCAACATAAGCCATATTTTTTTATTAACTGGCTTTACGGCTCTGGGTTCTAGCCCTTCTGAGCCTATCATTTCTTTCAGAATCTTTATTTTATATTCTTTTTCTTCACAACATGCTGATGCATCACATTGCGAAGCCCTTAGGAGATTTCGACGACAGCTCAACCTAGCGGATAGTTGATGACGACAGCCACTCAAGTTCATAAGGCGCCCAAGCAATCAAAATAACTTGAGGTTTATATCGACATCAAAGCACATGTTTCGTAATTTTCTGTAAGAGTTCATACGCGCAGGCACTTATGATATAATTATTATAATTCACAAAATCGTATCACTTTTACGGATCAAAATCCACTTCAAAACATTATTCAAGCCACAAAACAGGATCGACAATCCGTCTCGGCCAAGTTCCCATCAAAACTCGCATAAGCCATAGATAAATATAGATATCATAGTTTAGTAGATTACTGTATATTATGGAGTGTAGAGATAAGGAGAACAAACTCTGTATAAAAAAAGTGTGTGTAGAAAAGCATTAAATAAGGGTGGCACCACTATAGGTAGAGTGTAAATTTTAAAAAAAATTTTTATTGCACATTGACTTTCACCATAATTTTTTTATAATTATTATTTTGATTTAAAAAATTTTATTTTTAAAACCACTCTTAACGTGTTTTAGGTGACTTTTTCTAGGTCAAAACACAAAATACAAAATCTATCATCATCATCATCATTACAGCCCTTCACAAGTCCACTGCAGAACATAGGCCTCCCTCAAGTAATGCCACATAGCACGGTCCTAGGCCACCTGCATCCATCGACTTCCTGCGTGTCTTACCAGGTCGTCACTCTATCTAGTGGGGGGGGGGTCGTCTTACACTACGCCTACCGGTACGAGGCTGCCACTGGAAAAGCTTTCCTCCCCATCGGTTATCGGTTCATCGAGCTATATGGCCGGCCCATTGCCACTTCAGCTTACTAATTAGTTGGGCTATGTCGGTGATAGACTCAGAAATGAGGATATCCGCCGTAAAACCAGAGTGGGTTTTACGGCGTATATCCTCATTTCTGAGTCTATCACGCAGACAAATTACGAGCATAGCCCTCTCCATAGTCCTCATACGGCCAGCAGTGAAGTATCACGTCTCAGATTCGTAAGTCATCACTGGCAACACGCACTGGTTGTACAATCCAGTTTTCAGAGATTGTTGGCGCAACTAACAAACCTTTTATCGTACCGGGCCCACAGTGACGTCACGCATACATACGTCACACACATGACACCACTCCGTTCAGGCCTCAGACTGCACCGTACAACCGTAGCGGCAACACACGTTTCTTATATCCTTATTTGTCATATACGACATTGTAAATATAGTTATTAAATCAAGTTATTGGTACTATCCTGGTCTTCTTCATTGATGTTCCTGCGATCCTGGTCTGGAGAGAGCTTACCTGAGGAGTACACCCAACAGAGATTGAGGTATACCTGACGAGAAGATGTATCCTAATTTCCCGAACGCTGCCCAGCCGAGTTGAATCCGTCGATTGACCTCTCGGTCGAAGTTGGACTTACCTAGTCGGACTATTTGTCCCAGGTAAACGTACTCGTCAACAACTTCGAGCATAGTGCTCCCAACAACTACCGGCATAGGTGTGACATGGACATTAAACACGATCTTTATTCTGCCCATGTTCATCTTATCATTTTCTTCTTCTCTCCCGTTGGGAGACATCATTGAGGTCATTGAGCATAGTGCTTAGGTCCTCCAGCGATTCTGCCATAAGGACTCTATTGTCAGTAAATCGAAGGTGAGTGATGAAATTGCCATTGATGTGAATACCGTATCCTTTCCAGTTCAGTAGCTTGAAAACGTCTTTCAATGCAGCGGTGAAGAGTTTCGGGGATATAACGTCACCCTGTCTTACACCTCTCTGCAGTTGGATAGGTTTCGAACTCTGGTTCCGTACTCGGATAGCCATCATAGCCCTACTGTACAAACTCTTCAGCACTTCGATATACCGACAGTCAACTTGGCACCGCTGAAGGGACTGTAGCACCGCCCAAATTTCGACGGAATCAAAGGCTTTCTCATAGTCCACATACGCCAGGCAAAGTGGCAGATTGTACTCTTCGGTCTTCTGTACAATCTGCCGCAGGGTATGTATGTGGTCTATGGTACTGAACGTAGAGTCGTGGTAGCTCAGTGGTTAACGCTCGCTGTAAATATAACAGAACGCGAGTAACCCGGGTTCGATCCCCGCCAGCATCAATGAAATTGTTAATTTTTAAGTGCTGATTTACCACGTGCTCGGCGGTGAAGGAAAACATCGTGAGGAAACCTGCATGTCTGAGGAATAAGAAAAAAATATATTTCGAAGACTTGTGAAGTTCGTCAACACGCATTTGGGCAGCGCGGCGGACACTTCCTTGCCCTAAACCCTCTCAGAAATGAGGGGAGACCTGAGCCCAGCAGTGGGACGTATATAGGCTGTAACTTTACTTTACTTTACTTTTATGGTACTGAAGCCTTTTCGGAAATCGGCTTGTTTGGGAGGCTGCAAGTCTTCGAGTCTGCGTTCGAGACGATTCGTAATGACTCTTGAAAACAGCACGTAGACGCGGCTCAGAAGGGTAATCGGTCTGTAGTTCTTCAAGAGAACGTTTTCGCCTTTCTTAAAGAACTAGACCACCGC
Organism: Parnassius smintheus behrii; assembly: GCA_036936625.1. Classification (NCBI taxonomy): domain Eukaryota; kingdom Metazoa; phylum Arthropoda; class Insecta; order Lepidoptera; family Papilionidae; genus Parnassius; species Parnassius smintheus. The sequence continues at coordinate 10,548,851 of JAUPFT010000023.1, forward strand.
ACTTCTGCTCCACGCCTCCGGAGTAGTGCCACCATGGAGGACGAAATGAAGAGCTTCTGAAGGACTTCAAATACCGGTGTTTCACCCACTTTCAGAATCCGCTCCGCTGTAATTCCGTCCTCGCCAGGGGCCCTGTCGTTTTTAAGGTGCTGGAGAGCCATTCTAATCTCGCTCAGACTGACGTCCGGGATATCATCGGAATAGTGTCGGATAAGACTTGCTCTTGGATCGTTACTCACAATTGCGTGTGGCTCCAACGATGGTGTGTACAGCTGCCCATAGAACCTCTCAATCTCAATCAGAATCTCAGGTGTCCCGGAAACGATGTTGCCACACTCAGTCTTCAGCTTTGACAATTGGCTCTTTCTGGCAGACAGATCTCTGGCAAAGACTTTGGAGCCCTGGTTCCGCTCGATCGCTTCTTCAATATGAGCAGTATTAAAGTTGCGTAAGTCTCACCGCATGCATTTGGAGATCTGTCTGTTCAGTTGCCTGTATGCTGTCAAATCTGTTGACGATTGCAGCCTCATCTCCCGTCTAACAGCCATGAGATTAAGAGTGTGATCGGAGAGTTTTTGTGTTCTTCTGCGGCGGGTCTTGCAGAACTTAGCTCCGACCGCATGAACAGTTTCCACGAGCTTGTCATTCATATCGTCCACTGCATTGCAATCTTCTAGGCACTGAAAGCAGTTACGTAACTCGAGCTGAAAGGTTTCGGGATTCTGGACAAGAGCACGAGGAGGACGGAGCGTTGACTTCATTAGACGAGACCTCTCCAACTTAATGTTTAGGTTTAGTGTGCCTCGAACCATTCGGTGATCGCTGCCATTTTTCACCCTTGCGATCACTGAGACATCACTGAACAGTTGGCGTCTGGTCGTCATAATGAAGTCAATCTCGTTTTTTGTCCAACCGTCGGGGCTCGACCGGGTCCACTTTCTGCGGGGGCGCTTCTGAAAGAAAGAGTACATCATAATAAGTCCTTCTTTCTCCATGAAGTCGGCCAGCTGCTGGCCCCTTGGGTTCCGTTGCCCTATCCCAAATTTCCCTAACTTCAGCTCACCGTTCTTTCTTGTGCCCAGTTTTGCGTTGAAGTCTCCCATTTACACCGTATAGTGAGTTTTGGAGGAATGCATGGCTCTAGAAATGTCCTCATACATTTCCTCCACCTCCTCATCGGGATGTACCGACGTTGGCGCGTAAACCTGTATGACCTTCAGCGAATACCATTTGGTGATTGTGAGTATAAGGTACCCAACCCTCGTTGATACACTCCCAATCTTTACAACGTTGTTAACGAGAGACTTGTGGACGATAAATCCAACACCTCCTTGGGACAGATGGTCGCCCTCCCGGTGATAGAACAAGTTGCCGGATTCGAGAATCACCGTGCCCTCCCCCTCTCTTCGTACCTCGGATAATCCTATAATATTCCAGCGCAACTTGTCTATCTCTTCTTCCAGCTCCAGGATCTTCTTATCAGTCCTCAGGGTGCGTGCGTTAAATGTTGCCAGGTCGAGTCGTCGTAGGTGGCAACCGAACCTCCTCCGGAGATTCTTAGCACCCCCGCCCCGCCGTTACCATGGTCGTCACCGTAGCCAGGAATAGCGGGGCTACCAGGGGACTGGCGGCCGTTTATTTGTGTATATCTTCATGGGGGGGTATATTGCCATAGATGCCACGCTTGGCGAGCGGGTTGGCAACCGCAGTTTTTTTGTTGTACAGTTGCTGTTATCAGGAAGATGCTGCTGCCCATCTCCTGCCTGTTTCCCTCTGTCGACTTTTATGACACCCACGGGAAGATATGGGATAGTGGATATTCTTAACCGCCACTAAACGGCAAAGGTGGTTTCTAGGTTATATTTACTAAATTATTTAAGACAAAGTAAGTAGTCGAGATTTTAAATACTGCAGTTTCATTAACTACTCTAGTCACCACAAATATAAAATTTCTCAACTCAGCACACTTCACTCCGTCGACAACTGTTAAGTTCATTTCATACCCTCTAGCTACTCGAGTGCTATTGTTGAGAGTTTTTGAACTGTTATTTACTGCTTACAGATGGACACATTTTCAACTATTCCCCTATGGGAGATTGTCTCCCTTACATTTAATACTCCATGCTGTTTATATTAGATATGTAGCAATATAGCGAACTAGCATAAGCAGGCACAAGCACAGCATATTTTTTATTAATTAAGACTATTGGCTTGGATGCTTGTATGTTAAGCCACGTCTTCATTTTTATTTGATATCTTCGTTTTATAGATATTTTCTTCAGAATATGCTGATGCGTCACATTGCGAAGTTTTTGAAAGATTTTGACTACGGCTCAACCCAATGGATAGTCGATGACGACAGTCACTCAAGTTCATAAGGAACCTAAGCGATCAAAATAACTTGAGGTTTATATCAATATCGGAGCGCTTGTTTCGTCGTTTTTTCTAATAGTTCACATGCGAAGACACTTAATACATAAAATCGCTTCGCTTTTACGTATCAAAATCCACTTTAAACATTATTTTAACGATAAAACATGAGTAACAATCCGTGGACGCGGCGGTAAGGTTCCCGCCAAAACTCTTGAAGTGAGTTGAAGTCTCATAGCAATTACTGGCATATAGAGAGTCCTAAAATAAAGACAAAATTCTTATAGCAGCACTCTTTATACATATGACATTTAACATGATACAAAATTAGAAAGCCTTACTATTCTCATCTTCTTTCTTTTACAAGGTTGTTGCCGTTTTTTTATTCCATACACACTTATATAGATGTGCCATTAGCGAAACAAAAAACATTGTCGATAAATTAATTTAGTCTGTGACGTAGTCGCAGTCGTAGTTAATTAGTGTATCGAGTTATAGAAGTCGGTAGGGGCAAAACTTGAATAGCCTACTGGCAGAAAATGTGTCAATCCGCCACCGAATGTACTTTGTGTCACGGCTTAGTATTCATACATCCCTAACTATTGTTTTTAAATTAAGACAAATTTTAATACCTTTACTCCAACAACGACAACTAATCTGTAGATTTTCCATCTTATTGGCTTTACTACTACGCTACTTTGGAAATCCTTTCCTGAAGACATTAGGAAAGCACATAGAGAATATAACCACGGAAAGCACCAAATGAGGTAGCCTTCAAGAGAATGGTTCGGGAACATCTTTCGAAAACAATGTCGTCTGTATAACATGAATTAGTAGTTATATATATGTATATGTTAACGGCCAAACTAGTTCATCTCATATGCGTAAGGAGAAACCGGTACAGATTAGGCCAAACTGTTCCATCCTATGGCAGATAGGACAAACTAGTTCAGCCTAGGCCGAACTGGTTTAGCCTAATATGAATACTTTAGGATAAACTGGTTTTTCCTAGTCGAAAATGTTTAAGCGGGTTGTTTCGTGTCGAGACAGGCACAGAGTGACAACAGAGTGGCAATCGCTTCGTAAAATAAAATAAAATAATATAATAATAAGTAAAATTAAATATATATATATAAATATATATATATATATATATATATATATATATATATATATATATATATATATATATTCATATATACAACTTAGCGAACGCTTAAACCCTTTAGAAAAGCAATTTAACATGGCTGATTGTTAGTTTGTTAGCCAGCTGTTGGTATTGTTTGCATCGATTCGTGATTGGTTTTTCGTAGTTGTTTTTTTTTGATAAATAATTAAATAATAATATATAATTGAATCTAGGTACACACATTTATAATGAAAATAAAACAGTAAAAATAAAAAAGCCTTTTATTTCCAAAATCAAAACTAGAACTATATTTTCTTTTTTAACATTTTTTTACCTTATTCATTTAGTAATAACATTATCAGTTAGAAACTACTATAACACATTATCACATTTTAAATGAAGTAATTAATGAATACATTTTTGATATTACATATTATACAAATTAATTACCTTTGTTTATTTAAACTTATTAAGGAGGTTAGGAAACTATTAACATAACAATATATTTACTGTCTATTGAGAAAGGCCTCCTTCTGACTTAATCCATCCAGTGATTTCCAAATCCATTTGGTTATGTCGTTCTTTCTGTAGAGGTTCTTTAGTACAGTTAAAGTAGCTCCTAGCATGAAATCATTCATTCTTTGCCAATTCTTGCTTCTCTTACCATTACCGAAATTACCAACAACATTATCTTTGCCACACCTTATTCCAACCATAAGCATTAAAGTCACCTATTATTATGATATGGTTGATATGGTCCCAATAGAGCAAGCTAACCCTAGTGCTCTAAATCACTAGGGTTAGCTTGCTCTATTGGGACATATATTTGTATGATTGTCCAATCCTTGCTATAACCAGGTAATGTCATATTAACATAGGCTGTACGGTCTGATATGCCTCTGAACTCCTTTTATTTGGTTCTTCAGTGAGGCTTTAATTAGGAGGTTTTAACATAAACTTAACTATATACCAAATAAATGACAATATTAAATCTTTAATAAACTAAACATCAGTACTAAATTTAAAAATCTTTAAAGCAGTTGAAAATAAAGTATTTCTAAGATTATCTTAAACTAGTTTTACGGACGAATTTCAATAGTAGTCGATATCTAAGCGTGAGGTCGCGGATTCGATCCCCGGGTCGGGCAGTGTTATTGGATTTTTTCATTATAAATTTCTCAGTAGCACATTGTAATCTGTATTTAAAAAAGTCAAATTAGTACTCAATTTAAAAAATGTTAAAGCAGTTGAAAATAAAGTATTTCTAACATTATCTTAAATAGTTTTTACAGACGAATTTCAATAGTAGCCGATATCTAAGCGTGAGGTAGCCGGTTTGATTCCCGGGTCTGGCAGTGTTATTGGGTTTATTAATTAGTAATTTCTTAGGAGCTGCTTGGAGTCTGAATAAAAAAAGTCCAATTAGTACTAAATTTAAATTTTTTAAAGCAGTTGAAAATAAAGTATTTCTAACATTATGTTTAAGTAGTTTTTACAGACGAACTTCAATAGTAGCCAATATCTAAGCGTGAGGTCGCGGGTTTGATTACCAGGTCGGGCAGTCTTATTGGGTTTTTTCATTAGAAATTTCTCAGTATCAGCTTGGAGTCTGAATTTATGTCCGGTTAACGGCAATAGGCTCACCACCTGTTACATGATACTTGTAACATAATTGGCGAAATGTGGGTGTACAGTACAACTCTGCATAACCTTCCGTGGAATACAGACGTCATGAATGATGTACCTATGGAGTATGATCTAATTGCTCCGTATTATCTTTACTCCGATAGTGGTCAAACCATGCTTGTGTTATGTCAGCAAACATGCGTAACACTTGGTTACGCTCATGGTCAACCTCTATCCTTCGAGTCTCCAGATCATACAGCTGCCTGTCTCGTTTCTCCTCCTGCCGAAGACGTTGATTTTCGATGGCAACGAACTCGCTCGTCGCTCTATAGAATGGCGTGAGTGTATGCCTCCGGCGCGCCCTTAATGTTCTTCGTGCAGGGGAAGCCGTTACCCCAGATCTTGGGGTTGATGGCAACCGTCGCCTGCTGGTTGGCGGGGTAGAAGATGCAAGTTGCACCCTTGAACTCCTCCTCACAGATTGATTGCATAAAGTTGATGTCCGTGTGGGGGTGTTTATGTGCAGTGGCTGCCAGCTAGCAGATGGCGTAGGAGTAGCAGGCGCGGGCGATAAAGCCACAGATTCTGTAAAAAAGTGAACTTGAATTCAAATACCTGGTTAATAAAGTAATTATAAAATATTTAGATGTAGATAGATAGACGTACGATCGGCTGTTGCGATTGCAAAATCAATTGCATCTTGTTGGTGTGTGGTCAGTGGTGGATTCAGGGCCTGTGTTGGTACTTGGCGATGGGATGAGTTGTGATGAAAAAAACTTGAAATCTTCATTTAAGTTGTAACTAACTATAATATATTGTGGCCGTGGTAGAAAAAGGGGAGATCTCCCGCCGGGCAAAGTGTTCTGTCCAAGGAGCGGCCAACACTCCGTGTGATAGTTCAGAGATGTTCTATATATACTGTTTATGATTCGGAATGTTGATAGCGTGATTTAGGCTTCGGTGTGTTTCGCTTGCGACGCGACGACAGCGCCACCGCAATATCATATAAAAAAACCTTCAGTGATATTACTCATTTAATTATATGAGTAGGTACACGTTTTAAAATATGTGTGATCAGTTAACACTGAATTTTAAATGAAGTAGTGCAATACTTACGAAGCCTTGTTCCTGAATGCTGGACTGACCCTCCACAGTCAATTTTCCCATTAAAGTCAACACCCTCTCCTCAAAAGTCGTGAGGGTTTGTCGACTACTCAGCCCACCACCAGTACAGTACCACTTGCATGACGCCTTATTAGGGATGCTTTTTTTCGTTTTCGACTTCCAGTCCGCCCAAACCTTCGAAATTAATTAAGCAATATGTAAGAAAGTTAGGTAATGAGTAATGTGTAATAAATAGTAAATGGTTAATAGAGATATAATTAAGAAAAAGTGATTATTACCATATATGGCTGTTCAATTATTACCTTTTTCCATTTGTCTGCCGATTTATTTACTCCACCACCGATTGAGTTTAATATGGTTGTCAGGTCGCACTACAGCCGCTCCGATTTCAAGCGCCCTTTAGGCCCACTTCGGGGATTTGATAGATCGCTGTGACTGCAATTGAACAAAGAATTGGGCAATAAGCAACTGATTGTTAGGATCACGTCATTGTTTACATTGAGCATTCTCAAGTGATATAAATCAAGTTCATGGTTTAGGTGAATAATTCCTTACCTTTCTATGAACTCCAAAAGGGTTGCCAACTCGCACTCTTGGTACCATTATAATTATCCTTAAGGGGATAGAGTAAGTCAGCTCAAATTCTAGTTTCGTCCCCACTTGCCCGCGCGTCGTATGCTATGTACCGACATGTTTGTAATCACTAATACTGTAAGTAGAAAGGTCGTTAGACACTTATTTCATTAGGTTTATCATATTTATGCCTGTTTCTTAACGCCAAGCCAGTTGCTTCTTATTTTTATTACGGTTATTTCCCATTTTAATTTTACGTCGTCCTGATGCGTAATGTATATTCTGATCGTAAGCGACACAATCTCCCCGTTCAAAGGCCGAAGCGAAGTGACCGTGCGGCAGTAATCACGCTCAAAAGGCCGATAGTTGAGGTAATTTCTTTTTACAGTGAAAATAATGGTATTTAAAAAAAGTAGCATTAGCACTGCTTTATAGTTAGTTCAGTTAGTATGCAAAGTTTCATGATCTTATATAAAGTATTTTATGAATAACAGCGGTTTATTGTTTATTTTGGAGGTAATTTTGGATTTTTTTTCTATCGAGAAAATTTTACGAAATAGTGTTTTCGTCTAACGTAATCCTTAACGTTAATCCTCAACTTTACCATATATTTATTTCAAAATTAATGCTGCAATATTTTCGGCATAACGAAGGATCTTGCTAAGCCATTTGAGATTATATTTCCCCTTAGAAATGAAAAAAAAATATCAGTCAGTTCCCGCTTGTTTATCGTTATAAATATGTAATATACTCACAACCATTGATATCCAAAAAAAAAACTTGTATAATTTTGGCACTCACAATTAATTGACGAAGTTAAGGAACTTACCTTTGAATTCTTTAGTTAATTTTAACGCCAAAACTCCACTTTCACCAAGCAAACTTAATACTTTAACAAGCTATCGAGAGTGGTTTGTTTGTATTTAGCGCGCCTGGTCGACACAATCGACGTCTTTAATTTGACGCAGTGTTGACAGATGCCTTGAACCTTTTATCCGTATTAGAAACTGCTAAAATTTGTATTAAATCTGTATGCTATTTAAATTTAAAATCTGTATAATATAATAAACCAAAATAGAATAATTGATCATCATCATCATTGCTTCTTTTGAAGGAATAACTACTAAAATGATAAGCTGATAAAATTTGATTACTTATCGTTATTAAATAAAAATATTTTTTTTATAGAATAAGAGTGACAAACGAGCACACAGTACACCGATGGTAAGTGGATGCTATGGCCCATAGACATCTACATTTATCCTCGCTTAAGAATCAAAACGCAAATGCAGATGGAATGCCTCGTTTCCAGTAAAAAGGGTTTCCGGATTTCTACACCCACCATACGAAGTACAGCAGTATTAAGCTGGTATTTTACGCTGGTATTCTATGAGAGCGTGGTCCTTCCCGATCGAGTTGACTCATTCGTGCTGCTACTATAATATAGCTGCAGCGTGCCTCTACCAAGTATAAAATATACACTATACACAAATTTTTTTATACGACAAAATTGAAGACATTAATTTAAGCAAACAACGTATTAAAACTCAAACAGTTGCAACAAACTAACATATAATTACTTTATTATTTTCAGTCGTACATATTTTATAACTTACACTTGTAAATCTGCCGTACTAACTAATTACGTTGTGAAAAAATAAATTAAACATAAAGAATAGAATTATGCAATGATGCGTGTAACGCGGTATCTAGTCACTTATTTTGCTTCGTTCTGTTTCAAGTTTAATATTATGGTAAGCCAATCAATAGAGTTGGAAAACTCTGTATAAAAATCTGTATCCGGTGCTAATCTGTATCACACACCGAAAATCTGTATAAATACGGGGAAATCTGTATATGTGGCAACACCGATTTGACGTTTCATTTCGAGACCAATGAGACCACAGCCAATGGGTGCGTTTGGCAGAAAAAAGCGCTAGCAAGCGCTTATAAGCGCTGAAATAGTTTTCGGCCAGGACACGATTGCTACTCCAGCAGCGCTGACACAATCCGCCATTTTGCTTATTTAATTTGTTTGTTTTGAAGTAGAGTTTATAAGTTATTTTGCGCAATATTAGTTTTAAGTAATATAATGACATGAATAAACATATACATGTTATTAAAATTCATGATTGGTAAGTTTTTAATAGGAATACTTTACAAACATATATTTAAATTAGGTTAGGTTCCCCAGTTAAAACTAACATCGTGTCCTGGAGGAAAATAGCTACTTACGATTTAACAGCGCTTATCGCTTACGATCGCCATTTTGCTTACAAGCGCTTGCTAGCGCTTTTTTCTGCCAAACGCACCCAATAAGTTGATTTTTATCGAATGAACGTTTCGACTTAGCTTTATGTCACCTTGTCTACCAAGCAATCGAAAACGATCGATCACGTGATATTTCGAAAGCTTATGTCAGTTTCATACATTTCGGAGTTATCTAATTTCGTTATCGTTATTGAAAATGTAACTTTGTCTAGGGAGGCTCAGAATGATCAAAATCGAAATTCCCTGATCGTATTTTTCACACCCCGCGCTTCCCCCGCTATCTCGTTTGTTGATTTTAAGCCCTCATTCTGCTTGGAATTGCGGACGTGTTGCTGTTACTTGTGTTTTCAAAATATATATAATAGTGTTACAAGCTTAGGGTTCGTGACAGTAAAAACTGCCGATTGAATTACCAAAATTAACTCTTTAATTACCGAACACCAATTAAAACTTAAAAGACACTAATAATTTATTACACTGATCACTTAGTTCACTTATTTCGCTCCGAAGCTTCGCTTGTATCGCCAATTCAATACTCCCGGTTGCAGCACCTAACGGCCTTATATAAATCCAGAATGTTCCAGCAAATACCGGCCCCGACCGACTAGATGTAGAACATTCGAGTGTGGACTTTTATAGAAAGCTTAATTCCTCTATTAGATACTAGATGGTGCTGTTGGTGGAAAGTTCAGGCATGGAATTTTCTAGAAAGCTCTCTTCAGTGACAGGATGTTAGCCGAGATATCGAAAAATATGCTAATATCACAAAGGAAATGATAAACCTCTATTTATCAATGTGTGATGTGTGTAAACAAAAGAAAACAAAAAAGAAGAGATGACTAGTTTAAAAGCCAATTCATCACTCTGAAATGAATAGAAGATGACAGGTGGATTTGATCGATTTTTAGACACAACCAAATGGACAATTTAAATATATTATGATTTACCAAGACCATCCAACAAAATTTGTTATTCTGCGTGCGTTAACATCGAAAAGAGCAGCAGATGTGGCCTACCACCCGAATGATATATTTGTAACAATAGGCGCGCCGTGTATTCTTCAATCCGACAATGGTAGAGACTTTGTTAATAATGTGATAAACGAGCTCGCGACTCTTTGGCCAGAACTTAAAATTGTGCACGGAAAACCTAGGCACAGTCAAAGTCAGGGTTCCGTTGAAGGCGTTAATCAAGATATAGAGAACACAATAAGTTCTTGGTTGAAGGACGTATCAATAAAATGGTTGGAGGGCTTAAAATATGTCCAGTTCATGAAAAACCGCGTCTTTCATTCAGGAATAAAACAATCGCCTAATAAGGCCTTATTTGGGATTGAGCTTAAGAGTAGGACTTTCGATTTCATCGTTGCCGCAAGAAATAATAAATGATATTCAGGATGAGGATGACCTTAGAAAAATTATCGAAGGTGATTCGAATAGTGAAGATGATGATGGCGGCATTGTAGAAAATGACACACAGAACATAAAGAAAACCTCGAAAAGCAAGCTAAAAAAATTAAAGCTTCTTCGGACAAATCCCATCCACCCGCCAATATTGGACTCAATATTACTATACCAATTCCAGACGTATCCTCCGTTATCCTTCAGAGAAATAATGACGGCCTTTACAAAGTTGGCACTAAACATGGTATATGTTACATATTGGAAAATATTATATTTCAGGTACAGGTTTTTTACTCACTGGATTATTAAAGGCCATGTTAATAATATAATTAAATATCGATATTTGTTCACGATTCGCATGTAATCAGATCAATATAAAGTGTTTTAATTTTACTTGTGAACAATAGATGTCGCTAGTAGTAGATTACCTCGCGGTATGGTTCGAGGTGTATTAATTGCATAAGCCGTTTGTGTGCTTTATAAAAAAGTGAACGATGAACGATATTGGAAGAAAGTAATACATATACCTAATCAAGATATCTGTTGGTTTTATTTAAAAGTACCAATAGATATTTAGCCCGCTACGTACGACCGTATTCATGGTCCATCGTAAGCCGGAAGGAACTGTCAAGGACAGATTTTTGTAATCGGTGGTTCCGGATTGGAATCACAACCCCCGCACCCAGAAGTAGCGGATTGCTACTTATAAGGTGTGGCGGTACTGGCTCATAGAAGTCAGTAAGAAGCAGTCGTCACGGTGGGCGGAAGTTGTCCACTGGCAGACGGCAGGCGGTGTTCCAGCGGAAATCGTCAGGAGAGGTGCGCGGGGAGGCGAAAAGGTGAAGTTGCAGTGAGTGAAGTGATTAAGTGTTTACTGCGGAAGCAAGAGAGAGTGGGACAATCAATCGTGAGTACAATTTCGGTAATTTAAACCTTATGTGCAATTGAAAAACAGTTCATTTAGTAGTTTAGACTTAGAGTAATTTTAAGAAATTTGGTTCATACGAGGAATCTATGCCCGATTTCATTTCAAGTCTAAAACACTTGTAAAATTTTATAAAGTTATTCATAGGACTTAGAAAATTTTTGTGATCTTATAAAGACACTTGTAAATTTTTCAAAGTTTATTATATGGACTTAGAAAATTTTTGTGATCTTATAACGACACTTGTAAATTTTTCAAAGTTTATTATATTATGGACTTGTAATTTTTAAGAGTTTATTTTGTGATTCAAATATAACTTGATTTCATGTAGTTTTTCAACATTAAAATATTTATTTTATTTTTAAAACTTTATAACAATTTAAAAAATGCAGGCTTTATTTAAAGTACAACAAGATGTTGAAGTTAGAATAAAAAATGCTAAAATGAATTATAGTAAATCACCTAAAGATCGTATTAATCAACAGTATATTGAAGCTAGATTAGGAATATTAGAAGCACTATGGTCGAAGTTTTTAACAACTCATGATTGCTTAATAAAAGGTACAAAACAGGATGATTTAAAGGATATTGAATATGACGATTTATATGATAAAGTTGAAGAGTGTTATGTCGAATATAAATGTAAATTAACAACTGATTTAGCTAAATATAATGTTGAGAAAAATGATCAATATAGTTCTAAAAATAATGAAACTGAGTCAAAAAGCTCGTTGGTTAAGTTACCAAAAATTACTATTAACCCGTTTTCGGGAAAGTATACTGAGTGGCCCACTTTTAGGGATTTATTCACGTCTTTAGTACATAATAATACATCCTTTGATGATGTACATAAACTTAAGTATTTAAAGGGTTTTTTAACAGGTGAAGCCGAGCAATTAGTCAGGCATATACCTATTACCGAATTAAACTACAGTCAGTGTTGGGCATTATTACAAAAAAGGTATGATAACAAAAAATACCTAACAAATTGTACTTTAAAACGTTTATTTAACCAAAGGCGTATGAATGTAGAATCTGCCAATGGGTTAAAGAACCTATTGGACACAACGTCTGATTGTTTAAATGCGTTGAGAAATCTCAACATTAATGTGGCCACCTGGGATATTATTATTATATACATACTTACAGATAAATTAGACCTTGAAACCCGTAAGCAGTGGGAGTTAAATATATCGAGTGACAGTTGCACAGAATTACCTACCTATGAACAATTTTCGAATTTTATAGAGGGTCGATTTAGGGCTTTGGAATGTTTAGACAATAAAAAACCTACATTTCAACACAATCGACCATCACACGCTCAACATTCACACTCACAAACTCATCATGCAAACATTCTGTCATCAAAAAATATTCAATGTGAATATTGTACAGAAAACCATAAACTACGTTTTTGCAAGAAGTTCGCAAAGGAGGAATACAATAAAAGACATGAATTTGTTTTAAATAATAATTTATGTCTAAATTGTTTAGGACGTAATCACTCTGCAAAATATTGTAGAATAGATGTTTCTTGTCGTATTTGTAAAAAGCGGCATCACTCACTTCTTCACCCTAAATTTACACCAGTCGTACACAGTGGGCAAACAGACAAGGCCGTTAATAAAAATGAAAAAAGTGTAACGGCTAGTAGTTCAACCGAAACAACGCCAATCGTATCCTGCCTTTCGACAGGAAAGATCATTAGACAGGTTTTGCTAGCAACAGCTCTAGTGAAAGCTAAGTCTAAATTTGGCGATTTCAAAATTATTAGAGCCTTGCTCGATCAGGGCTCACAAGCATCGTTCGTTACTGAAAACACAGTTCAATTATTAAAGTTAAAAAAGTTACCGGTGAAGGGAGTTATTACAGGACTAGGCGGTAATCGGTCTTCGGTGGTGTCGAAGTACATGGTTTCTATTAAAATTCAATCACTGTCTGATCCCAGTTTTCACCTTGAAGTGAAAGCTTATGTTTTAAATAATATTACTACTTACCTACCTGGTAAAAAGGTTGCCTGTTTACCTTGGGCTGAAATACAAAATGTTCAGTTGGCAGACCCAGAATATTATTTACCGAATAAAATTGACATTCTGCTTGGTGCAGACATTTACTGCCAGATTTTGAAGGAAAGAGTAATGAAAGGTCCTACTGGAACTCCTATTTCACAATGCACTACCTTAGGGTGGATCATTTCTGGTCTTGTAATGTCTGAAGATTGCAATAACTCACCAGCAGTTACAATACTGCACTCTCAGATCAAAGAAGATGAAATTCTTAAAAAATTCTGGGAAATAGAATCAGATCAATCAGGTATATCTAAAAGGATACTTACCGAGGAAGAGCTGAAATGTGAGGAGATTTTCGCAGCGATGACGATAAGAACAGCAGAAAGTCGATATGTGGTGAAATTACCGTTTCGTGATGAAGGTCCATCCTGTAAACAAGGCGGTTCACGGGAGATAGCTGTGAAAAGATTGTTAGCCTTAGAGAGGAAAATGAAGGATGAAGAATTTAGAAACAGATATACAAATGTAATTCAGGAATACTTGAATTTGAATCATATGAGGCCAGTAGATAGTAAAGAAGAAGGAGTGTACTTACCACATCACGCGGTTGTAAGAGAGGACAAGGCCACCACCAAACTTAGGGTAGTCTTTGATGCATCTACTAAAAACAAAAATGGAGTTTCATTAAATGATGTTTTAATGGTCGGCCCTACTTTACAATCCGACTTGCGTCACCTTCTCTTACGCTGGAGATGTCACCCAATAGCAATGGTAGCCGATATCATAAAAATGTACCGACAAGTCCGTGTTACTGATGAAGATGCAGCATATCAGCGAATAGTCTGGAGAAATAATCAGGAAAGTAAAATCCAGGATTTCGAGCTGGTAACGGTAACTTTTGGTACTGCGTCTGCTCCATATTTAGCCGTTAAGGTTTTGCAACAGTTAGCGATTGATGACGGAGAGAAGTATGTTCATGCAAGGAATATAATATTAAAAGATTTCTATATGGATGATCTTATGACTGGCTGTGAAACTGGAAAAGAAGGAGTTGAAATATATAAGGAAATGAAGAAATTATTAAAGGGAGGAGGTTTTGAATTACAAAAGTGGAATAGCAATAAAAACGAACTACTTAAAGAGATAAGGAAGGATGAGGATAGAGAATGTATTGGTTGGAGTATGATAGATGAAAATAAAGAAAGGGAAGATCTAGAAATAAAATTAGATTCTACAATAAAAATATTGGGACTTACCTGGAGTCGCAGTAATGATGAATTCCATTTCTCAGTGCAGCTTCCGGTTCTGGTCAAACCTGCAACAAAAAGACGTATTATTTCAGACATAGCACGGTTATTCGACCCATTGGGCTGGATAGCACCTTGTATTGTAGTAGCGAAATCATTTATACAAAAGCTATGGTTAACAGGTCTAGAATGGGATGCAGAGGTTCCAACGAAATTATTAAAGGAATGGCTCACTTACCGTGAAGAGTTACCACTACTCACGAAAATCCATATTCCTCGATGGTGCGGAACAAAGACAACTGATTCAAGTGTCGAATTGCACGGGTTTTCCGACGCTTCTAATATAGCATATGCAGCAGTCGTGTACATTCGAATAATAGACAGTAAAGGCAACGTTTATGTGTCCCTCTTAGCTGCAAAAACGAGAGTCGCTCCCATAAAAAGGATAAGCATTCCTCGTTTAGAATTATGTGGTGCGGTGCTGCTTACGCGCTTGCTCTTAGAAGTCGCAGAAGTTTTAAAAATTCCTCTGTATAATGTACGAGCGTGGACAGATTCAACCGTTGTGTTAGCGTGGTTAACGGGTCATCCTAGCCGTTGGAAGATTTTTGTTGCGAATCGCGTTTCGGAGATCCTAACATCACTAGATACAAGTCATTGGGCTCACATAAAATCGAGAGACAATCCGGCGGATTACGCATCACGAGGCCTTTTACCATCAGAGCTAATCAATTGTAAAACATGGATGTCTGGTCCAAAATTTCTCACAAATAAGACGGTAGTCTATGAGAAACTATTGGAATCAGATATTCATTTAGAAGAAGCCATAACATCTCATGTAACTTCAATTGATGTTTCCATATTAGACCGATATTCTAGTCTCAGTAAGCTACTTAGAGTTGTAGCTTATTGTAGGCGTTTTAAAAGGACTTTAAAAAGATACAAGAATACCGAAGAACATACAAAATATTTGAGAAAGAAAGAATTGGATAAAGCATTAATTTGTTGTATAAGACTGTGTCAAAAACAAGAATTTGCTGAAGAATATGCAGAGATTGAGAAAAGAGCTAATGTGCAGGCAAAGGGTAGTAAAATAAAATCTCTGTCGCCTTACTTAGATAAAAATAAAATTTTAAGAGTTGGTGGTCGTCTTCAAGCATCATCTATGCATGAAGATGCCAAACATCCTATAGTACTGCCACATAATTCTAATTTAACCAGATTAATTATTTCTGATGCACACCATAAGACTTTACACGGTGGTCCTCAATTAATGCTAAATTATTTGCGATCCACTTATTGGATAGTTGGTCTAAAGAGCCTAGTGAGGCAACATGTTCGCAGATGTGTGACATGTATAAGACAAAGGGCCAATACGAAAACCCAACTGTTGGGTCAATTACCACCAGTGCGTGCTACTCCATCTAGAGCATTTCTCTATAGTGGGGTTGATTATGCTGGTCCATAAGAGTTTCGAAAGGGCGTGGACACCCAAATCGGGGATATCGTCTTAATAAAGGAAGATGATTTGCCTCCTGCTCACTGGTTGCTAGGTCGAATATTACAAAAACATCCCGGCCCCAATAATATCACTCGAGTGGTCACATTAAAAACTAAAAAATCTGTAATTAAACGGCCAACATCCCGTTTATGTATACTACCTATATCAGATTAATAAGTAAAGACGTAAATGTATGAAATTGTATGTGTATTGTAGTTTCTGTTTGTAACAAATTGAAGATTTTTTTTGCGTTATTTATTTTTGTTTTTATTTAAAATTGTATTAAGCTTATGATAGTATAGTAATGTGTTGCTTTAGTTATATTAAGAAGATTATAATTTTTCATCTCGCCTAATTTTTGTGTATTTAGAATAATAATAGTTTTATGTTTTTCTTTTGTTATAGTTACTTTACTTTAAAATTAAAGGACATATCTTTGATAATGTCCTTGGTGGGCGGAATGTTCACGATTCGCATGTAATCAGATCAATATAAAGTGTTTTAATTTTACTTGTGAACAATAGATGTCGCTAGTAGTAGATTACCTCGCGGTATGGTTCGAGGTGTATTAATTGCATAAGGCGTTTGTGTGCTTTATAAAAAAGTGAACGATGAACGATATTGGAAGAAAGTAATACATATACCTAATCAAGATATCTGTTGGTTTTATTTAAAAGTACCAATAGATATTTAGCCCGCTACGTACGACCGTATTCAATATTATCATATTTTTTTGGTGATTGAATAATTGTTAGCTTTGACTTATTTTTCCTTTCTTTCAGGACTGAATTCGATATCTGCATTCAGAAATTTTTGAAGGTGGGCGATGTCAACCAAGATATTGAAATATCGTTGAAGACTGCAGCCACTAAACATTCGGTTGGATCAGGGCAAGGATTTGTAAGGTGCAGCTGCGTAAGGAACTGTTTAATAAACAGGTGCAAATGCAAGAAAATAATGGTGCCGTGCACTTCTCATTGCCATCAGAGTACACCATGCAAAAATTTTATTAATAAATGCAATTTGATTTTATTACTTCTGGTTTTTTATAATTCCCTATTAGTACAGACTAGGCCATACAAGTTTATCCTGAAGTGTTCTTATTCATTTCTTTCTTTATAGGTGGCAGAGCCATGGTGGCCTCCGGTACACTCACCATACACTAGGTATGGTGAGTGTAGAGAACCGGAGACCCTGTATAAAACTAAATTTACGGATTATATCGCGTTTATTTAACTGATTTTACTTATTTTTAATTCCTGACGTTTCGGGTGCTTTACAGCAACCATGGTCACGGGGGGGGGGGGACTTTTGATTTTATTACTTCTGTTTTTTTATAATTCCCTATTAGTACAGACTAGGCCATACAAGTTTATCCTGAAGTGTTCTTATTCATTTCTTTCTTTATAGGTGTCAGAGCCATGGTGGCCTCCGGTACACTCACCATACACTAGGTATGGTGAGTGTAGAGAACCGGAGACCCTGTATAAAACTAAATTTACGGATTATATCGCGTTTATTTAACTGATTTTACTTATTTTTAATTCCCGACGTTTCGGGTGCTTTACAGCAACCATGGTCACGGGGGGGGGGGGGTCTTTTGATTTTATTACTTCTGTTTTTTTATAATTCCCTATTAGTACAGACTAGGTCATACAAGTTTATCCTGAAGTGTTCTTATTCATTTCTTTCTTTATAGGTGGCAGAGCCATGGTGGCCTCCGGTACACTCACCATACACTAGGTATGGTGAGTGTAGAGAACCGGAGACCCTGTATAAAACTAAATTTACGGATTATATCGCGTTTATTTAACTGATTTTACTTATTTTTAATTCCTGACGTTTCGGGTGCTTTACAGCAACCATGGTCACGGGGGGGGGGGACTATTGATTTTATTACTTCTGTTTTTTTATAATTCCCTATTAGTACAGACTAGGCCATACAAGTTTATCCTGAAGTGTTCTTATTCATTTCTTTCTTTATAGGTGTCAGAGCCATGGTGGCCTCCGGTACACTCACCATACACTAGGTATGGTGAGTGTAGAGAACCGGAGACCCTGTATAAAACTAAATTTACGGATTATATCGCGTTTATTTAACTGATTTTACTTATTTTTAATTCCCGACGTTTCGGGTGCTTTACAGCAACCATGGTCACGGGGGGGACTTTTGATTTTATTACTTCTGGTTTTTATAATTCCCTATTAGTATAGACTAGGCCATACCAGTTTATCTTGAAGTGTTCTTATTCATTTCTTTCTTTATAGGTGGCAGAGCCATGGTGAAGATGATGATGGCGGCATTGTGAAAAATGACACACAGAACATTCAAGATGCTAGAAAAACGGCGGCAGAAAATTTCGAAAAGCAAGCTAAAAAAATTAAAGCTTCTTCGGACAAATCCCAACCACCCGCCAATATTGGACACAATATTACTATACCAATTGCAGACGTATCCTCCGTCAGAGAAATAATGAGGGCTTTTACAAAGTTGGCACGAAACATGGTATATGTTATACACCATGTTTCGTGCCAAAAAAAAAGTAAAAGTTTCGTAAATTTAAGAAATCATTAACCGGAGACCATTTTTACTAGAAACGAGGCATTCCATCTTAGTCTTCAAAGGTGCCAACGCATCTGCATTTTGATTGGTAATCGAGGATATATGTAGATGACTATGGGCCACAGCAACCACTTACCATCAGATTGAGTGTGTGCTTGTTTATCACCCTATCCTATAAAAATCCACCTCTAATATATACAGTCCAGTCAGCGTTAGCAAATTGTTATCTTTAATATCTTTAAATAAAGGTCAACATGATTCCAAGGGCTCGACGTTACATAGAGCTCGTATACATTTCTTATGACTGATAAAAATGCTTTGTTTATGTCATTGGACTTTCCCCATACCAAAAGATCCTACCTCAGCACAGATTCAATGTATCCGTAATATGTATTTAACGCAGCCTTTTTCCCAGCGACGCACTGTAACCTACGCAATGCATTTACAAATTTGTTAAATTTCGTGCCTACATTTTTCACATGCGATGTCGCAGGCCTAAACATTTTGTTTCTGAGGCATCGTTGAAATTTTTATTATTACATGAAATAATTAGTTTTTCATATAATGTATTGTAATTCGAAAACATAATGAATTTTGTTTTTGAGACGCTGATTATTGGTTTCTTGCCTGGTCATTATGGATGCTATAGAAGAATTTGACGTTATTTCTAAGCCACTTACGGAGGCCTATGTTCAGCAGTGGACTTGTGAAGGGCTGTAATGATACGGTAACTTCTTTATTTTGTTTTTGTATGACGATGTCGTCGGCAAAAGTATACTTTGAAGAGGTGTCGTAGTCGAATTGTCATTTATGTATAGCAGTGGCAGAAGTAGCAGTGGACCCAGAACACTGCCCTGGGGCACTCCACTTAATGTGGGTAAAACAAGATCTAAATGACGTGCGGTTATGCTTTTCAACTTCAACACACTATTGCCGATTTTCTATATATAATTTTCATCAATTTAATGCTGGCTCACGAATTCCATATTCTTCGCACTTGTCTATTAGAATGATATGGGCATAAATATGGCATATGGTCTGACACAACTGGTTACCTCGACTACGCGGATCCCAGATGTGGAAGAGCATGTACCTTCCCTGTTGCACCTTCTGCTGACCTCTCATTAGTCACCGTCACCGTTGATGCCCCTCTTGGCTCTTCGGACCATTGTCTGATCCGGAGTACGGTGTCACTCACGCTGCTATCGCGGTCGCGTAGAGTAGGTTGCCGCCATGTTTGGCATTATAGGTCAGCCGATTGGGACCGTGTGCAATTTTATTGGCGTCCTACCCTTGGTGGCGGGTTCGCTACTCGCCGGATAATTCCAGCGTTGTTACGGATTCTGTCGCTGATGTGTTGCTACAGAGAATGAAGCTTTTTATTCCATCACCTGTGGTACCTATCGGTGGCAGAACCCAGCCTTGGTTTGGTCCTTCCTGAAAAATTGCCTTACGTCACAAGCAGGAGTGCTACCAGGCCTGGGCCCGCACATCGACATCTCATTATGCAAATACCAGCGCTCTTAGAAAGAAGTATAATTCTGCCTCCAGGTCCTTCAAAAGTCTCATCGTCAAGTCAAAGTCAGAGCACATCGCCTTCGCTATGTCCAAACTAACGGCCAATGCCTCCCCCTTGGACTCTATTGCCTCCGCCCATCTATGAGTCAGGTAAATCAGAAGATCACCAGCTGATCGACCACGATAAAAACCGTGTTAGCGGTCGCTAATATGCTGGTGATCTTCAAGGTACCTCATAAGCTAGCAGTTTATATTTGACTCCATTATTTTGGAAAACAAGGAGGTGATGGCGATAGGCCCGTAGTTGGACGGGTCTGAGCGGTCCCCTTTTTTAGGGAGAGGATGTACCAAAGCCAAAGTCTTCCATGAGTTCGAGACTACACCTTGCCAATAGGAGTACCGGAAAAGACGCGTTAAAAGCGTTGCCAACTCTGGAGCACACGTCTTCAGCACAAACGGGAGGGACTCCATCAGGCCCACCAGATTTTCTGACACCCAGGGAGAGGAGTGCATTGCGAACCGAGCGTTGCGCAAACCGCCCATTCGGTATGGAGCACTCACACCGCGGCATGGTCAGCGGTGGGTTCCCCCGTCATAGAGAGTCGAGTGGGACGCAGAGAAAGAGCCTAAAAGATCGGCTTTTTCCTTTGCGGCATGGGCCAGTGAGTCATCCTCTCTGTGCAAAGATGGAAGAGATGACTGACAGAAGTTCCCTTGGACAGTCTTGGCAAGAGACCAGAATGCACGGGTTCCCGAAGACGAACTAGCTTCTCGCCAATCCTGCCGATGTGCTCAGACCTTGCCTTGGCAATTACTCTTTTGAAGGACCTGGAGGCGGAATTATACACAATTTAGCCCAATTGTGAAGAATGTGGAGCTACAGGGGACCTATGTCATTTATTGATGGAATGTGTTAGATTTGAGTCTATTATAAGTAATTAGTAAGGGTCTTGAATTTGAACAAAACCGACGTATTTACGTCAGTTTTACGACGTATCATTATATTTTAACGCAACCAAATGACGACATTGCGAAAGTTCTGTTCGAATCCATGGCTCACGTAGTGTAATAATTAATATTATTTGAGTTAGTGATGTAGGTTAGGGTATGATGGGACTGGCATATGCTAAGCGGTAAAAGTCCCTTAAATGTTTATAGAATAAAAAAAAATTAAAATAACGAAGTGCAATTTTTTATGCTTTTTTTAAAGTTACATAGGTCCCACCGCTAGGCACAGGCCCCTTTTAGGCCTAAACAATAAAAGTTGAAGGCACTATGTACATACTAATATAGACGCGCTACAGTAACTGTATTAATGTATTATGTTGCAATACGACTGGGTCATCTTGACATTTAGAGGACTACACAAAATAACAACTTAAAATAGCAGTACAATATTACTATGTTTCGTATGACCGTCCCTTTGACCCTTTATTATTTGATAGACTGATGAAAAGCTATCGTATCACAGAGCCATCTATGCAAACAAGGCTATGGGTTTTGAGTTATAAGAAAGTGACCATATTAACTGGATGACCATATTATCCTCACGTTTCATTGAATAATTTACACATAGTAACTTCTAAAATCCGAGCATTAATACACTACGTATGAGCACCATCTATGATTGATTATCTTCACGCACAATCCCAAACGGAGTAGCCAGAGAGAACAGATCGCCAAGTGTCACGATCCTTACATATCTCTTTCGCTTCTTTCAGGTTCATTAACTTCTTCATACATGCACGTCTAGGTATCCGAGTACTCTTGACCCTCCCCTCTTCAAGCAATTTGCTCACATGGTCTTCTAAAGTTAGTCTCGGTCTACCTCGACACCTTTTAATATTAACTTTCACTCTATATATTTTCTTCACCATTCGGTCTTCACTCACTCGTTCAACGTACCCAAACCATTGGAGTACGCCCCTATCGATTTTTGTGATAAGGTCATCTTTCAATCCTGCCATATTGCATATCTCTTCGTTTCGCTTTCGGTCGGCTATGGTAACGCCACACATTTTACGAAGAGATCGCATCTCCACTGCATTCAACTTGCTTTTATTCTTCTTCTGGAATACCCAGGTTTCGCCGCCATATAACAAAGTCGGTACCAACACTGCGTTATGTATTGCAAGGCGTGCACTCTTCACCACGCCTTGCCTTTTGACTAATGTATTCAGGGCACCATTGACTTTGTTTCCGGCAGCGACACGCCTATCCACATCTAAATCACATCTTCCATCCCGGCTGAAAGCACTCCCCAAGTATACAATTTCATTTACCTGTTCTAGACATTAGCACCATCTAAAAAGTCGAAAAGAGTAGAAAATTGAAAAAGAAGTCTGAAGTCGGCTAAATATTTCGCTAATTATCAAAAGTTAAATTTTTTGATCCCTATGAATGAACAAAGAAATAGCGCAAGCACGGGGTAGCAAATAGCAATTAGAGTTTCGTCGGGAAAAGTATACTTTGATGAAGTGTCGTAGTCGAATTGTCATTTACGTATAGCAGTGACAGAAGTAGCAGTGGACCCAGAACACTGCCCTGGGGTAGCAAATAGCACGGGGTAGCAAATAGCAATTAGAATTTCGCTTAAATAGGTAAATTAAAAATTTACCCCACATATTTTTGACACATTTTTTGTAGTATTAAAAGAGTCCTCTGTAATTTTTTTTTAGAAAAAATGTTAGTAATTTTATTAATTATCATTACTAATATTCCTTTTAACCACTCCTGGTAAGCTTGAAATGCTTGTATTAGGAGTGGTTTACGACAGTAGTCAAATAGCGGATTTGAACCCACGAGCTTTTGAGTTCGCGATCTGCGCCCTGCCATTAGGCTATTGTCGCTTCTCTTCTGTAGAGTGAGTACTACGTATTTAGTGAAAATTAAATATTAAAATGGGCTTGGATACAATTGGCCAAAATTAACAGAAGCGTAACATATCGTAAACACATTAAAATTAAGTTTTCCTTTTTTCTTAAGTCGCCTAAACCAAAAAAAAATTACTGGTTAAATACTTGATCAAGGCATTCGTAAATTGACATACAAAATATTCCCTTCTTCAGCTTTTAGTTTGCTTAAACAAGGTAAACTCCTTTGAAAATTAAAATAAGGGTGATAATCGCTTAAAAATCAAAAGCGGTCACGTAACGTACCCGCTAATTGATGTTCATTACTGATTTCAGCAGACAAGATGCCTTCGCCATAAGCAGATCACAAGACACTCAATGGTACACCTCGTTACCAGCCCTAGTGCTGTGCAAATCGATAAAAATTAATCGATAAAATTTTCTTTGACTTTACTTACGTCAATAAATAATAATTAATAATTGACTTTGAACGCCATAAATCCATCTAAAGATATTCATCTACGAATAGAATATTACAGTGTCAGTATAACTTACATTGATTGGTATAAAACTGAGGTCGCTGACCTGCCTTCCATTCAGAGCCGGATTTACGGCAGCGTAACGGGGTAGACATTCGGAGGTTCCACAAGGAAGGGGGCACTTGGTGTTGATGGTGTCAAGCTGCGCTGGAGAGCGCTCGTTATCGAAAATAAAAATTATAAAAAATGGACTTAACCACAAGAACACAGAACCGCCTATCAAATTTATCTATTTTGAGTATCGAAAAAGTGATTTACTCCGAAAACAGAATTTTATCGAAATTTATTTTATTTCTTGATAGCTCTAGGGCTTCGACAGCTTTAAATTCGGCCCTGCCGCCGAGCGTGGCAACTATGGCAAAATCCTCTCTATGAGGCAATTTATGAGGGACGTTTATGTTCAATAGTGAACTTTTATAGGCTATAATGGATGAATGAATGGATAACTTATATTACGACACATCTGTCATAAACTGCGCGTTTCGAAGTTAAAGCTTAGAACTAACGCTGTAGGCATGGACAGTGGACATCATTAAAGCAATCTAAAAATTTTAATTTACAAATATTTACTCTGGTTGTTTGTTCTATGAATATTGAGGCGACTGTGAATACAGAAAAATTTGTCATAAAACAATGTATAAGGCTGCAGCGGTACAGCGGAACATGTTATGATTTTATGACAAAGTAGATAAACTATGTACATATTTAAATAATAAATTTTCGATAACACGCCCTCTTGGAATCACTACATATATTTTATCGTTGCCCGAAATTGGTAAGGGACCCGAAGATGCCTCATCGGAAAACTAAACACGTATTACTCCGTTTTTATATGTGTAGAGTCTGAAGAAAAATATTTTGGAATTTTGTTTTGTTAATGGTCCCTATATCTTATTAAGTGTGGATACCTATTAAACATTTTATGAGCGATCATTGTTGAATTATATTTCAACACTAATGAATGGTAAGATTTTAAATGTAATAATACATACGAGGTGGTTTATAGGTGGTAGAGCCACGCTGCCACAACAATTGTCCCGGACGCTATATTATGGTTGTAGCTCCAATGAGTTAG
This sequence comes from Parnassius smintheus behrii, assembly GCA_036936625.1. Lineage (NCBI taxonomy): Eukaryota > Metazoa > Arthropoda > Insecta > Lepidoptera > Papilionidae > Parnassius > Parnassius smintheus. The sequence goes on from JAUPFT010000023.1 coordinate 10,573,577, forward strand.
CTCGTCCCGGGTAGGACCACATTTTCACAGAATACCAGCGTGAAATAATAGCTTAATGATTCGTATGTTGAGTGTAGCGAAATAGAAAACCTTTTTACTGGAAACGAGGCATTGCATTTTGGTCCTCAGGTTTAACATTGAATCGGCATATTGATTTTAATTGAGGATAAACGTAGATATCTATAGGTCACAGCATCCATTTACCATCATGTAGACAGTGTGCTCGTTTGTCACTTTTATTCTATGAAAATATTAAAAAAACATTAAAAAAATTTATTAATAATAATTTATTACAGTTATTGTCAAGATCAATAACAAGAACCTTGCGCGGATTTCATCATTGTGAATAATTTACTTAGTAATAATGACCACATGGCCTTGTAGATAAAGACCTTGGTTGTTATATTACGAACCCTGGGTTCAAATTTTAGCCGCAAGCAAGATTTGTCCAAAATATTGTTGGTTTGCTTTAAACCCTCACGCCTGTCACATAGAGTTTTTTTGTAGGTAAAGAATACGAACTTCCATTTGGCATGATCGTGACACACCTCTCTCGATACTCTCACAAACATAATATAATATTATCTACGCATACATGGTCTTCGGGTAAGGATGCTCCTACTTTTGCTTATCTTCCGTATATCGCCAATTTGGTCGATAAATTTAGTATTAATATTTTTATTCAATATAGTTTTTTTTTAATTTATTTAAGGCAACAAACCGTCTTGTAATAAGATAGTAACATGGATAAATATTAATATAACTAAAGGCCTATAGTATAAGTGCCTTTAACTAAACTTTTACAATATTTTAAACTTATTGAGCCCCTTTTAGGACTAAAGGACATTATAAATTTATTTATTTATTAATACACTAAGTTCTTTACTTATATATAGTTTATACTAACCCTCGCAGAAATGGGAAGAGGCCTGCGTCCAACAGTGTGACTATATTATATGCTCTAACTTACTTTACTTTCACTCCATAATTATAATTAGTGATACGCCACAGCATCCATCCAGCATTATCTTCAGGTGGCCAGTGAGCTCTTCCGTCACTCCACTCCTATAAAAATATTCTATTTTGTTCTTACATTGTTGACTCTCAGCGATCCCACCTTGGCATAATTTAATAATATTGTAAAGAATTGATTTCTTCAGGGGTTGTGTAGGGTGTTGTCAGTACTGTGGTTAGTGTATGACAAAACACAATTAATTGAAAGAAACTATGAATGATTTGTTTCAATTTAAAAGGTTATTATTAGCATTGATGGTGTAAATTAAACATCTCCGTATATATAACTAAGGGTTGTATCATAATGAAGATAGTTCTGACGAAACAGATATCAGATAGATAAGTATGAATTTACAAACAATTACCTTAGTTGTTCGAGTATCTGTCGCACTTTTAGCTTTTTTTTAAAAAGGAAAAAAATACTTATGATCAAGCTGTCCCAGTGTCGTGCTGAAAATCTGTTAGTATTGTGTTTTTCTGTCAATAAAGTCTCAGTAACACCAGGTTTGGGTTTGGATTTAATTTTGTTAATTATAGGATCCCACATAGATGGTAGTATCTATCGATCTTCTCTATTGAAGTTAAAATCTTTTTTAATTTGAAGAGCCTTGCGAATCATCCTCGGTAGGAATCGGTGTTCTTTTGAGAGGATTTGTGGTCTATCAAAACTGATGTATTGGCGGAGACGATTTTGAAAGTGTTTACAGACTGCAGACTTCCCGGATCTACGGTGCTTCACGTCAGCTATATTACTCAACTATATATTCATGTAGCAGACGTGAAACCCAAGCATACCTAGATTCATACATAATAGACTTCAAGATACTCAAAGTTCTTTCAGCCTAGATCTGACCAAAGATTAATATTCAAAGCTGAAGGTAGCCGAAACGCCGGGAATTGAAAAAGTAAAATTAAACGCGATAAAATCTGTAAAATTAGTTTAATTTGAATTTACAGATTTTATCGCGTAAAAAGTTAGTTTTTTTATGTAAAGTATTAGCGTAAATATAAGAAATCATTAACGTTTACATCTTCCAAATCATTTAATATTTTATTTAATACATTATTTATGTAAACGACAATCGGCGATTATAAGTAAGGCCGTTAAATGGAAATGCGTTGTCAACCCTGAAGATTGTTACGTGCGGAGTGAGCAAAAATGCAGATGCACACAGCAAGTATACAACTACGTCGTCCAGAATCGCTAAGCTTCTTCGGTGAGGTCATTAATAATCGCAGATGCCGTAGCTCAAACTCTCGTAGTCGCTTCCTGGGTAGGGTTCACTTTCGCGTTCCCGAAATAATTAACTCTCCGCTCCCCGGCACTTGATTTTATACTTTTTAGTTATAATTAATATAGAACTTTCTAGGCCAATCCCTCAGATGAAGTAAAAAAGGTAGATATCGCACCTAGAGAGTGTAAGCAATTTTATAACTTTGTGTGTCAGAGAAGTTTCGCCACTTTTTTCAAAACTCCCTGAAAATCGAGATACAATGCTACAACTAAAGAGTAATATGCGATGCGAAAGCGAAAGTATATTTCAACAGTTTGACGATTCAAAAAAAGATGAAGCACATAGGAGGTGTCTGCAGATCACTTAAAAGTCTTCTTGATAGATTGTCCAGTGAGCATGTAAACATAGATAAAATATCAAATGCAGTCACTTTACTATGACTGTAAAGCCTGTGTGCGGGTAGGGCATGACCTGTCACCCATGTTTAGCGTCCAAGCGGGCGTAAAACAGGGTTGTGTCATGTCTTCCTGGCTGTTCATACTGTATCTCGACAGCTGTTTACAGAAGCTGAAAGATAGCTGTTTGGGTGTGAAATTGGGTGACATAAAAGTTAATTGTCTGCTGTATGCTGATGATGCAGTGCTTATTGCACCATCAGAAGCAGAACTGCAGGCATTAGTCACGTGTATGAAAGAGGAATGTGAAATTAAAGGTCTCCGTTTGAATGCTAATAAAACTAAGGTTCTGGTATTTGAAAAGGACGAAGAGAGAACGAAATGTGAAATATGGGTAAATCAGGAATGTCTAGAACAGGTAAATGAAATTGTATACTTGGGGAGTGCTTTCAGCCGGGATGGAAGATGTGATTTGGATGTGGATAGGCGTGTCGCTGCCGGAAACAAAGTCAATGGTGCCCTGAATGCATTAGTAAAAAGGCAAGGCGTGGTGAAGAGTGCACGCCTTGCAATACATAACGCAGTGTTGGTACCGACTTTGTTATATGGCAGCGAAACCTGGGTATGCCAGAAGAAGCATAAAAGCAAGTTGAATGCAGTGGAGATGCGATCTCTTCGTAAAATGTGTGGCGTTACCATAGCCGACCGAAAGCGAAACGAAGAGATTCGCAATATGGCAGGATTGAAAGATGACCTTATCACAAAAATTGATAGGGGCGTACTGCAATGGTTTGGGCACGTTGAACGAATGAGTGAAGACCGAATGGTGAAGAAAATATATAGAGCGAAAGTTAATATTAAAAGGTGTCGAGGTAGACCGAGACTAACTTTCGAAGACCATGTGAGCAAATTGCTCGAAGAGGGGAGGGTCAAGAGTACTCGGATACCTAGACGTGCATGTATGAAGAAGTTAATGAACCTGAAAGAAGCGAAAGAGGTTTGTAAGGATCGTGACACTTGGCGATCTGTTCTCTCTGGCTACCCCGTTAGGGATTGTGCGTGAAGATAAGTTAAGTTATACAACATATGTAATGTAAAACATGTTTATTATAAAAAATAACTTAGTACTAAAAATAACTAGTTGGAATAAAAAATAAATTTCCATGGAAATAAAAAATATACTTTTCTAAATGAAAAAAGGTATATTTTGGTAAATGCAAAATAGAACAAACTACAGCCGGGGGCACAAAGGAGTGTTCTAATTTGTACCCCGGGTAGGAGAGATATGAAGTATCAGCCGGAGAGGACACCTGAGTCTCGGTTAAAAAGAGCAAGGCCGGCTTCGCCGTCTCCGGGTGGTAGTGGATAGCATTAAGATTAGAATGAAGTGTCCTGATGTTGCAAAAATTCACTGATAGCGTGACAGGAGTCGACTTATTCTTATTGCTCCGCTTGCCCCTAACAGTTTTAGTGGCGAGCAGAATTCCTTCCCCACCCCCCAGAATACGCGGAGCAGCCTAAGCATCCACGGTCAGGAAGAGTAAAGTAGCTTGGTCGTGGATGCTCAGCGAGGGATTATCCGTCACCAGGAGTGAGGGTACCCTTTTGGGGTAGTTTTTAATTGATTCCGCTATGATGATAAGGGAGAGGGGGAATTGGACCTCCAGCCCAAGTGAAACACAGAGGTAAACCTCTACTTCACGCAGGTATTCTGTAAAGTCGTGGTACCACTTCGGTTCAAGCTGGCCCATCCATGCGACATAAATAGCCGCTGCGTGGCTCTATCACTGTCAAGTCAAGAGGATGGCTGCCATTTTGGTTCATTTCAGCTCAGTCTTATAGCAGCTACCCTTCATTTTTTTATAGGATAGGGTGACAAACGAGCATACAGTCTACCTGATGGTAAGTGGTTGCTGTAGCCCATAGACATCTACATAATATATCCTTGATTACGAATCAAAATGCAGATGCGTTGTCACCCGTGAGGACTAATATAGAATGCCTCGTTTCCAGTAAAGAGGATCTCCGGTTCTCTACACTAACCATACGAAACAGCAGCATTAAGCTACTATTTTACGCTGGTATTCTGTGAGAGCGTGGTCCTTCCCCGGTCGAGCCGACTCATTCGTGCTATAACCATACTACTAATATTATAACTGCAGCATGGCTCTACCACGTAAAAAATTCATGTCTTATTAAAATATTCGTTGGTAGCCTAAAATCATAAATAATTTTTGATAGTAAAATAGTTTGTAAGTACTCAACAATTAAAACAGAAACATCAGCGACTTAAAAATTTTTATATTTACCTTGAATTCAATTTGATGTAACATAATTACAAATTAAAAAAATGTGCTGCCTACATATATTTTTATAAATGAATAAATAATAAATAAAAATTGTTTATTTCGGACAACTTGAAATCCATAGGAATTGTTAGTAGAGAAAAACTTACATCTATGTTAGTAATATAATTTATACATTTTTATTTTTATTTTAATATTTAATTATTAAGCGGGATATGGTCCTGGAGATAATTTTTTTGATCAGTGGACAGTCCCCACTGTTGGCAATCTCACTCAGTACACTGTGGCCGCTGCCGGGCACTCTGTTTAGCAAAGATGCGGTCTTTTTTCGTATTATTGCATCAACACTATCCACACCCGCCAGTGCAAACATCGCACACGCGCTACAGTAGCGCGGCAGCCGCAACAGCGCCCTGAATGCCTTGTTGTATTGAGTACGTAGGGCACTATAAGCCTTTTTGGTGTAGTTGGTCCATAGAATGCAAGAATAAAGTGACGCACAATATGTTTTGAAAAGCGTGATCTTGACAGCGTCAGTGCAGCGACCAAATCTATGCACCAACATATTCGCCCTGACCGACAGTGCCCTACGTTCTCTTTCAATGTCTTCATCGTCTTTAAGGCTGTCAGTCACAATATGTCCAAGATATTTAAAACTATAGACCCTTTCTAGCGGTTCATTATAAAGCTTTATAGGTGGTACCACACTAGGACATTTACTGCCAGCCTTAAATACCATGAAATGCGACTTTTCGGTATTGTATAGTAAACCATGTGAGACAGCGAATTTTTTACAAACACGAGTAGAGCTCTCATCGCACTAACTGAGGGTGCCAGCAGAACCATATCGTCCGCGTAGCCGATATTGTTCACACACACCTTGCCGATATGGCAGCCGACACGCATGCTGCTGAGCTCTCGAATCAGTGCGTCCATATACAGGTTGAAGAGCCTCGGTGATGTCAGCTCCCCTTGCCTAACCCCGCACTCCATCCTGTACGGCTCAGAATACTCATTCGCCCATCTCACATAGTTTACTTGGTTACTATACCAATACTTGAGTAAATTGGTGTAGCCACAAGGTAAACCTACGCCTTCTAACTTACGCCATAAGATGTCGTACGAGACAAGATCGAAAGCTTTACTCAGATCTAGGAAACAGGCATACACTGGGGTGCGCCTGTCCGTGTAGTATTTGACAGTATGCTTTAAACTCATTATTGCTGTTTCTGTTGATAGACCACGCGAGAAGCCGTGCTGGCCATCATGTAGCATACAGTGGTTTTCTAGAATAGAGTTAAGCATACTGTCAAATATCTTGGCTATTGTCATTGCCAAGGATATTGGTCTATAGTTCGATCTCTCTGATACGTCACCAGTACGGTTTTTTACAATGAGGACAACTGAAGTCCTCATTAAGTCGGCAGGCAAGTAGGTATGCGAGACACAAACATTAAATAATAATGCCAAAACTCTAGGTAAGTGCACACCTGCATATTTAAAGTGCTCAATACTGAGACCATCGTGACCGGGTGACTTACCTGCAACCATAGTTCTAATAACTCGTGCTATCATTTTGTCACTTGCTACCATTTTGAGTTCACGCTTGGTTTCAGCATTGGACACGGGGTGTGACGACAGCCCTAAGGGTGACGTGACCATAAAATGATCCCTGAGGAGATCTGCAATTTGCTTCATGTCACTAACCCCATTTACTGCTTCAGGAAGACTAGGTCCAACGTTGAGCTTATTCGTGGATTTCCAAAATTTCTTAAAGTCTTGTTTTGAATGATAAGTATCCAATTTATACATTTTAGTTGCTTTTGGTGGTTTTGGCACCACTTCAATCTACTCTTGAAAACACGGTGACTGTTAACCATCTCATTATAGACAAAACCCTGCCTCGGTCGACCATACCATACCCACATCGTAAACTTGGACCTAGCCTCCCCGTGTGCCTCACTGACATGCTTATTCCACCCTATTAGCACACGTATGTAAATGAATTACATTCTAGGGTACTAACGTCGGCACAAAACCAGTCCTGATCCACCCAAAAGTTTTTCAGTTCTTCATAAAATGGCCGCCCTGGGTGAGCATTATAGTCCCCCAATAGGAACACTGCCTCACATTCACTTTCTTCTACTATAGCATTTAAATAGCTTAAGCAGTCTGTAAAATCTGTTAAGTTTTCAGTGCAATCAACGGGCATATACACACTACACACTATTAGCTTTTGATTACCGAGATCAACTTTAATGGCACAAATACGAGCACTTGAACACGGTATTACGGATACACAGGGGAACACTCTTTTTCTCCACAGCAGCGCGACCCCCCCATAGAGTCGCCCCTCCAATACTCCAGTCATCGTGTCCACAGCAGACATCCCGGTGCTTCAAAAATCAGCATCAATATTCTCAAGATGCGACAGGTCATGCGGCAGCAGCCACGTCTCTTGAAGAGCTATTATGTCAGCTGTCTTACATAGCTGACGGACCCCCTCGACCGCTCTTTTTACAGATTTACAATTATATGTAACAAAACGGTTACAATACATGGCTTTATCATTTCTGTCCATTATGATCTTGGTTTATTAGCCTCGGCACGTTGATTTCCGTGAGAATTGAAATTAACAAAGCGTCGGAATATTATTCCTTCAAGCCACAGTTGCTCGTCGAGGAACATGTATAGTTTATGCCTTGGGACGAACATAAGAGATATTTTCTCATTCGTCTGTTTGTATACATACTCACTTATGGACTCTGCCTTAGTATCTTTGTGCACATTTGTAATGAATATAGGCACTTTTATATCTGCCGATTTGAAATTCGACACTTGACTTGCCAATCCCATTTTATTGCCATATCGATTTTACTTCTTTTTCTTTTTATTTGACACCGTAATCCATTCATTTCCCGTTTTTACATTTTCCTCAGCAATAGACGTTTGTTGCATCGGATTATGTTTCGTAGCAGTCGCACTCAGCTTATCGCCTACATCACCCGAGCGCCCCGATACCGTTAGTACGGGCGTCAACGGCTGCGAGGGTGACTCATTGCATTCACAAGCTACCGTGACGGCTTCCGATAATCGATTCTCACTCTTTTGCAGGTCTACCTCCACTTTCGAGCTATTCGAAGATGTTTTCTTCTCCTTATCAGGGGATTCTCCATGTTCGGTGAAACTATCGATATCAGAGTCATTCAGCAAACAAGCGCCTCTCCGTCGCCGGCTAATATTGAAGTTATTTACTGCCGATGTACTTTTCAGATTATCCAACTCAATTTTGAGTTGAGTAAACTCATGTTTAGACACATACGTATCTTGTAAAAACTTCAAATCATGTTGTAGTACATTCATATCTCTTAAAAGTTTTGAAGCATCCACATAATCAAAAGTAACGGGAGGTAGTTTATTTAGTGAGGGAGGGAGGGAGGGAGGTAGTAGCGTATTAGTTGTAGACCCTACAACTAATACGCTTAAAACAACTAGCGATCTAATTAAGAAATACTCCGAGAAATTGAATCTAGACGTCAATTCGATGATACCTTCGTGTGCAAAACCTCCCAAGTTGTATGGGTTACCAAAAATACGCCTACTTCGCCTACTTAAGGGTACACTAGTCCCTTATTCTTCCATACAAACGTAGTCCTGCGATAACTCCCATATTTGATGGTGTACGTTCAAAATAAAAAATGATTTCAATTTGTCTCATCATTATCTAGCCCTGTATGGAAACAAAAAAGTAAAAAAAGAGTATATTTAAAAGTTATAAGTGTCGAAAATTCCGAATTTCAACACTATTTTTAACACATCTTTGGGCGGAAATAAATACCATAAGAAGAACGAAAATTGGACGGAGGGGGGACGCTGCTATCTATTTATGGTTGTAATACCTACATACCCTACATCTTTATTTAGAAAAATTGCTTCCTTTTTTTTGTTCGTGTCCATTGCTGAAGCCGGGATGAATATAGCTGCTAAAATGTGCCCATAAGCTTGTTGAAGCACATTTAGTGAAAATTGAAAACAGGTAGGTACATAATAATGAACTTTCGATACAGGTAGTACATTAGGTACTTAACTACTTTAATTTGCTAACTAACGAAAACATCTCATAGATAAGCACGATTATCGAAAATCTTAAAATTATCTATTAATTTAATTAGAATAGATAATTTTTAGATTTTCGATAATCGTGCTTACGTATAGGAATCTCATGTCCTAATATACCTAATGTAATTTATGTAAGTAGGTACATAATAATCTAAGAAGGGCAGTCAATGATAAATAAAATGTGTTTTGTAAGTTGTTTTTTTTAAAAACACTTTAACAAAACAAAAACATGAAACTGAGAAGAAGCACCCGATCTGCCGAAACAGACTCAGAGAGGTCAGTCCAGGTATTACATTGGTCATGTCATACGAGAACCAGGCTAATATGGTCCTTTGAAGAAAGAATCATACAGATGTGAGTGGACAACTTAGTACTTTTTAGGATTCCGTACCCGAAGGGTAACCAGCAGGGCCCTATTACGGAGCCTCCACTGTCCGTGCGTCTGTCTATCAGCGGGCTGCATCTCATGATCCGTAATAGGTAGATGTTTGTAATTTTCACAGAACGTGTATTTCTGTTGCCGCTATAACAGCAAGTGGTAAAAATAAATTTGAAATTAAAGGATTTTCTACTAGAAAAAGAAACGTGTATTTATGGCTTTTTTTGATCGATAGTAATATGTATAGGTATTTAAATCTTGTAATCTCGGAAGCTCGGAAGTCCGATTCGCACATGGCAAAATATTTGTTTATATTTAACCTTACCTCAGACATACTCATATTTTTATATATAATTTACTATACTACTATATAAGCTACTACTAAATAAAATAGTAGTAGCTTTGCCATGGTATTATAGTATATTTTGGATTAGATTTAATTTATTACAGAATAACCTACCTTAGATATTGGGTTATGAATACAGATCACATAGGATTTAGTTTCTAAGTTGTACCTACATATTTTATAACCTTCGTTATGAATAGCATAAATAGGCCAAGCCCCCTAGCCTACAAACGTTTCGTAACGAATTTCTTTCTACAATCGCGCCTTTTATTTGTTTGGACTGACCACCTGACTCGTTCAGTGATGCCATTCCCATACAGTGTTTAGTTTTCAACTAGCGTTATCTATCATAAAATAAATAAAAATTTTATTAATATTTCGCTAATTGTGTCTGTACTGTGAATTTGATTTACAATCGATCTCTAAATTGTAGTTTTCTTCTAATTACTTACCTTGCCTAGACGTGTTCTTTGGACTGGAAGTCTATGCTGTTAGTATTCCGTTTATATACGTTACTATTTTGATAGACATTTGTGCTTGTCCCTGCAGTGACACAATGCCTATTGTTGATAACTTTCTAAGTGCTAAAGAATATTTCAAACCGCTATTGAACACAAACAATCAATAAACAATTTACAAACTAACATTTTTTTATTTAATTAACCTATATAAAAGCCACACTCACATCGAAATCGCGCTGTCGAAAAAGCAGTTATCCTGACACTGGCTGACATATACTTCGGGGTCGGGGAGTTGCCTGCGGGCTATTATAGCTAACTAGCTATGGAAAGTGAATACCCATTTAGAATACATAGTACCTACAGTAATATTTGCATAAACTACAGTAAAATACAAAAACATAAAGAAAACATAATTATGTTACACTTTTTTGTGTTTGTTCTAGAAATTGTTATATTTTTTTCAAAAAAAGTTTTTAATGTTACCGTTTTTAGTTTAGAGTTATGTCCCTTTAGTGGGTACAGGCGTGATATTATATTTTGTGGTTGCGTAAAGAATGCATAGATAGGCGATAGCAGCAATCGCGGTTGATTTGCTATCATTTATAGAAGAGTGCCCCCGATTTCTCCAAGATCCCATCATCAGATCCTGATCTGATCATCATCGATTACCGTGGGATTATCTGGAAAATATATCCTTTCAAACAAAAAAAATAATTTTCCAAATCGGTTCAGGCATATTCGAGAAATCGGGGGACAGAACATACATAAACAAAAACCAACGAATTGAGAACCACCTCCTTTTTTCGAAGTCGGTTAACAAGTAGGTAAAAACAAATCAATGGAATTATTATATAATAACAACATCTACTTAAGTTTACATAAGAACTTTCATCATAACAACTAAGTACATAAATTGGGTTCATAATAATTACGTTTCACACAGCAGATCCTAAGTTACAATAACACCAATTTGCTTTCTCTCTCCTTTCTCTTTTTAAAATACGTTACCCCCACAGTAGGATTTTCTCCAGTATCGTGGAGGAAGTTTACAAATATAAATTGCACAAGTACAAACATCCAGACCCGGAACAACTATTTGTAGTCCATACAAAATATTTGTTCCGTGGGGGATTCGAACCCGCGGCACCCAGCGCAGCTACTCATTGCTAAGCCATTGTGGCACGAATCTCACAATTGCCGTTTGAGTTTATGTTATTATTCTAAAATGAATCGCATAGGTACCTAGGTACGCGATGATGCCGTCGCGCATTGCGTCACTCGAGTGCGTATGTGTGTGCGCACTAGCTTCTTACTGCTCATCACAGCGTCTATCCCTTTCGCACGAGTTGTCGGATGAGATAGCATGCATTTTTGCCCCGTTTACCACTTAGTTCGTGCCATCGACTAGGGCAACCTTAAAGATTGGCTCCACACTTAGCCAAAATATTATCACCACTCAGAGGACACACAAGAGCACATACTAAGGATTCATACCATTTTGTCAGTGAGATAAAAGACCTACGTTTTGCTGACAATGAAACCATGGTCAGTTTTGATGTTCAGTCTCTATTTACATGCCTACCTGTTGAAGATGCATCTCAATTATAACTAGGAAACTAGATGTAAATAACATGACACCAGAATGTGCAGTACTACTAAGACATTGCCTTACATCTGGCTATCTATTGTGGAATGAAGAGTTTTACAAGCAAGTAGATGGTGTTGCGATGGGCTCACCTGTATCTCCCATTGTCGCCGATATATTCATGGAAGACTTTGAGGAGAAATGCCTCCTTATTGCACATGTTACCCCAAGGTTCTACAAGCGGTATGTAGACGATACTTTCACAATTTTACCATCAGACAAAGTAACTGCATTTTTAGAACATCTTAATTCCATAAACTCTAAAATTCAATTTACTATGGAATTAGAGGCAAATAATTCCTTAGCTTTCCTAGATGTGTTAGTCATCCGAAATCTTAACAACACCGTAGGTCATACTGTGTATAGAAAAAAGACCCATACAAACCGATACTTAAATGGTGAATCTCACCACCATCCTTCACAGTTAGCTACTGTTGGAAAATCTTTGTTACAGAGAGCACGAGGGATCTGTGACAGCAAACACCCGGCCGCCGAGCTTCAGCACGTCAAGCAGGTTCTGCACGACAACAAACTTCGGGTCCCGCGCCTCCGTCACAGTGACCGAGTGAAGCCGGCCACAGTTGAGCGTGTGCCTGCTGTGTGCCTGGCTATATCTTGAAGCGAGCTTCTATTAGAACATTCTACAAGCCGCAGAAGAAGATTAGTCAGTTCTTACCATCCGTCAAGTGTCATATTCCTCTACAAGATGCAGGAGTGTACAAGCTTGATTGTGATTATGGTCTCTCATATATAGGGCAAACAAAGAGATCAATTAGAACTCGTGTAAAAGAACACATAGCTGACTTGAAGCATCAACGTTCCCGGAAGTCTGCAGTTTGCGATCATATCCTAGATGGCCCCAACCATTACATCAGATTTGATAGACCACAAATCCTCGCGAAAGAACATCGATTCCTAACAAGGATGATACGTGAGGCTATTGAAATTAAAAAAAACATCCTAATTTCAATAGAGAAGGAGGCTGGATACTACCACCTGCTTGGGATTCTATAATTAATAAAATTAAAACTAAACCCAAGCATACCACTGCAAGACTTAAAAACACAGTTAGTTCATTCTGCGTAGATCGGACCAAAGACAATAATTAAAAAGCAGAAGGTACTCCAGGTTAACTTTGACATCAGGACGTCAGTCGCCTCAGTCCCCCGTGACCATGGGTGCTGGAAAGCACCCGAAACGTCGGGTATTAAAATTAATATAAATAAAACGCGATAAAATCCGTAAAAGTAGTTTTAATCAATGTATAGTGTTCGCGTAAATATAAGAAATCATTAGTTTATTTAAATTTCTTGCCACAAATATAGGGGTAATTCTGGGTCTGTTTCCTAAAAAAGACATATGATGTCCTCCAAGTCCCTTACTAATTTGCCTTCGCCTTTCCTAATAACTCTTCGTGCTGAAGTCGAGATGGACTCAAACAGCAGCTTTTTCGCCTCTGCCACTTCTTCAACCGAGAAAGGACTGCTACATATACGTCGTATACTTTCTTCATCCATGACCTGTATTTTATTTTGAATAAAGGCTAGTACTTCAGAGATAACTACGTTGCAGTTTGCACACTTAACAGTTGTTGAAGTCATCGTTGGAAACGTATAATACACTACGCGCAAGCGCTGCTGCGAGCGGGCTTCGTGCGCACGCGACGAGGCACCGAGCCAGACTGTATGACTTTATAACTTAGCCTAAAATTAATTACTAAAATCTTGGACCATTAGAAATAAGAAATACTGGCAACATTCTTCCGTAACGTAATCTCGAAACATTGACATTCGTGCTTCGAATAACCTTCAAAATAGTATTGTTTTGCACCATTTAACTACACAGGACGGCATTTTGTAGGCAAATTTACTGCACGACGCGACGCCTTGTGAAGTACTGAGCGATAATGAGCGTAGTTTGATGCATGTGTTTGCGTGAACACGTGTACTTACATAAAGGAGCGGAGTTTTTTAGCTTCACCAATAACAAAGGCCGCGCTGTATCTACCTTTTTTATTTCATCTGAGGCCAATCCATGTTGTTCCACTCTTTCGACTGGAAAGTACTAGAATACTAAAAGGAGAAAAGGCTTTATAAATGTGGGTATAAGGTTGCTTTTGGCTTGAATTAATACCTAGTCCAAGCGTTATCTATTTTTCAATCCCTTAAGAGGAGTATTACAAAAAAAAAAACCGCGAAATTACAAGGTTTCCTCGTTGAAATTATATGTTTTCCGTTCGTTGCTTGAAATAAAAATTACTTGTTAAAAATAGTTTTTTTTCTAAAAATTGTTCGTTTTTTCGAAAATTTTAGATAACTTATTTATTTATTTAGTAATAATCATTCTCCCGATACATGTTTAGGCCAAAACTCTAAGAGACATAATTTGTGAGCTCTAAATTGTAGATTCTATTGAATATCGACCATCAATAAATATTTTTGTCTCACAAATATCCTATACTTTAATAATGATAAAATACATTTTCGTTATATGCCTTTCACGTAAGGAAAAAAAAAAAATCGACACAATTCAATAATCTATCGAAAAAGCTTCAATACAAATCCCAATATTTCCGAAGTTCTACATAATTTTGACGTAAAATTTATACCAAAATAATCATCTGCGTTTGCTTAACGCTACCGTTATTTTTTAATAAATAAAATAAAAGTGCCATAAATTTCACTGCGTTGGCAATCTGAATTCACTACCGCGCCAGTGGCTCTCGAGGTCGGACCTGTGTCAATTTATTTATTTCGCGCGCTCCGTCTCGTTTCGATATTATCGTAGCGTGCGTCGATGACCGTAGCTATGCTATTTTCTGCTAGAGCATCGTCAACTGCGCCCGCAACTTTTAAGAGGATTGTGAAGCGCCGATACGCGACGCGAGTAGGTATTTTCAAAAATGCTATCTCTTTCATATCGCTCGGTTTGCCTCCTTCCGGGCGTGACAAACTCAAATATAACATATTAAAAACAAATTCTCACGCACACTACAATAGCAGCAGTAAGCGACGCTCGGGCGTATTCTGTGAATCGTTCGGACGTCGCGTCGGCTATCTGCAGTTTGCATACCTACATTTACGACAATCAAAGAGATTTAAATTTTAATACCTTTAAACGGCCAATTCTTATATATATATATATATATATATATATATATATATATATATATATATACATATTAGAATACGAAGGTAAATTTTGCTAGTGTTTCGGAGATTAATGGGTCAAATGAGAAATCGGCGGTTCCAAATCCGTGGTTCGAATCCGAATGAAATGAATCCGACTACTTAAGAGGATTGTGAAGTGCCGATGCCGACATGACGCGAGTAGGTATTTTCAAAAATGCTATCTGTTTCATATTGCTCACTTTGCCTCCCTCCGGGCGTGACAAACTCAAATATAACATATAAACAAATTCTCACTCACACTACAATAGAAGCAGTAAGCGACGCTCGGGCGTATTCTGTGAATCGGTCGAACCTTTTTTAGTATTTTTTTAAAACACGACAAATTAAATTAAAACTAATTGAACTCATGATTTTTATTACAACCAGTTCAGTTTTTTTTATTACGTTGACAAGATAGAACAATATTATTCATATTATATCAGTATGTAATTTGTATCTAAATATAATTTCCAAAAAAGGATAAGTCGCTCGCGTCCGTAGGCTTTGACCACCTGTTCCTAGGCCCATCCTACACGTGTCCCCCGGGTGGTGCTAAATGAGCGACAAGCCGATAACACAGACTCGGCTCCACGCCGTGGTAGTGGCATAAAATATACTACCCCATATTTCGCACCATGACTAACCAAATAAAGGAAATGGCCCCGAGTTCCCGACGCCTCTTTAATGGGGCAGGGGTGCGAAGAATCTCCGGGAGGAAAACCGGCGACGAGGTTCACCACCCGTCACGTTCTGTCTCCCGGAGAGGCGAAAAGTGGATTGCAGAGGCCCGTCTGGCTACGTTGAATGTATGTGGGGCAATTAATGATAAAATGGATGAAGTATGCGATATGATGTATGATAGAGGAATAAATGTGTTATGCGTAAATGAGACGAAAAGGAAGTGGAAGGATGTCACTACACATGGCATGTATACCGCATACTGGTCTGGTGTAGACGAGATCGAGCGGGCATGCCAGGGAGTAGGTATCATCCTTTCAGAAAGAATGGGCCAATGTGTGAAAGAGTATGAATGTGTAAGCCCAAGACTGCTATGGATACGAATGAAAGTGGGCTTAAAGAAGTTGTTCGTGTTAGGGGTCTACGCCCCAGACATGTCTAAGCCCACTTATATCCGAGAGCAGTTTTGGGAATTGGTAAGGATGGTGTTAATGAAGTGTAAGGGAAATGAAAATATTATTATGCTTGGAGATTTTAATGGAAGGGTTGGGGTGAGTAGGCTTGGTTATGAAACGTTTGGTAGGGAACGTTTGGTGATGAAAGTATAAATGAGAATGGTGAAAGTCTCCTCACCGTATGTATGGAAAAAAATCTTTTTGTGACGAACACTTGCTTTCGCCACAAGAGGATTCATATGTATACTTGGGAAAGAGGTGACGATAGAAGCATGATAGATTTCATAATTGTGGATGAAAGATTGAGGGGCGCAGTGATGGATATAAGGGTTTGCCGGGGTTCTAACGTAGGAACGGATCATTATTTGGTTTTATGCCGAATTAATGGTCTATCCAGGCGTTGGCGCCATCAGTCATCTGTGTCTACCACTGCGTTACAGCGTATTAGAACAGAAAGGTTGCAAGATGAAGGTGAGAGAAACAAGTTCAAATGTAGACTGAAAGAAAATATAAGTGGTTTGAATGAATTATGTATGAAGGAGTTAGACTTGGAGAATGTATGGCAAAATGTAAAGAAAGGTTTAGTGCATGCAGCTACCGAAGTATGTGGTGTTAGTAATAGAAAGAATGAAAGGAAAAATAATACGTTATGGTGGGATGATGAGATACGTATGGAAGTTGAAGCAAAGAAGAGAGCATGGCTAGATTTACTAGCAACAAAGGCTGGTAATTCTAGCGGTACGAATGATGATATTGAAAGAAAAAAGGCAGTCTTTAGACATCTTAATAAAAGAGTAAAAGAAGTAGTTGAAAGAAAAAAGCAAGAAAGAACGGATAAGAATGATAGAAGAATATCGGATAACTTCCAGGCAAATATTAAAATGTTATGAAAACTGGTAAGAACTGCCAGGGGACATTCAAAACAGCCTATGATGAATGCTATAAGAGACGAGAATGGCTATATTCTGAATGATGAAGTTTTGAGTTTAAAGAGATGGAAGGAATATTTTGAAAGCGTGTTTATGAGTGAGGAGACAACATGTGTACTAAGTGAAGTAGAAACTCCGAAAGAAGAGGAAAGAGGTAGCGAGATAAGTATAGATGAAATAATGAAAGCAATGAAAAGCATGAAAGCGGGTATGGCGCCCGGATATGATAGAGTTTCACTCGAAATGCTAAGGGCTGGAGAAGAAGTGGTGGCAGGCCTGCTGCACACCTTGTTTAATTTATGCTGGGAACTGAAGCGGGTACCGGTAGACTGGTGCAAAGCCGTGATAGTCCCAGTATATAAAGGAAAAGGGTCGCAGTAGGACTGTAAAAACTACCGTGGCATCAGCCTTCTTAGCATTGTGGGAAAACTGTACGCTAAGGTACTGATTGAAAGGGTCTTGAAAGAAACTGATGGAAAAATTTGGGATGTGCAAGCGGGATTTTAGAAAGGGAATGGGATGTACAGATCAAGTCTTTTCCATGCGCATGATCGCGGAGAAGTTTCTGGCCAAAAACCAAAAGGTTTTTTGTGCGTTCATGGACTTGGAAAAGGCCTATGACAGAGTGGATAGGGATTTGCTATGGCAAATACTGAACTCATTTGGGTTGGGCGCTGGCTTGATACGGGCATTGGAGTCTCTTTATAGGGACTCTAGTGCTTGTGTTAGGATCAACGGGGTCTACTCGGACTGGTTTGACATCCATAAAGGTGTCAGACAGGGCTGTGTGGCTTCCCCGTGGCTGTTCAACCTATTTATGGACAGTTGTTTGCAAAATTTGAAAGTTGAAGAATGCGGATTAAGAATGGGTGAGATAACCATCAAATGCCTTTTGTACGCCGATGATCAAGTTATTCTTGCGTCGTCGGCGGCTGAGTTGCAAATGATGGTTACATTAATGAACAGATCATTAAAAGAAAGGGGTATGAAAGTGAACGCAAGTAAGATGAAAATTATGGTTTTTGAAAGAGATGAAAGTAAAACGATTTGTGAAATAAGAATAGAAGGTGAGTTGATCGAGCAAGTAGATGAGTTTGTATATTTGGGCTGCGTATTTAGCAGGGATGGGAGATATGATAAGGATATAGTACGACGAGTGAATGCGGGAAATAGAGTAAATGGGGCCTTGCACTCTATTGTGAAGAGTCAGAATGTGTCGAAAAAGGCACGTATGGCAATTCACAATGTTGTGTTGGTCCCTACTTTAACGTATGGCAGTGAAAGTTGGGTGTGGCAGAAGAAGCACGAGAGTAGAATAAACGCAGTAGAAATGCGGTCGTTAAGGAGTATGTTAGGGCTGAATCTGAATGACAGGGTAAGAAATTGTGTAATAAGAGAAGAGTGTGGTTTGCAAGATGATGTTGTGACCAGGATTAAGAAAGGAATGCTTCGGTGGTTTGGTCATGTGGAAAGAATGAACGAGGAAAGAGTGACAAAGAAAATTTATGTTGCAGAAGTGAATGGCAGAGTCGGAAAGGGGCGTCCTAGGCGAAAATTTATCGACCAAATTGGCGATTTATTGGAAACGGGCCAAATTAGGAGTACCCTTAACCGACGAGCATGTATGCGTAGGTGTATGGATGTGAAGGAGGCGAGAGAGGTGTGTCAGGATCGTGCCAAATGGAAGTCTGTAGTCTCTGCCTACCCCTCTGGGTGACAGGCGTGAGTGTTTATGTATGTATAATTTCCAAAAAACACGATTTCCAAAAAAATCATTGGTCATCCAGGTACTACATACTTAAATATCTTTGACGACAAGTGACATAATTATTCAATTTGTTTGTGTTTCTTTGCAATTTTATTATACTTATTGCATAGTGTGTGTAGACATTTAGTAGGTACTAACTACATATATTATCCTAAAGAAGTGAGCTGTTATTTTTATACGTAAGTATCTACCTATCTATATCTGCCAAAGGCAAATGCCAGCTTTTACGATGAGTATTATATTCATTCAAATAAAATTAATTTACACCTTTTAGAACGGAAGATAAAGAAGATTATAGACGAGAAAAAAAGTGGACCGTGTTTATCAACAAAACGAAAAAATATTCAATTTTCTTCGTAAATCGAAAGGATGGGTAACGCCAACTTCTAAAATCAACAGGTATACCACATAACATACTATTGCATTTAGGTATCATACGTAATATTATTTATTCTGTGATCATACTTTGATTGGTAGGTGATAGACCGAAATTTATTTCGCCAAAATATAAAATTATGGAATAGCTGATGTTGATTTTTAAGACTTCATAAAAGGACGAGGTTTTATGTTCGGCTGTATGTTTTTTCTTTTATTTTAGTTTTAATGTATGTTCACTGATTTCTCCATCGTGGGCCGATTTTGAATACCTATTCATTTTTAGATATAGAACGACGAGTAAATGCAGGGAATAGTGTGAATGGGGCACTACACTCTATTGTGAAGAACCAGAATGTATCAAAAAAGGCACGTTTGGTAATTCATAATGCTGTATTAGTCCCTACTTTAATGTATGATAGTGAAATCTCGGTGTGGCAGAAGAAGCACGAAAGTAGAATAAATGCTGTAGAAATGCGGTCTTTAAGGAGTATGCTAGGGTTGAATCTGAATGACAGGGTGAGAAATTGCGTGATAAGAGATAAATGTGGTATGCAAGATGATGTTGTGACCAGGATTAAGAAAGGAATGCTTCGGTGGTTTGGTCACGTAGAAAGAATGAATGAGGAAAGAGTGACAAAGCAAATTTATATAGCAGATGTGAGCGGAAGAGTCGGGAAGGGACGCCCTAGAAAAAAGTTTATCGACTAAATTGGCGATATTTTGAAAATGGGCCACGTTAAAAGTACCCTTAACCAACGAGCATGTATGCGTAGATATATGGATGTAAAGGAGGCGAAAGAGGTATGTCAGGATCGTGTCAAATAGAAGTCTGTAGTCTCTGCCTACCCCTCTGGGTGACAGACGTGAGTGTTTATGTATGTAATATTCATTTTTTCTTCGAAAATGTATGGCTCATATTTGGCCCCATATAAATGTCATAAAAACCATTTTAACCATGACATATGTTGTATTTGAGTTTTATGGAAGTCGGTTGTACAAAATTTTCAATTTTACCACTTGTCTAGTAATAATATTGTATACGCACTGCCAAAATGAATCGCGAATCCAAGCGTCCAAGATCAATAATAGTGCATCTATCTAGCTTCACCTAGGATTCGCGATGATATGCTGGCGATGGCCTCAAAATACAACAAGGTGAACTCACAAAACAAACTTAATGCTACACATCTTGGATTAATAGAACACACCACTCCTGTTTTTGTAACTGAACATCTATCTCCAGTGAATAGGACTATTCATGCGGCGGCTAGACTCAAAGCAAAGGAGAGCGGATATAAATATATGTAGGTGCGTAATGGCAGAATATTTATGAGGAAGACCGATGAGAGTGACTATATTCTGGTAAAAAGTTTAGAAACCCTAAAAAACTAATTTAAGAAATTCTTTTTGTTCCTTTCTTTCTTTTTGTCTGTTATATGGTAAGGTTTTTAATAAAATACGATACGCTAAAATTGTACTATCAAAATTGTAGTGGTCTTAAGACCAAAACACATGGTTTCTATAATTAGATACTACGTAACAACTATGAAATAATAATCCTCACTGAGACCTGGCTAAATGATTCTGTATCGAGTAGTGAACTTTTTGACCCTAGATATGTAGTATATAGGGGAGATAGATCTTCTGCCAGTAGTACTAAGAAAGAGGGGGGGGGGTTTAATAGCAGTATCTAGGAAATTAAAATCAAAGCGTTTAAAAGCTTGGGAGTCGGATCTGGAGGATTTATGGGTTTTAGTTGAAGTGCCAGTTTCACACTCAATTTATCAAATTGCTTTCTGTGCCATTTATTTACCAACTCCTGTAAAAAGTGTAACTTATGATAAATTTTATGACACATGTACTAGCGTCCTGGAAGAGAAGTGTCTACATTGTGTAGTGGATGATTTTAATCTATTTTCCATAAATTGGAGCTTGTTAGATGAGGATCCTGCAAAATGCGAGCTTTCCACTGTTAGTCAGTCATTTATTGATTTTTTAAACGTCAATGATTTGAAGCAGTACAGTCGTATAAAGAATCAGAGTTTAAATAGAACACTTGATTTGGTTATTGCAAATTTACCAAACTGCACAGTAGAACAGGCACTTTGCCCCCTCAGTAAAGTTGACAGGCACCATCCTCCTCTTGACATAAGTATTAAGCTATTAAATTAAATAAGATTACCTTATAACACTGAAAACGTACAATTAAATTTTTATAGAGCTGACTATGATAATATTTGTAAAGAATTAGCGAGTTGTGATTGGGTCAAGCTACTTGATGGGTTGACAGATGTAAATAATATGCTACAAATTTTCTACCAGAAAATTCGGGATATTATCAAAAAATTTGTCCCCAATAAATCGTCAAAGAACGACAACTACCCACCTTGGTTTGATCGGAATCTAATTAGAACTCTAAAAGAAAGGTATAAAATTAGGTGTCGTCACAAGAAATATAAAAATCCTAGAGATGAGCTTGAACTGTTATTGCTAAGTAAAAGATGTACGCAAATGGCCACAAATTGCTACAACAAATAAATAAAACTAATAGAGTGTGACATAGCAAAAAACCCAAAACTGTTTTGGTCCTTTGTCAAGGCGAAACGTGGTGGTTCAGGCGCCTATCCCCATATCATACCATTGACTGACGGTACGACGGTAACTTCTGATGGAGTGGAAACTTGCGAACTTTTTTCTTCACACTTTTCATCCGTGTACTCTGAAAATACTAAATGTACAGAGCAGGATTATGTTTATAACCATTCAGAGTCCTTGAAATTAATAGCCTTCACCCAGCACAGCTGAAAATTGATCATAATACCCTATTAAATAAATTAAAAAGTATTAAATGTAATAAAGGAGCAGGGAACTGACGGAACGCTCTGTAGTCAGATGTGCTGAACACCTTGTTAATCCACTATTAATTATATTCATTTTTTCTCTTTGTACGGGGCAGTTTCCTACTTTATGGAAAATAGCTAAAATCGTTACCGGTTCATAAAACGGGCAGTGAGGATTATGTAAGAAATTACAGGCCGATCTCTATACTATCAGTCTTTGCTAAATTATTAGAGTCAATTATTTGTCCTTATATTCAGAGACATATCAATCTTTACTTAACCACTAGCCAACATGGGTTTGTTAAATCTAGGTCTACGAGCACTAATTTGGTACATATTACGGAAATACTAATTGAAGCACTTGATGCGGGGAAACAAGTCGACGTAATATATACTGATCTTAGCAAAGAATTTGATCGGGTCCCACATGACATATTGGTTCGTAAGTCAGCTGCCTACGGCATTACTGGTAGTATGTTAAAATGACTAAAATCGTATTTAAAGGACCGAGCGTTTTTTGTAGTGGTGAATGGATATCAGTCAGGTTTAAAATATATTAATTCTGGTGTACCCCAAGGGTCTCATCTTGGACCGATTCTGTTTGGGGTGTTCGTAAATGAAATTCCAGAATTGATGAAATGGTCTCGTGTATACTTGCATGCTTACTTAAAATTTTGCAAGACGATTGTGGAAGAGAACGATTCAATAAAGCTACAGAACGATTTTGATCAACTGATTAAATGGTGCAAAGTAAATCGTATGGACTTAAACATTAGTAAATGTTTCTATGTGCAATATGCGAGAAAAAATAACACTATCGACTATAGCTATCACATTGGATGTAATAAAATACAGCAGTTAGACCAAATTAGAGACCTCGGGGTCATATTTGATAAAAAATTAACTTTAGTACCGCACATTGAAAACATTACTAAACGTGCATCTAGAATGTTGGGTTTTGTCATAAAATATATCAAAGTCTTTCGAAGTGCTAAAATTAAAATTCTTTTATTTAACAGTTTGGTAAGAAGTATTTTAGAGTACTGTGCTGTAGTCTGGAGACCTCATTACGTTACACATTCACTGAGAATCGAGCGGATCCAAAAAGATTTATAAGACATTTGTCGTACGCAAGCGGATTTAGCAGTAATAAGAAGCGTGTATCATATGAAAATAATTTGATCAATTTCAAAATGATTTCTCTAGAAAACCGCAGGGATATTATTGATTTGATTTTTGCTTCTAAAATTATTAGTGGTGTTATTGACTGTCCTGAAATTTTAAGTAAATTTAATATATGCGTTCCCTTTCGTTACCCGCGTTACGCTCGTAAGATTACACCATTGACTAGACCATATCGAAGAACAGTGTTTGGCTCCAATTCTCCAATTGTTGGAATGAGTAAACTTTTTAACAAATTTAGAGATAAAATTGATAAATTTTTCGACCCACCTAACAAGCTCTGTCGCACCTTAAGAGACAATCTTTTGTAACATTCTATAAAATATGTTCTTTCCTTTTCGCTTCTATATATTTTTATTTGTATTTAGTTATAATTTCTTTTAATTTTTAATTCTTTCTTTATCCTAGTGATATAGGTACACAGTGCTGAGAAAGTTATTTGCACGTTGTATCCGCCTGTAATTATTTGTACATTTTAGTTCTTATCGCTTCATTGTATTTAAATAGCATATAATAGCATAGTAGGGAATGATACAAATGTTGGTGGATCAATAAAAAAAAATAGTCTGTTAGAAAATGTTGTTCGTATTACTGATTCTAATTACTAATTTACTAATTTAAATTTTAACAATGAACCGAATTAAAGGTAAACTAGCTTTTGACCGCGTTAGTTAGCCATAAAATATATTTTAACTATAGAAATAGAAATAGAAACTTTTTTATTCAATGTAGATTATAAAATACTTATTGAAAGTCACTTTTTTAATTTACCACTGGTTCGCAAAAGAAACCTCTGTCCTGGGAAGAACCAGCAAGAAACCCAGCGGGACTATTTTTTTTTAATAATAGCTTACAATCATGTTTACAATCAACAACACAAGACAAATTAGAAATAGCTTGGTAGCGATCGCCCTTCCCAGGGGTTATTATCATCTATAAATTCCTTAATATTATAATAACCCTTTTTATACAAACTTAGTTTAATAACATTTTTGAACTTTGTGTATGACAAATTTTGTATATTTTCTGGGATTTTGTTGTAAAAGCGTATACATCGCCCCAAGAATGAATTACTGACTCGGTGGAGTCGAGTAACTGGTACTACCAGCTTGTGTCTGCTCCTAGTATTTACAGAATGAATATCACTTATTTTCGCAAAACTACTTTTATTTTTGTGTACGTACATTACATTTTCATAAATGTATTGAGAGGCCAGAGTTAATATATTAATTTCCTTAAATTTTTGTCTCAGTGACTCTTTTGGTTTTAAATTATATATTGCTCTAATGGCCCTCTTCTGTATCTATTATCATTCTATTTATTTTTCAGTGACTCTGAAATTGACAAGGAATTACCGGACAGTGCCGTGTAGTGGCGGTTAAGAATATCCACTACCCCATATCTTCCCGTGGGTGTCGTAAAAGGCGACAGAGGGAAACAGGCAGGAGATGGGCAGCAGCATCTTCCTGATAACAATTACACAAAAAAAAAACTGCGGTTGCCAACCCGCTCGCCAAGCGTGGCAACTATGGCAATATACCCCCCATGAACAATAACACAAATAGACGGCCCCCAGTCCCCGGCGGCCCCGCTATTCCTGGCTACGGTGGCGACCATGGTAACGGCGGGGCAGGGGGTGCTAAGAATCTCCGGTGGAGGTTCGGTTGCCACCTACGACGACTCGACCTGGCAACATTTAACGCACGCACACTGAGGACTGACGAGAAGATCCTGGAGCTGGAAGAAGAGATAGACAAGTTGCACTGGAGTATTATAGGATTATCCGAGGTCCGAAGAGAGGGGGAGGACACGGTGATTCTCGAATCCGGCAACTTGTTCTATCACCGGGAGGGCGACCATCTGTCCCAAGGAGGTGTCGGATTTATCGTCCACAAGTCTCTCGTCAACAACGTTGTAAAGATTGGGAGTGTGTCGACGAGGGTCGCGTACCTGATACTCAGAATCACCAAACGGTATTCGCTGAAGGTCATACAGGTTTACGCACCAACCTCGGCACATCCCGATGAGGAGGTGGAGGTAATGTATGAGGATATTTCCAAAGCCATGCATTTCTCCAAAACCCACTACACGGTGTTGATGGGAGACTTCAACGCAAAACTAGGCACAAGAGAAAGCGGTGAGCTAAAGTTAGGGAAATTTGGAGTAGGGCAACGGAACCGAAGGGGCCAGCAGCTGGCCGACTTTATGGAGAAGGAGGGACTCTTTATGATGAACTCTTTCTTCCAGAAGCGGCCCCACAGGAAGTGGACCTGGTCGAGCCCCGACGGTTCGACAAAAAATGAGATTGACTTCATTATGACGACCAGACGCCAACTGTTCAGTGATGTCTCAGTGATCGCAAGGGTGAAAACTGGCAGCGATCACCGAATGGTTAGAGGCACACTGAACCTAAACGTTAAGTTGGAGAGGTCTCGTCTAATGAAGTCAACGCCCCGTCCCCCTTGTGCTCTAATCCAGAATCCTGAAAACTTTCAGCTCGAATTACACAACCGCTTTCAGTGCCTACAAGATTGCAATGCAGTGGAAGATATGAATGACAAGCTCGTGGAAACTGTCCATGCGGTCGGAGCTAAGTTCTGCAAGACCCGCCGCAGAAGAACACAAAAACTCTCCGATCACACTCTTAATCTCATGGCTGTTAGACGGGAGATGAGGCTGCAATCGTCAACAGACTTGACAGCATACAGGCAACTGAACAGACAGATCTCCAAATGCATGCGGCGAGACTTACGCAACTTTAATACTGCTCGTATTAAAGAAGCGATCGAGCGGAACCAGGGCTCCAAAGTCTTTGCCAGAGATCTGTCTGCCCGTAAGAGCCAACTGTCAAAGCTGAAGACTGAGTGTGGCAGCATCGTTTCCGGGACACCTGAGATTTTGAGTGAGATTGAGAGGTTCTATGGGCAGCTGTACACATCATCGTTGGAGCCACACGTAAGTGTGAGTAACGATCCAAGAGCAAGTCTTATCCGACACTATTCCGATGATATCCCGGACGTCAGTCTAAGCGAGATTAGAATGGCTCTCCAGCACCTTAAAAACGGCAGGGCCCCAGGCGAGGATGGAATTACAGCGGAGCTTCTGAAAGCGGGTGGAACACCGGTACTTGAAGTCCTTCAGAGGCTCTTCAATTCCGTCCTCCATGGTGGCACTACTCCAGAGGCGTGGAGCAGAAGTGCGGTGGTCTTGTTCTTTAAGAAAGGCGACACCGCTCTCTTGAAGAACTACAGGCCGATTTCCCTTCTGAGCCGCGTCTACGTGCTGTTTTCGAGAGTCATTACGAATCGTCTCGCACGCAGACTCGACGACTTCCAGCCTCCCGAACAAGCCGGTTTCCGAAAAGGCTTCAGTACCATAGACCACATACATACCCTGCGGCAGATTGTACAGAAGACTGAAGAGTACAATTTGCCACTTTGCCTGGCGTATGTGGACTATGAGAAAGCCTTTGATTCCGTCGAAATTTGGGCGGTGCTGCAGTCCCTTCAGCGGTGCCAAGTTGACTGTCGGTATATCGAAGTGCTGAAGTGTTTGTACAGTAGGGCTACGATGGCTATCGGAGTACAGAACCAGAGCTCGAAACCTATCCAACTGCAGAGAGGTGTAAGACAGGGTGACGTTATATCCCCGAAACTCTTCACCGCTGCTTTGGAAGACGTTTTCAAGCTACTGGACTGGAAAGGATACGGTATTAACATCAATGGCGAGTACATCACTCACCTTCGATTTGCCGACGATATAGTCCTTATGGCAGAATCGCTGGAGGACTTAAGCACTATGCTCAATGACCTCAATAGTGCCTCCCAACGGATAGGTCTTAAGATGAACATGGACAAAACAAAGATCATGTTTAATGTCCATGTGACACCTATGCCGGTAGTTGTTGGGAGCACTATGCTCGAAGTTGTTGACGAGTACGTTTACCTGGGACAAATAGTCCGACTAGGTAAGTCCAACTTCGACCGAGAGGTCAATCGACGGATTCAACTCGGCTGGGCAGCGTTCGGGAAATTACGACATGTCTTCTCGTCAGGTATACCTCAATCTCTAAAAACTAGATTGTACAACCAGTGCGTGTTGCCAGTGATGACTTACGGATCTGAGACGTGGTCCTTCACTGCTGGCCGTATGAGGACGCTCAAGGTCGCTCAGCGAGCTATGGAGAGGGCTATGCTCGGAGTTTCTCTGCGTGATAGACTCAGAAATGAGGATATCCGCAGTAAAACCAGAGTGACCGACATAGCCCAACGGATTAGTAAGCTGAAGTGGCAATGGGCCGGCCATATAGCTCGAAGAACCGATAACCGATGGGGAAGAAAGGTTCTCGAGTGGCAGCCTCGTACCGGTAGGCGTAGTGTAGGGCGACCCCCCACTAGATGGAGTGACGACCTGGTAAGATATGCAGGAAGTCGATGGATGCAGGTGGCTCAGGACCGTGCTTTGTGGCATTACTTGGGGGAGGCCTATGTTCAGCAGTGGACTTGTGAAGGGCTGTAATGATGAATGATGATACCGGACAGTAATATATAATGAATTACCGGCAGAGACGATGTACTCCTAATTTTCGTCGAATGAATATTAGAGGTCTAACAGCGCTACATCCATGGAAGACGGCATAATAGTGGAGGGTTTCCAAAAAAGCGTTGAAAAAACTTGGCGATAAATATCACATGCTGATTGGCGATGGCGACTCTGATATCATAAATGGACTATTGATTACTATGCCATACGGTTCTAATCTCATGGTTAAAAAAGTATAATGCAAAAATCACCTTTTCAGAAATTTTTGTTACAAATTGGGGAAGAAAACTAACAACCAATAAGGTTACTTACCAGTACCTACAAGAAAAAGAGTTATGAGAAATGTTTTGCGTCGCTTTTACGTGGTAGAGCCATCATCATCATCATCATTACAGCCCTTCACAAGTCCACTGCTGAACATAGGCCTCCCCAAGGACTGCCACAAAGCACGGTCCTGAGCCACCTCCCGAACACAACCGAAAAAAAGAGCTCTGACTCTAATGTGTCACATAATTACCTCAGCAATCAGGTACTATGATTTTTAATAGTTTTTTGGTATTTCATCGTAATGTAATAGACATTCCGTATTTATTCTAGTATACGTGGTAGAGCCATGCTGCAGTTATATTAGTAGTATAGTTGTAGCACGAATGTGTCGGCTTGACCGGGGAAGGACCACGCTCTCACAGAACCAGCGGACCGCAGACCAGCGGAATATAGTAGCTTAATGCTGCCGTGTTTCGTGTAGTGAGTGTAGAGAACCGGAGACCCTTTTTACTGAAAACGAGGCATTCCGTCTTAGTCCTCACAGGTGACAACGCATCTGCATATTGATTGTAATCGAGGATAGATGTAGATGTCTATGGGCTACAGTACAGTAGTACAGTACAACTACTTACCATCAGGTGGACTGTGTGCTAGTTTGTCACCTATCCTATAAAAAAAAACGTGTATGTCGGACTTAGCTTACTAAGTCTACTACAAGAGTTAATATTTACAAAATACAAAAATAATCTCTTGCCCTGTTTAATTTGCGTAAAAGCAAAGCCTCTTTGCTTTTTCTGATTTGTGATTTAACAACATACTGTTAACATAAGTGCCCGTATTTATATATCTTACCCACTCATACACTAACAAACGCTTTATAAAAATTCCACATTCACCATGAACAGAGCCGCAGCATCTTTCAAAGAAGTCAGCGGTCCAATGATTATTTACTACTTACGGTAATTATGGTACAGCGAACTTAACCATTCAAATCGCACTGAACTCATTGTATTGCGCCGAGAATTGGACAGTTTTTGCGTCCTCACACCGCAAACTACTATTATGAATGGACTCCATCTCTCCGAGCGGTGATTTTGAGTATTTTTAACGCTCTGCACATGTACGTTATTATTCAAATTGCGACGTAATGAGGTCGGATGTTGTCGGATGATGACGTTTCTAATATAAGTATCATTAAAACCTTGTAATGTGGGGATTAAGAACAAACCGAGTTCCATTCCCGCCAGTACTATTAAAATTATTAGTTACAATTTAAAGCGCAGATTGTTGAGTATTAAATAAAATAAAACAGTCATATTTGAAATATTAAAAGTCTATTATAAACATCTTTGCCATAAAACCCTCAGAAATCAAAGGAGGTCTGTGTCTAGTATCAGACATATAATAACATGTTACAGGTTTTTACTTCACTGACTTGCTTTACTTTACTGAATGCCATATTTATAGAGTTGTATTTTTAAGAGAGTAGGTACGCAATTCGATTATTAGTTATTGTGATTGTGATAGTGTCATTGTTAAACCCGGAGTTCCTTTAAAAAAGCTGAAGGTACTCTGAATTTAACAATGACATCAGGACGTTAGTCATCATAGTCCCCCGTGACCATGGGTGCTGGAAAGCACCCGAAACGTCGGGAATTAAAAGTCATATAAATTAAACGCGATAAAATCCGTAAAAGCAGTTTTAATTAATGTGTAGTGTTAGCGTAAATATCAGCAGTATAGAAATCATTAAATCTGAATTATAATTAAATTTCATTAACCGTGTGCGGAGAAGGAATATTCACTACCGCATATCATTCCACGGGTGTCGTAAGTGGCGACAGAGGGAATCTGAAACAGGACATAAGTAGCAGCAATGATATGAAGTCAAATAATAAAAAACTGCGGTTGCCAACCCATCAGCCAAGCCTGGCAACTATGGCAAAATTTATAGGGGAAGTCCATGTTCAACAGTGGACTTTTGTAGACTCTAATGGATGGATTTCATCATAATGAGTCTGGTAAAGTTTCTCTTCTCAAAAAGATCTTCATTTTGAAGTGGACATATTACCACCACCAGAACCAGGAGCCAGGTTAGCCACTTATAGCTTCTTCCTGTCTTTGATCTGGATTTCTGGTTCTGTCAGAGGCGGCAGCATGACTACATGGTCGAAGAACTTGACTGTAGTAGTACGAGTCCTAGGTCCGATCACTAGGATTTTTTTAGGCATCACAGAAAACTGTTGGTTGTCTCGACCTAGTAGATTATTCTCGTATCTTTAATGCTGAATCTAAACTATCTTATGGTATAAACATGCATGCTTAAGTTTTTTTTTATACCGCTGAATTGTTAGTATGTGATCACCGCCACCTACGTACATCTGTGACACGAGAGGAATTGCAGCGGCAGAACACGTTGCAATATTACTATGAAATCCATCCAAGTTGGTAAAAATTTGTGTCTAATATTATATACTAGGTATCTTCAGACTACGAGGTTTTTCAGGACTACTCTTCTACCTAGATAGTACCATCCGCTTATATTTTCAGCGGTTATTCTAACATCTCAGATCACCTCCTATATCTAAGTTAAGTTTACAAAGCCCGAAGCATAAGGAGAAATGATACATATATTACGAATGATTTTCTTAGAAAACTATTAAATTAATAGCGTAAATTGGCGTTTAAAATAAAATAATTTATAATCCAGGTTGATCAAAATTATTTAAGATAATAGTATTGATGGATCCGTTTTTGAATGCAAAATAAACACTTTTTTATTTATTTAATTTTAACACAATTACAGCTACCATGAACGTTGAACTCAGAATTAAAAGAAAAACGTTAAGTTCGGTATTCGATTCAAATTGAGGTTGTTTTCAGTTTCATTTTAAAAGCTTAATCCCGAACGAAATTGAATGGAGAAACGATCGAGTTAATATACGCACAGCTAAAAATTTCTATTTTGATAATTCTTGAAAAAAAAAAACAACTATTTATTTATGCGCTAGCGACGATATCGGAACTCCGAATTCACCTTAAGTTTGAATAAAACTCGACTTTTCAGAACTCAATTCTGTCGGGAGTAGACCGGCTGGTGTGTTGCTGGTCTTTTAGAAAAAAGTGGCCTCTTTTCTTGAAAGTCCGTAAGTCCAGTATAGTTCTGAATAAATCTTTTTTTAACTCAACATATTTCGTACTTCAAAAGCTAGCGTACATTCGAGTGGTGGTTCAAATGGAATTATCAGAATGAAATTCTTCAGCTGTCTGCCTCTAGATGGCGCTCGTAGTAACAAGCGTCTAGAATGCTTTTTCTTGATTTGTCCTATTATTTAGGAAGTGAATTATTATTATAATAAAAATCATCATCGGATAAAAATATATAACCCATATATCGTATCATATGTCATGTAATATCGTTACTCGATCGTTTCCCTGAGTTCGGGAGTTAAAAGATTTGAAACAAAGTCAGTTTGAATCGAAACCTACATGCCTGAAAATTCCTGGTGAAACTTTCTTCCTCTATTCGCTAGGTGCTAGGACTGGGGGTGTCAGGACCGTGACAAAAGGAAATCCATAGTCTCAGTTTACCCTTATGAGTGAAAGATGTAGAGTTAATGGTTTTTTTTTTATAGAACAAGAGTGACAAAGCAGCACATAGTCCACCTTGTGGTAAGTGGATACTGTAGGCCATAGACGCCTGTGATGTGACGCCGTTCATGATAGGAATAAAAATGCGAATGCGTTATCACCCCTGAGAATTAAGATGGAATACCTGGTATCAAGTAAAAAGGGTCTCCGGTTCTCTATACTCACAACAGAGCAGTATTAAGCTGCTATTTTACGTTGGTATTCTGTGAGTGTGTTCCTTCCCCGGTCGAGCTGACCCATTCGTGCTACAACTATATAGCTGCAGCTTGACTTGTAAAAAAGAATTATTATATCATCATTCATCATCATCATTACAGCCCTTCACAAGTCCACTGCTGAACGTAGGCCTCCCCCAAGGAATGCCGCAAAGCAATATATAAAGTATATTATATTATTTATTTTAAGTATAAGAAAACAAAGGAGAATCCGATGAATAAGTTAAGTGAATAAGCTGCTTTAAATTACCGCTTAAAACTTAATCAATTATCGCGTAAGTCCTTGGTTTTCCATTGTAATGTTTAGATTTATAAAAGTGCCTATTTGGACACGTGCAATTTTTAACGGTTCTCGTCGCTGAGAGTTCGGATTTTGTATAAATTATTACATCATCGCAACTGTACTTGCTTTATAGGCATTTATTTTATAGACACTATTGTTGGGGTGATTTATATTCCTCTTGACAAGTGTCACCATTTGTCCTGGTCTAGACAGGATAATACTGTTGCGCGTCACAATTAATGCCTGATCCATGGCAACACTAGTTATCATTAGTTCCTTCTAGTATCGAGTAGCAAAACTAGAAGAGTCCAGATCCTTCTAGAAATTTCCATGGAAGAAGTTTCTAGAATTATCACACCTAGTCAGTCGGGACCGGTATGTACTCGAGCATCCTAGATGTTTCTACAGTTGAAGGTTCTGAAATTTGGTAATTCACTCGGCAGTGTTTTTGTCTCGAACCCCAAGCTCGTAAAAATACCGTTTTTTTGTTTTTAGATTAGTCTATCTAGGAGTCCGTCGGTACGGGTACACTCTCACCTATTTATGGCGTTAAGTAGCAGTGCCTCTACTGCTGTGTTCTGGCCTAAATTGCATAAAGAGTCAACATAATTACAGGCTGTACTACATACAATCTGTGACCGTGTGACAGCGCTGTCATCGCGCCACAAGCGAAACACACCGAAGCCTAAATCACGCTATCAAAATTCCGAATCATAAACAGTATATATAGAACATCTCCGAACTTTCACATGGCGTGTTGGCCGCACCCCGGGCAGAGCACCTTGACAGGCGGGAGATCTCCCTTTTTCCTTCCACGGCCACAACCGCGTAGCCAATCGCGTCTGAAACTTTGTTTTAAGTAGGTGTTAGGTTTGCAAAATAATTTATATCTACAATTAGAATTTACAATAATTTAATACTTTTATATCTCTTACCAGCTGATATCCGGCCGGTTGTTATCACAGAAGTATTTGTGGAAATATCGTTTTAAATTTGGAAGATTTATATGGTTTAATTATGAATGATAATACGTTCATTGAAGTTGAATGATATACAAACTTTCAAATAAGTTTTTTCGTACTATGCCTATATGAACTTTGCGCAAGTGCAAGCAATAAGTCGATAAACTTTCAGCGCAATCTGATGAACGGTATGGCAGTACATAAATTACGATTATTTTTATATGTCAGATAAATGTCATACTTCACCATTTTTATGATAAAGACAAAATATATAAGTCAATAGATAAAGATTCATAAAGTCAAGTCAAAGCATTGACTTATATATTACTTGAGTCAAAGATTCAAAAAATTATTTCATAAAGATTATAATTCAACGGTTTTATTAATGTAATATACGTAGTTAAAAAAGTGAGTTATTACAGTATTAAAAAACTATATTTTTCGTCATAAATTCGACCGTCATAAAAGCCTGGTCGCATTAACCTGAACTCGACTGTAATATTAATATTTTACGTCTCAATGTTGGCACATTAGCGATTTGTTTTAAAAAGATTTAAAGGTGTTATTATATAATCCTATGGAATGTAATCCTATGAAAAATCAACTTTTAATAAAATGTGGAAGTAGACTTCAAAGAACTGAAAAGGATAAAATAATTTTACATTCTAAAGTCGGAGTTAGTATTTTCATGGACAGACATTCAGTATTTTTTGGCAGTGTCGTTTAATAGAGCATTACTTAAAAACAGGAGGAGATTAACAATTCGAATGTAGGTATGATCTTTTTAATTTCCCGCTATGAAAATCAATGATTTCAAAAAGCAAGTCATTGCTTTCACACCAGTTTTCAAAAATCGAAATTAAATCAGATCTTAACGTTTTGGGATCCTAGGAAGATATTCTGACTATTACTATGAGGATGTCATGTATGTGGTCCACACATGTCTGTATTTTTTTGCAGTCTTGTAAATGACATGTAATTTTAAATACTGTAAATAAGAGATCCGATATTTGATTGTTTTATAATAGGTATGAAAACATTATAGACTTTCTAATTTTATACTAACAGTTAATACAAAAGATTCGGTCTAACATGATCTTTTCGGTCATAAATAATTTAATTGGAAATGTATATTATATGTCGTTCGAAAGGGTTTCACCACACTTAGATTTTCAATATTGTATCAACCGATTTGGACCGGTACATTTTGGGAAATCTCATAAATAAAATTATCAAATAATTTTTTTTTGGAATATACTTTTAAATAGATGTAACAATTAATTCCAAAATCTAATCAGCTCTTAAATACGAAAAACGACGTCGATTGTACGAAACGCTTCAAAATCGGTTAATGCGTTTAAGAGAAATCTATGATACGATAAATTTCGAACAAAGTGTTTTTTTTTGTGTTACCATGTAGTGGCGGTGTAAGACTATCCACTACCCTATATCATCCCGCGGGTGTCGTAAGAGGCGACAAAGGGGAACAAATCAGGATATGGGCAGCAGCATCTTCTTAATATTGACTAAAAATAAAAAAACTGCGGCTGCCAACCCACTTTATAAGCGTGGCAACTGAGGTAAATATCCCCCCTGTGAGGCGATCTATGGGGGAGGCCTATGTTCAGCAGTGGACTTTAATTAGCCTGTAACGGTAACGGTAACGGTAACTCAAAAGCTCGGAAGCATAACTTTTAGTAAAAAGCCGTTTGCAAGAAACTGAAAAGTATTAAATAATTTTCACATTCTAAAACCGGTGTTTAGACATAGCCTATAGAAAACATAAAGCCCTCACAGTAATGAAAGGAAGCCTGAGTCTTGTTGTGTGACGTATGGCTGTTATTTTAAACGAACATTACCGTTTCTCTTGGCATTATACCGGGTCAGGGTGAAACTCTGTGGCTTTATTGTGTTTGTGGTGGATATTGATGTTGTTGACTAATACAATTAGTACTCGTTTCGACACTTGAGATTTAAGACGTATGTAATATGTATGTTAGCGGCTTTGTCCCCACTTGTAAAGTACTTTATACCATCATCAAACATAGGTCACCCTCGTATATTGCTTCATAGGGAGGATATTTGCCACAGTTGCCACGCTTGGCAGGCGTATTGGCGACCGATTTTTTTTAGTTTTTAGATTTTTCATAGAATAAGGGTGACAAAGAAGCACACAGTCCACCTGATGGTAAGTGGATACTGAAGCACGTTAGACATCTTCATCTATACTTAATTAAGAATAAAAAAAATGTAGCCGCATTGTTTTTAAAAAAAAATGCGGTGCCTAACCTAACCTACCCTAATCTAACCAATCCTAGCCTATATTTTTATTACTCTGTCCAATAATTAAAAGAAAAGTAAAGTAAAGTTACAGCCTATATACGTCCCACTGCTAGGCACAGGCCTCCTCTCATTTCTGAGAGGGTTTTAGGGCAAGGAAGTGTCCGCCACGCTGCCCCAATGCGTGTTGGCGAACTTCACAAGCCTTCGAAATATTTTTTTATTCTTATTCTTCAGACGTGTAGGTTTCCTCACGATGTTTTCCTTCACCGCCGAGCACGCGGTAAATCAGCACTTAAAATTGCAATTAACAATTTCATTGGTGCCGGCGGGGATCGAACCCGGGTTACTCGCGGTCTGTTATATTTACAGCGAGCGTTAACCATCTGAGCTACCACGGCTCAATTAAAGAATTTAACTATTAAAATAGTTATTATCATATTGCTCACATATATTGGGCATTTTCGAAACTGTCTGGACATTTTGTATAATGCCCTATTAATCACTTCGTCCATAACATGTAACTTGATACGTATTGCATACAAAATTTCACGGTTTGGTTTCGTAGTGCAGTAGCTAAGCGGGTGCGGCGCTACGTGTCGCTGCGGTTTCAACTTTGTTCTAGAGAAGATTTTATATCGCCCGCAAACAGTTGTTCCAGATCTCTATGTTAGTCTAAGGGCAATTTAGGTCTTCAAAACGTATTTACGGCGCAAGAGAAAATTCTAAAATCGATTTATTTTGTAGAATAAGAGTGACAGACGAGCATACAGTCCACTGGATAATAGGTAACTGGATACTCGATTAAGCTTTAAAATGCAGTTGCGTTGTCACCTCTGCGGATTAAGATGGAATACCTCGTATCCAGTTAAAAGGGTCTCCGGTTCTCTACACTCACCATACGAAACACAGCAGTATTAAAGTATTGTTTTAGGTTGGTATTATGTGAGTGCGAGTTCCTTCTCCGGCCGAGCCGACTCATTCGTGCTATGATCATAATATAGCTGCAGCATGGCTTTGCTACGCATAAATCATAGATACTTTTTAAGAAAAAAAAAAACATAACGAATGATTTTAATTAATAGAATAAAACTGCTTTTATGGATTTTAATACCCGACATTTCGGATACTTTTTAGCATTCCTCATCCAGCAACTTAACTAATAAATATGACATGTATTACCTAATGCGACAGTGTAGTTTTATCATGCATAGCAATAACTTGGTTATTAACTGTAACAAATTGTTAATATTCCTACTTTAGTGAATTCAATCAAGGTGCAAAAAAATAGGTCGATTTCTTCAGCCATTCTATTAAGCTTATAAGATATATGGCATTTAAATAGATAACGTAAAATACTTAGACCGGTGACTTAGAGTACGAAATTTTTGGTTCAGAACGGAGTCCACTACACTAGTACACTTATGGACTGCCTTGTTGGTCTAGTGGTCGTGAAAAAAAATTGCTGATCGTGAAGTCCCGGGTTCGATTCTCGGGTCGGGCCAAACTCAGTTATTGGGTTTTTCGGTCACGAAATTCCCAGTTGCTGCCCGTAGTTAGGAAGTTGGTGGTGTCTCACCCCCGTGCCTCGAAAAGCACGTAAAGCCAGTGGTTCTGCGACTGATCTCTCTCCGGTTGTGTTGAATTACCGACCCATCGATCTATGAGTGTAAGTACACTTAAGCACTATAATTCTGTCCTGCGCAAAAGAATAGTCTCCGTTGAGAAATTCGAAATTCGAAATTCCGTCTGAACGACACTATTATAACACTTGTGAAGTTTTAGGAGGTGATAAGAAGAAAATGGATAATCATAATATTTAAAATGGATTTAGATTTATTGGGTGGTAAAACTTCTTTTCTGTTTTAGAATTCGTTTGGGTACGGACCGTCATTACCACCCTCTTACCAATTTCTACTGCTAAACAGCAGTCCATGCACAGTTTTGTTACGGTGTGAAGGGAAAAGAGAGCCAGTATAGTTATACAGGCTCTCAGAAATTCATTCTTCTTTAGTTAACTCGAGTACATTTTGTCCATATCGGGGCATGAGCTACTGAGTGTGCGCCTGCGAATGTGTCTTACAAAAAAATGCATCGCAGCGTACTCTACACTACTTTACCAAACTACTCTACTCAATTCGACTCGACCGTACTATTTTCTATTCTATTCTACTCTACTTTACTTTAGCAAACTACTCTACTCCATTAGACTGTACTATAGTACATTCTACTCTAATATTACCTATTTCTGCTGCCAAATAGCACTCTATGCACTGCTCTGTTACGATGTGAAGGGAAAAGAGAGCCAGTGTAGTTATACAGGTTGTCAGAAATTCCTTCTTCTTTAGTTAACTCGAGTACCCTTTGTCCACATCGGGATTACTAAATCATCGGCATCGCGGCGTATGCCGGTAATCTACTCTACTCTACTTTACTATACTACTCTACTCATTTCGACTCTACCATACTATATTCTACCCCACTCAACTTTACTTTACCAAAGTACTCTACACATTTCGACTCTACTATACTATAATTTACTCTAGTCTACTCTACTTTCCCAAACTACTCAATTCGACTCTACCATGCCATATTCTACTCTAATCTACCATACCATACCAAACTACTCTACCCAATTCAACTCTACCATACTATATTCTACTCTTCTTTACCAAACTACTCTACCCAATTCGAGTCTACCATACTATATTATATTCTAATTTACTTTACCTAAATACTCTACCCAATTCGACTCTACTATACTATATTCTACTCTACTCTACTTTGCTTTGCAAAACAACTCTACCCGATTCGACTCTACCATATTATATTCTATTCTACTCTACTCTACTCTACTGTGTGCTACTCTGCTCTAATATATTCCATTCTATTATATTGTCATTGGCTGCGTGGTTCGTGACAACTAATCATGAGGCCCTGAGCTTGAATTCTGTTTTCAAGAAACCAAGTAATTCTCCGTAACCTCGGAAAGCGTATAAAACCGTCGGTCCTGTTCTCCCGGTCGTGTTGGCTTCCCGCCTTATTGGACTATGATAGTGTGGGAATAGAGAGTACACCTGTGCTAGTGCAAACACTCGTGTATTATAATCTTGTCCTGCGCAGATAGATCTTCGCTGAGACTGGCCGCCGTGACCGATTCCCGGTCTGGAGACAATTTTTACATTTTATTAGCGATTCGTCACGGAATCCCAGTGGCAATTTCTGGATCTTGACAACAATGCTACTTACCGCCGGGTCCAGTTGTGAATATAAATAACCTAGAAACCTACTCAAATACACACATTTGATACGACCTAGGGACCTTCAAGAAAAGAGCTTACTCTTTTCTAAAGGGCGGGCAACGCACCTGCAATTCCCCTGGTGTTGCGGATGTTCGTGGGCGGCGGTAGTCACTTAACATCAGGTGAACCGTATGCTCGTTTGCCCCCTCTTCTTTAAAAAAAAACGCAAAAAAATCATCAAAATCCATCCAGCCGTTTTCAAGTGATGATCTTTCATATATGCGGCAACTGATTTATGGCACAATAACTTTATTCCTTCGTTTTTCGGAATCGGTTATTGCCTATTTGGAATATTATTATGCCGAC
This sequence comes from Parnassius smintheus behrii, assembly GCA_036936625.1. Taxonomy (NCBI): domain Eukaryota; kingdom Metazoa; phylum Arthropoda; class Insecta; order Lepidoptera; family Papilionidae; genus Parnassius; species Parnassius smintheus. Next base: position 10,612,685 of record JAUPFT010000023.1, read on the forward strand.
TTAATAACTCATTTAATAAACAAATATAGTTCTCGGCTGATTACTAACATCCTGTTTTGGAATTGATAACAAATCTGAATGTTTTAGGAATAGAACAATTAAAAATACATTATGTTGAGTCATGTGTAATTCTGATCGAATTAAATGTCGACAACGCTAAGTGTTTTTCGATTGCTAATAATAAAATTACAGTATTTATTCATGGATGCGAATGTAGCCAACGTTTTATTTATTTATTAATTTAATTTAGCAATTTAAAAACATGTCACAGCAAATGTGAGTGTAAATTATAAACTTAAGATTAGCCGGCTATACTTAACTTTAATTTTTTTTTATGAATTAAGGGTGACAAACAAGCACGCAGTCAATCTAATTATAAGTGGATGCTGTGGTCCATAGACTACTTTTATCCTCAATTTAGAATCAAAATACAGATGCGTTGTTACCCCTGAGGACTAAGATCGAATGCCTAGTTACCAGTAATATAGGGTTTCCGGTTCTCTACACTCATCATACGATACATAGCAGCATTAAGTTACTAGTTTACACTCATCGAGCCGAAACATTCTTGTGACATAATATAGCTGCATAATATGGCTGCAGCGTGCTTTACCGCGTAGAAAGAAAGAAAGTAATAAACTGTATTAATTGCTACAAAATAATACTCGTACACTTATTTAATACATAGTTTTCAAAGTGGTGGAGCCATGCTGCAGCTGTATTATTATTTTAGCATGAATGGGTCGGCTCGACCGGGGTAGGATAACACTCTCACAGAATAGCAGCGTAAAATAGTAGCTCATAGCTAGATAATTTATTGGATTGGTGCAACAAAAAGGTCACCAAGTAAGCATTATACTGCAGCAGTTTAGTTTTCTGCGTAGCGTAGGCTAATGTTGCATTTTTCATAGCTAGTTGCTTTTGGCTGACACTAGATCTAGTCTTCAGTACACTGGACAAAATTTACTGGTATTAATTACAGAAACAACTGGTTAAGGGTTAGGTGGATATTTAAGTTATATATAAATTATACGAACTTGAGTTACATGGGCGAGAAACATGGGTAATTACAATAATAAACTCTGGTGAACCTAGGTTTACTATTTCTTGTGCCGTTACTCGTATCATGAATAAATTGACTTACTTAAACTTAGCATGACAAAATCGACCAAGTGCATGTCGTGCCTCGCTCCATCAGGGTTCCGTACATATTATGACTAATTAACTTTTGTTTAAAACTGGAATTTAATTAGGTTATGCTTTTTCTGTCTACTGAACCTTCCGGAAATATATTTTATTAGGGAGATAATAATCGTGTTTGAATTAATGTTTCTATCCAACGTAACTTTTTTTATAGAATAAGGATGAAATTCGAGCACACAAAGCAAGGAGCCCCGCTGAATTTCTTGCTGGTTTTTCCCAAGACAGAAGATTTTTTCCGCACCAGTGGTAAATTAAAAAAATACTTTTAATAAGTATTATTTATAATCTATATCGAATAAAAAAGTTTCTGTTTCTATTTCATATTACACCTGATGGTAAGTGCAAGTGTGGAAATCTACATCAATTCTCGATGAAGAGTCAAAATGCAGATGCCTCGTGTCTAGTAAAAAAAGTCTCCGGTTCTCTACACTCACCATACAAAACGCAGCAGCATAAAGCTGCTATTTTACGCTGGTATTCTGTGAGAGCGTGGTCCTTCCCCCGTGAAGTTGACACTTTCGTCATCATCATCATCATTACAGCCCTTCACAAATTCACTGCTGAACATAGGCCTCCCCCAAGTAATGCCACAAAGCACGGTCCTGAGCCACCTGCATCCATCGACTTCCTGCATATCTTACCAGGTCGTCACTCCATCTAGTGGGGGGTCACCCTACACTACGCCTACCGGTAAGAGGCTGCCACTCGAGAACCTTTCTTCCCTATCGGTTATCGGTTCTTCGAGCTATATGGCCGGCCCATTGCCACTTCAGCTTACTAATCCGTTGGGCTATGTCGGTCACTCTGGTTTTACTGCGGATATCCCCATTTCTGAGTCTATCACGCAGAGAAACTCCGAGCATAACCCTCTCCATAGCTCGCTGAGCGACCTTGAGCGTCCTCATACGGCCAGCAGTGAAGGACCACGTCTCAGATCCGTAAGTCATCAGTGGCAACACGCACTGGTTGTACAATCTAGTTTTTTAGAGATTGAGGTATACCTGACGAGAAGATAGGTCGTAATTTGACACTTTCGTGCTACAGCTATAATATAACAACAGCATGGCTCTACCACGAGTACTTAGTAGGAATCTTTTTTACTGCTTGAGCGTTACTATGGATATGGGAATAAAAAGACTAATATATATATATATATATATATATATATATATATATATATATATATATATATATATATATATATTTACAATAAGAGTGTCAGCGTTGATTTCTTTTGCAGTATACTATGGACTATATAGGCTGTTTAAATTTAAGATTATTTAGAACATTAATTTTATAACTATTTTTAAATGTACAAGTTTGGCGGATAAAAAGTCTGTACTCGTATATCTATCGTATATCGTATTTATCTATCTATATCCGGAACAATATTTTGACCAAGAACACGTGTTCTGTGGGATTCGAAACCGCGGCTCTCAGCGCCATAGCTACGACTTACTAAGCCATCATATTGAATTTTTCCGTAGACTCTATCCCGGGAATCTTGTTAGTGGTAAAAAACCTTAAGTTTGATTCTAACATAATACTTATGGATTAATTTTTAGTTTTTTCCTTATTTATTACAGCTTCTGCGGAGGTCTGTACAGTCTTCTCCCATTGATTGCATACATGGGTGACACAGGGAATTTTTGCCATAGTGACCACGCATGGCAGGCAGGTTGGCAATTAAACGTTTTTATTATTTTTTAAGTTGTTATCAGGAAGATGCTGCTGATCATCTCCTGTTTCAGTTCCATTTGTCACGTTTTTCGACAATCAGTTCTAATCGTATGCACTGAAGACTATTAAAAACGTTCTGTGCATATAAAATACTTACGAATCTGTGTTTACGGAAGTCAGGGTTAATTTGATGAATGGAAACAGTAGAATGTTTAGAAAATCTAATCAAGCACGCATCGGAGAGTTGGATCACAGTTTACAGTTTTCTAATTTAACGAATCGCGCTTGATCTGTTTGTACGGACAATATACTCGCAGACGTGCGGTTGTGAAATCATGTAAGCAAGTGAAAGGGCAAGTAAACAGAATTTCGGGAAGTTCGTATATCGTCTGGTTTTTCTTGGTTCACGTCGGACGTGGTGCGAGCTTTTTCGAAGACACTGACTGAATCGGTAGTCAAGATAGCAGAATAGAGGCAGCGGCCCGAGCGACCGTCAGTATCGCGCGAGATCCCGCCCGGGTCGGTCACGTAATGACGCTCCGTTACACGAGACCGCGCACCCGAAAACGTTCCCGATAAACATTCGCCAAAGTGTTGAAGCATACGAACGCAAAATATTACACTGCTAAAAAAACTCGGTGACGACAATTTTGACCGTTTCCCATTTTGAGGTTATGGTTTTCCGCGGTCCATTTTCCGCGAATTTCAAAAAGCCGGCGCGTTTTGGCGGCCGGTGCGTTTAGTAGTTGCATAACAATGCACCGGAGGCGGCGTGGAAAATGTCGCGTGTGCGGTGAAAATTCGCGATCATCGCTCGGAGTGATGTTTCCACGCGGTCGTGCGTGCGATGGCGAATTTGGACCGATTTCAGTGTAATGACTCGTGCGCGTTGCTCGCCTGTTACGAAACGCTCCAGGCAAATGTTTTTAGCCGAAAAAGTTCCTTCACGCAGCGCTTGACGACAGTAATCTGATAATTGCCGTACGAAATTTCTTTCGTACACGTGTATCTCGCGTTACGTATATAATAGTAATTGTTTGTTTAAACAATTAAAGCCTTTAAAGCGCTTTCCGCGAAGATTTTAATTTAAGATTAGTGTCAATTAATCGTCACATGAGAAACGTCATCGCCGAGTTTCGCTGTAATATTTTGCGTTTTTTTATATTTGCTAGTGAAGTGCTTGTGTTGACAAATGTGATTTTTTCAGGTCTGTGTGGAAGTTACTGATATCCATTACCTTCCCTGTGTGATGTCTATGCCAGTGTAGAGAATACAGTAAGAATTACAATAACCGCAAAGTGATACGATATTATTGGAAACGGTACGAAAGTGAGACTGTTGGTGAACTGTGCGCGGTTTTGGAAAAAAAATAATACTACTGTGTGAACGGTATTTCGAAAGTGCAGCAGCTTCTGTTCTGACCGTAAGTTTTGGCCCATTAATGCATTATTCTTATCTCGTTGGTTACGCATGGGTAATTGTACGATAAACTACTATTTACAACTGTTTTTATTACAATTACACGAACGTTGTTTAGTGCTAGGACGTGCCAGTAACACTTAGGCAAACGTTTGTATATTTGGTGAAATTAACGTTAGATATGTTTAGATAAAATTTTATTTTCTTCAAATGAAAAGGTGTCTCTATTTGTTGAATTAGTAGTGTTAGTTTGTTGATTGTTAGCACCAAATTATTTACTCCATAAAATTTTCATCTTCATTGCACTATGTAAACAAATAATCAGCAAAGGTTAATTTTTAAATGTTTTAAAAAATCGTAATAAATTGTTATTTTTGGAATTCTTTAATGTCATCAACTTTTCCTCATAACATTTTTTGTGCACGTTTAGTTGCGGCTCTACAGAGCCAGGAGTTAAAATCCCGCACGGCACAGCTGTTTGTGTAGCTTGCGAATAATTGTTTCGGATCTGAATGTGTGTCTTTGTGCAATTTATGTATGTAAACGCGCCCCACACAATACAAAAGAAGGTTCTAATGTAGCTTTATAAATAATATATACGTGGTAGAGAAATGCTACAACTATACTGTGGTTGTAACACAAATGGGGCGGCTCGATCTAGAAATGACACAGAATACCAGCGTAAAGTAGCAGTTTATTGCTGCTGTGTTTCGTATGGTGAGTGTAGTAGAAAAAGAGACCCTTTTTACTGGAAACGAGGCATTCCATCTTAGTCCTCACGGATGACAACGCATCTGCATTTTGATTCTTAATCGAGGATAGATATAGGTGTCTATGGGCCACAGCATCCACTTACCACCAAAGCTGTGTGCGCTCGTGTGTCACTTTTATTCTATTAAAAAATGTAGTAAAAGATATTCGCATTTATATTGTAGAGAAGTTACTTAGGATTTTAGCATGATACAAATTTTTACGATATTTACGCGTAAAATTTATTAATTTTTGTACTTTTATAGCCACTCGTTAGCATAAGTGCTTCATGTAAAATCCATAAAATTTTGTTAAATTTAATGTACAGTAGGAATTTGCATGAACATAAAAAATCTATCATTGACAATCACCTTGAAATTTAAGCAATTTGAAGTTCGAAAGTTGGGGGTTCGAATCCACCATTCAAATACCACCGTATATCACCGATTATACGTAGTAGAACCATGTTGCAGCCGTTTTATGGTTGTAGCATGAATGGGTCGGCTCGACCGGGGAAGGACCACGCTCTCACAATACCAGATAGTAGCTTAATGCTGCTGTGTTTCATATGGTGTGTGTAGAGAACTGGAGACCGTTTTTACTGGATACGAGGCATTTCATCTCAGTCCTCACGGGTGACAACGCATTTGGATCTTGATTCGTAATCGAGGATAGATGTAGACGTCTATGCAATCACTTACCATCTGGTAGACTATGTGCTTCTCCTATAAAAAAATAATTTCTTACAAAAGCTATGAGAAACGAAAATTTTACTAAAAATACATATTTGATAAGAACCCACCCTTTGGAGGTGATCGTTGCCAAAGTGTTTTTGGATGTTTTCATATTCAATTGTACAACATATTATGTTGTATATTAATGTATAAAAAAGTCCCGCGGGTTTCCTTACTGGTTCTATTCAGGACTGATGTTTTTTTCTGGACCTGTGGCAAAAGCGTAAATGACTCAATAAGTTTTATTGTAATCTATATTGAATAAAACAATTATATTCTAGTAATCATGTATTCTATTAGTAAATGCATTATTAATAGTTTTATTTAAAATAAATCTAACGTAAAAATCTGGATACTGAATAATAATGTCCGAGGGAAAGTCAAAAATATTTTATCTTCGTTTTTTATTGTCCACAACGTCGACATTCTCTGATTTTTCGTCATCTACTAATTAAGAATATACAAAATAATTTTTGTTTGTTCGTATTTTATGCGCTGCAATACTGTTCATCAGATTGCGGTAAAACTTTGCCAACTTATTGTTTGCACTTGCGCGAAGGTTATAGCCATAGTTGGACCCGTTAGATGGCGCTGTTGTAGAATCCAGACATAACCCGTGCGAAACCGGGGCAGATCGTACTAGGTACTTTAAGTGCCAAAGTGTAGTGGCGGCGTACGGGTATCCACAAACCCATATAAACCTGTGGGTGGCGTAAGAGGTGACAGAGCGAAGTAAAAGATGGGTAGTAGTATCATGCTGATTTTAACAGAATAAGTAGTAAAATGGGTCACGTAGAAAGAATGAATGAGGAAAGAGTGACAAAGCGAATTTATATGGCAGAAGTGAACGGAAGAGGTGGAAAGGGACGTCCTAGGCGAAAGTTTATCGACCAAATTGGCGATATATTGAAAATGGGCCAAATTAGGAGTATCCTTAACCGACGAGCATACATGCGTAGATATAAGCATGTGGAGGTGGCGAGAGAGGTGTGTCAGGATCGTGCCAAATGGAATTCTGTAGTCTCTGCTTACCTCTCTGGGTGACAGGCGTGGGTATTTATGTATGTATTATGTATTAGAAAATTATATATAGAATTCCTTATTGATAATAAAACCAAGTATAGTCACAGCCTATATTATATATACATATATATATATATATATATATATATATATATATATATATATATATATATATATATATATATATACATACTAGCTTGTCAGGCAGACGTTGTTCTGCCCTTTTCGATGACCCTTTCCCATGTCCTATTAAAATCCATAAATCCAAAAAAATGTGGGTACTCATGGGCAAAAAAACTATCCTATCTCTCAAGTTGGACTAAACTGCACACGGTGTGCAAATTTGATTAAAATCGGTTAAGTAGTTTAAGAGTCCATCGCGGACAAACAACGTGGCACGTAATTTCTATATATTAAGATTACGGAGTACGGAGATTAATTAGGCCGTTGCATGTGCAGGCTTTTTCATTGAATAGAACTTTAATTTAATCTAAATAAAGTATCGTGGCGGTATAAGAATATCCATTAATCCATATCGTCTCATGTGTAAGTCAAAGTCGACAGAGAGAATCTGAAACAAATGACGTGCGGCAGCATCTTCCAGAAATCAATTTAAAATAATTAAAAAGCTTTAGCTGTCGATCCGACTACCAAGCGTGGTAAAAACTATTGTAAGTGTCTCCTCTATAGGGCAATAATTGGAAAGTGTAACTCGGATTCGAAGTATAAGGTCCGATCCAAAAGATCCGAAGAAAGAGAGTCAAAGCAACTTGTATCAAAGAGAGTTTGTGTGATAAGTGTGTGACCACGACGAGACTAGACATTCTATCATTTTGTATTCGTTTGAATTACAACCTAGGACTCGGAAGGCTAGAGCGTCGTCTACTGAGCTAGCGGTCGTTATTGAACTGTCGTTATGATATTAAATAATCAGAGCAATTCTGCGTTTTATAAGACTTCGAACAGGAATTATCTATATGATAGGTTGATACGCATAGAGCGAAAGTTGCAAAACTAGTTTTCGGACTTGCAGTGCGGTATGTTCGTTATAAAAATCGCATTAACAAAACAAAGAATACAATAAATTGTTAAGTGCCTGATTCACCTAGTTAATTTGATACAAATGCACGGAATATATCACAGAACCTTTTGCTGATTTTTTATTGTGAATTACCAAATGTTTTTAACGAAAAAAAACGGCACTTACTGTTGCCTGTAAAGAGATCACTGCTTAGCGATAAGCCCACCTATTTTTTTTTATTGACATTTAGTCTAATATAGCTTGTTATAGTGGTTGATATTCTATATACATATTATAAGTTATATTGAATTGTCTGTTTCTAAAATGGAAATAACTACCTTATATTGAAAGGTGAAGGGGTTATTTGCGTATAACTGGTTTAAATTTTTTTTACTATCTGTCTGTCCGGGCCAGTCTTCGAAATGACTACATAAACCGATTGTAACCAAATTTAACGAACATATAGAAGGCACCGCCAGGTGTGGTTACGAAGGAGAGAGGACTTGTACCTTGTTAGCTATTTTATTTAAATAAAACTTTATTCCCACACAAATGTTTTCTCCTGAATCGTGGAGGCAGTTTCGTTTACAAACATAAATTGCACGAGGACAAATTCCCGGAACAATTTCTTTTTCTACGCGGCATTCGAACTCTTTTGAATGTACATAGGATTTAACATTTTTTTAATGTGATTAGGTACAGAAGTCAGACTTCACCTTGTGTGCTAGCTGTTCACCTATACATGTGTAAAAAATTTAGTTTTCTACCCAACATGTTTCCACAAACATTGCTTCCTTTTCTCAATCAAACATATTTTACATTTGTGTGTAGTTGTAAAATATCATTTCTATGTGCTTTATTGACGGAGAGGTGATAACTATAAATGAATAAATCAATTCCATAAAACATATAAAAAACTTTTTAAGTTTGAAACTTAGATCACAAGTGTCACTGTACTATACATGCGATTTCGAAATTTTAGAGGCCGTTACATCTAAATTAAGAGAGTTTGAAAGTGTTTATTAAATATTCGTGACAGTTTACTTCGTGTCCCAGTCTGCACCGCCACCGTTGGGTGCGTATTTTGTTTTTAACCGTTAAGTTTTCGAACTTACCAAATTTATGATTCACTTACTTAAGTAGGATTACTTTTGTGTGTAGCTGAAACTGAACAATTAGTTTGACTAAAACTTTGGAGAAATAATGAAACATATTGGGCAAACATTTGCGTAGGTGGATTTTAAAGCAATGTATCTTAGAAATCATCGTTTGAAACAAATGACTTTTATATGTATAATTCTTGCGTTGTATATAGTGCGAATTAATCAGTACGTAAGTTCATGACTGAAGTCACGTAGGCACTTTTTAAGAAACGATATATGCTAATGTATTTTTTTTCGATTTGGACATCCTAAACCATAGATTAAAGATATTTTAAATACAATTCTGATATATGAATAAGCATGTGTGTGGCAACCTTTTTGTAAATATGAGTCGTAACTTTACCGCAAGCGTAAAAAAATAACGCATACATTTAAAATGGAATTATTTTATCTCAAAGAAATACTTATCGTTCGCCAAGCAGTTGTATGTAAACAGTCTTTAAGTTTCAACTTTAGTAAAAAGTAATCAACGATGCCGATTGTAAATTATTAAGATTTTTATGACCATGAATAAAATTACGCAATAGTGGTTCAGATTATTTTCGTGATAAATTTTTAACTGGACCGAGTTGAATGATAATAATAATTTTATTCTTATTATTCTACTACAGAACAAAGATATAGATTACCTCATGATTCCGGGCATGGATTTTTTTATTTAATACTTTTATTCATATAAAAACACGCATCTAGAGTAAAAACCATCATCGCCAAACTGTGCAACAGTTTGTTGACGATAATGGCGCTCTTTTCTTTTACATTTATATATATTTTATATATGTTGACTGCCTCGTTGGTCTAGTGGTTGTAGTAGAGCGACTACTGATCATGAGGTCCTGGGTTCGAATCCCGGGTCGGGCCAAAAATTTATTGTGTTTTCCGTCAAGAAATTCTCAGTAAAGGACGTAAAGCCGTTGGTTCTGTGTCTGATCTCTCTCCGGTCGGGTAGGTTTACCGTCCCATCGGATTATCAGAGTGAGGGAATAGAGTGCACCTGTGCTTGCGCATACACTTGGGCACTGTAATCCTGTCCTGCGCCCATGGCTAGTCTCCATTGAGGCTGGCCGCCGTGACCGAAATTCAGTCTCGAGGACATTATATTTTATGTTACTTAGATACTTATCTTAGGTATATTATATTACAAAAAATATTTCTTGTTGGTGAATGTTTGTTCATGATATAATTAGGCATGTAATGTGTTTTCACGATTTAGAAGAAATTCCTAGTGTAGATGTTCTTTAAAAAAAAATAGCCAGTTTGATTACATATATGCAACATTAAGATCATTGTTGAGATCTATTCCATCAAAGGTCAGGGTCTGCGCGGCTTCCAGTGCAATTCCTTCTCAATTACGACATTGTGATGAATAGGTGCCATATACCCGTTTCCTTTTGCTCCCTTTGTGCTCTTTTCCTCAGCTTCTTTGTGCGGAGGCGATTTCCGGATGACCTTAAACGACCCACGAGTAAATTATTCTCGCCTACAAACTTATTGGTTACTTTATTTCTTTTAAACTCTATAAGCGTAGATACATGATAGAAGTATATCGACCGAATTGGCGTATACCTATTTAATATGGGCGAAATTAAGAGTAAAAAAGAGACGGGAGAGGTGTCAGGTCTTGTCTTGTTAAATGGAAGTCCGTAATCTTTGCCTATCCGCTTCAGCGTAAGGCACGAGAGTGTATGTATTTATGTATGCAGTGTATGTGTAGTTAAAATATTATCCTGAACACATTCTTAGTGGTGTTTATGTAGGTATACATTTTAATACTACATTTTACTTTCAGATTTTGTATGTTATATATAAATAAATAAAATAAAGTGTACATGATCAAGTCCGTCTGTTATGTAACGTCTATGTCACATCTATACTGGTAGTTTTTGGTAGCACTAAGCTCGAAGTTGTTAACGAGTATGTTTACCTGGGAAAAATAGTCCCACTTGGTAAGTTCAACTTCAACCGAGATGTCAATCGACGGATTTAACTCGCCTGGGATGCGTTCGAGAAATTACGACACATCTTCTCGTTAGGTATACCTCCAAACTAGAAATCAAGGTTGTACAACCAGTGCGTGTTGCCAGTGATGATTTATGGATTTGAGATGTGGTCCCTCACTGCTGGCAGTATGATTAAGCAAGGTAGCTCAGCGAGCTATGGAGAGGGCTGTGCTCGAGGTTTCTCTGCGTGATAAACTTAGAAATGAGAATATCCGCAGTAGAACCAGAGTGACCAACATGGCCAAACGGATTAGTAAGCTGAAGTGGCAACGGGCCACCCATATAGCTCTAAGAACTGACAACCGATGGGTAAAAAGGTTCTCAAGTGGCAGCCTTAGGCGTAGGCGTGGGCGACCCCCCACTTGATGGAGTGGTGACCTGGTAAGACAAGCAGGAAATCGATGGATGCAGGTGGCTCTGGTATGTGCTTTGTGGCATTCCTTGAGGGAAGGCTTATGTTCAGCAGTGGACTTGTAAAGGGCTGTTAAGATGTACATGATCAAGGTTAAGAGTTTTTCAAGTTATATTGGTAGTGAAACTAAATTTACGGATTTTATCGCGTTTGTTTAACTGATTTTACTTATTTTTAATTCCCGACGTTTCGGATGCTTTACAGCACACATGGTCATGGGGGGGGGACAAGTATATAAGGGGGATAGGTAAAATTAGTTAAATAAAGGCGATAAAATCCGTAAATTTAGTTTTATTCAATGTGCGGAGTTCGCGTAAATTTAAGAAATCATTATATTGGTAGTTTTTAGTTGTAGCACGAATGAGTCGGCTCGACCGGGGAAGGACCACGCTCTCACAGAATACCAGCGTTAAATAGTAGCTTGATGCTGCTGTGTTTCGTATGGTGAGTGTAGAGAATCGGAGACCCTTTTTGCTGGAAACGAGGCATTCCATCTTAGTCCTCACGGGTGACAACGCATCTGCATTTTCGATTCGTAATCGAAGATAGATGTTGATGTCTATGGGTCACAGCAACCTCTTACCATCAGGTGGACTGTGCATTTGTCATATGCCTATAAAAAAAAGAAGTTTAAAAAGCCCTCTTGATCATGTAAACAAGCAAGTGAAAGAGGCTGTACGTTTTGCGTATTGTATTTGACAAGAATACGCCTTATTTCCTTATGACCTGTTACGTAATCGGACAGATTTTCCCCTCGACCGGCGGCACAGTAGCAACGCCGTCTGTCCAGATCCAAGCACTAACCTCGCGTGAAAATCTCTCAACTAAAAATACATCATTACAATGTACGGGAAGGCGAGACAAAATACTTTTACAATACGAATATATGTAGGCGATGCGGTAAATGTATACTCTTGAGTGAGTCTTGCCAACGGATTTCTACACGTGTATTCGCAAAATACTAGCTGTGTTTATATTTTCTGTAATGTTTGATTGATTTTTAATTTATTTATTTCTACTTCGTATTTGTGTATGTGTGTTTGTGTACACGTATGATGTGTTCATTGATATCTGTACATAATGGCGACGGTGAGATAGGGTCAACGAACAATTCATTCACAAGAAAAAATGGTCATAAAGATATTCCTACAATATGATAATTCTTAATTAGTTGATTATTGTTATGACATTTTTCACCAGTCACGGTATTTTTTTAGATTATTAAAATTATACTAATGTAGAAATATGATTGATTTAATAAAAGTAATTTTTTTAAAACATTTACACTAAAAGTTATTGTTCATAGGAAGTAATAAATGTTCCAAAGTAACTTATCCACGTAATCTATGGGGGAGGTATCCAGCAAACATTCTTGCACGTACATCCTATATGACATTTATATTATGAATAATATCATCATCATCATCTTACACAATATGAATCTTATCATCTTACTTAATATTACAGCCTCTCACAAGTCCACTCTTTTTTACCAGTAAAAATCTTGGTTACTATTGTTCTTACGAACGAGCTTACATACAAAACAAAACCTTTTTGTAATATTAGTGTAGACGTAGTTGTCTATGGGCCACAGCACCATTAACCAGCAGGTGGACTGTGTGTCCAGATTTCTAGTCGTAAATTTTCTTACTAAAAGTTCAACCAAGGTCACCACTTATGAAACTTGCAAAAACGTAACCTTCTAAAGACCCCTTTCGATTTAAGCAAATGTTGAATGCGGTAAATAGTGTATTATACTCCTTATCTTTATGTGCGGGGCGTTTGAGAAGTAGAAACTCATAAATTGTCGTTTTAACAACGTGTTGTAGTACATATTTGTGTGCACACACCCGTAATATAATATCTACGCACGTTATATACATACTGAAGTATAAAGAAACCCGTGTGCAAACTCGTGCAGATATCTACGCACACTTCCCTTGCAAATAGTAAAAACGTATGAGCCTACTCACACGTAATAATTTTTTACCTACGAAACTGCAGTCTTGTATTGGAAAATGGAAATGAAAGATTTCTAAAAATTATATATAGAAAATATTTGCCTGTACTATTAACACATACTTACATTTTAATGGGCAGCTTGTTGAGGCCCTTGTGTATAAATCTGCTACATGAAAATCGATGAACTCTTCAAAGGCGTTCTTTAATGCTTCTTTAGAAATAAAATTTTGCTTTTCAAAAATCAAAAGGCTACCTGAACTTTGAAATAAGTGAAAGTCTACTGAGGCAAGGTCTGGAGAATGTTGTGGATGAGAAAAGGTTTATTTTTTCGTAATTTTGGCAAAAAGAAATAGAGAGTAACACTAACTGCCAAACTGTCACCATAAGCTTTTTCTGGATAATCTTCCGTTCAGACACTGTTTGTCTTGCGATTGTTAAAATCCACTTGTCATCGGAGGTGACGATTCAATATAAAATTCTTTTCTTTCTGTGCTGATTCAACAGTATGATGCAAGTTTAGCCGCAGAACTCTACATGAGTTCTTTATTTAACCCATTTGCCGCAAATTATATGATATTGTTTTAAAGCTTACATCAACAGCCTAGTTAAAGCCCGACGTAATTTAAGTCAGATCTGTTTCCACTATCGTCTACATTTCGACATTATCGACCTTCTTCTAGGCCACGAGGTTCATTTGTGAGGACAAAATTTCACAATCGAAAGCGATTGAACAAATAACGCACAGTTCGTTCATTAGTTTATAAGCGTTCGGTCATTATACGTCATTGTATAGTTTGAGACGCATTGTTTCCATACCGCAACTCATATTCAAGGATTAAACTTTTAATAGATTGAATAAAACTAAATTTACGGATTCTATCGCGTTTATTTAACTGATTTTACTTATTTTTAATTCCCGACGTTTCGGGTGCTTTACAGCACCCATGGTCACGGGGGGGGGGGGGCTGAGACGTTTGACGTCCCAATGTCATTGTTAGCCCGGCTACATTCAGTTTTTGAATATTAATTTTTTTAATAGATGTTAAAACCGAATTCAAAAACTTATAAGATCAAAATAATTCCCACATGATAACTTCTGAAATAATTGATAAGACATCTGTATTTTTTTTGCATTTTGTATGTACAACATGTTTAACCTAGTAGTGTTTTACATAGTCGTCTATTGTAATCAGATGGAAAGCTTTTAGAACAGAACAATCTAATTTACATTTTAAATGAAGCCATGGAAAGGTGTAGGGCATGGAATCCGCTCCAAATTGATTCTGATGTCTTTAATCAACAGTATCACGAAGTAACGCCGCCTTCTTCGATATCTCACTGGCACTGATTTGATATGATAAGCGTAAGAAAGTACATAATGCACGATAGCACCGTGATATAAATTGGTTATCTGCGGTCCCGCTTAACTTATCTGTACCGAAATATAGCGGAAGTCTTTGCTCTACTGAAATAATGTTTTTAGATAAATTACTCAGTTTTGTGTTGCTTCATTCATTACGTTACTTGTTTTGTCTATCTTAATATATTTATTTTTAAAACTCTTTCTTCTTCTTCTATTAGTTTAACACTCTATTTTTTCCTGTTTATCTAGATCAATTAGAAGATTTAGAAAGAGAGTATATTCTTTTTTAACAGACTGCGAACGCACGCACCTGCACCTTCTATGGTATTGATGATGTACATACCATCACATGAGCCACATTAGTGTCCTCCCCCCTCGTCCTGCATAAACATACATTAGAATACTGTCATCGTAGGCTATTGAGCTTATGACCTGTATACATATATATATATATATATATATATATATATATATATATATATATATATATATATATACATATGTATATTCGGAGTGATCCGAAGTTAATATTTATTTTATAGCATTGGGTGACAAACGAGCACACAGTGCACCTGATGGTAAGTGGACGCTGTGGCCCATAGACAAGCAGTGCAAGCAAAATGCAGATGCGTTGTCACCCCTGAGGACTAGGATGGAATGCCTCGATTCCGATTCTCCGATCTCTGCACTCACCATACGAAACACAGCAGCATTACGCTGATATTTCACGCTAGTATTCTGTGAGGATGTGGTCTTATCCCAGTCGAGCAGACACATTCGTGCTACAACTAGAATGTAGCTGCAGCGTACCACGTAAGATAGATAAACATTATCTATACATAAAAAAGCTTCTAAACATTATATTAATAAATATATTTCAGATTATGATTGTAAAATGTAAGTGAATTGAGTTTTGAGTTGGAGAAAGCGTGTTTGTCAGAGAAAATGTTTTGTTCAGTACCAATAATATGTGCTTGTAAACGTTGTAATTCAGTTAGTTGTTGCCAGGTGAAATTGACTAAAGAAAAAAAGTTTGACTGAAAATAGTTAAAAAGAAATTATTACAATAACACTTTAGAAGAAGAAGAATAGCACTGTTTACTGCACGTTCTAGGCTATACTGTAATAGACAGGTTAAAGATCTAAGATTTTTATAATAGCTAACATATAATATAGACAATAATAGTTTTAAGAATCTTAGAAAAAATTGTATCACCATTGCATATTATATAAATGATCAATACCTGTTAAATTAAGAGCCTGTATACGTCACACTGAGATGGTTCCCTCTCAGAAATGAGGGGAGGCCTGTGCCCAGCAGTGGGACGTATATGGGCTGTAACTTTGCTTTTTAACTTTTATACATCACAATGCTGGGCACAAGCCTCTTCACATTTCTAAGAGGGTTCTCGAAAACGACAGTCTTCTAAATATATTTTTTCTTGTCTCTCAAATACGCATGCTTCCTCACGATGTTTTCCTTCACCGCCGAGCACGTGATAAATCAGCACTTGAAATTGGAATTAACAATTTCATTGGGCCCGAGGGGATCGAATCCAGGTGCACGCGTACTGTGAAAGTTAGATCGGGTGCTCCAAATTTTACGTGGCTCACACCTGTATTTAAATGCAATTTGGTTACTTTAAGAAACAAATAAAACATATATAAAATCAATAATTATAGACGAAAAATCAATTAACCTTCATTTAGGGATCGGGACTTAAAATGACGCTTCCGCTTCGTTCCGGTTACGGTCTAAAACAATTTACGGGTCGTTTACATCTGTCAACGTGACTAACAAATGCCGACTAATGGGATGATTTCCAAAAATAGTTAATTTTATAAAAAAACTTATTAAATTTATAATTATGTTATTATTTATTATTAAACTACCGTTAATTTTTGCCGCTTTTCTTGCTTGTTTCCGCAATTGTGACGTTTAATTTAATTTTATAAATACGTTTGTTTTTGCGCAAAAGTAATATAACGAAAACATAGTTATTAACTCGCCATTGCCTTTTCTCCGTAAGTTAAGAAATGTGTTATAAGATATAAAAGGAAAGTCAGAAAAACGCACACACGCACAAGCATAAATACTATGCACCAAAGCACGGAACACACGACAGCACACGCACGCACGTTTAATATTGTTAAAAATATTGTGTAATCGTTATTAACTTTACTGTAAAGTATACATAATATATAATAATATATGTAATATATAATGTACTAGCGATCCGCCCCGATTTCGCACTAGTGATTTTGAATAAATTGACACATGAAAACACACACAAAAAATTTCATCGAAGTCAATCGAGCCATTTTCGAGTTTTAAACGGTTTTAACGGACAACAATCAGTTTTATATATTATAGAGATTTCAAATACGACGAAAACGTTGTATGATTAGCTGTATAAAATTAATTAATTAATAAAAAATATGTTATAGCTGTAACGTATTTTTATTAATTAATTAATATGTATGTATGTCCCATGTAAACAAATACATTCACATATATATAAAATACATTATAAACCTTGTAACTTGAAATGAGGTATTAAAACAAAGTTACTGACTCATTATTACCTTGCCTGATTGTCCGATCTAAGGACACGTGCAGTCAGAAACCAATCACTTGTGTATTGCGAAAATCTGATTTCGGCTGGGAAATCGTTTTTAAATAATATAATATGTACGTGAACAACTTACTAATTTTTTTATTGAATAAAGTTAATGAATAAGCACATAGTCCACCCAATGTTAAGTCGATGCTGTGGCCCATAGACGTCTACATTCATCCTCAATTAAGAATCAAAATGCATTTCGTTGTCACCCCTAAGGACTAAGATGGAATGCCTCGTTTCCATTAACAAGGGTTTCCGGTTCTGTCCACTCACCATACGAAACTCAGCAGCATTAAGCTGCTATTTTACGCTGGTATTCTGTGAGAGCGTGGTCCTTCCCCGGTCGAGCCGACCCATTCGTGCTACAACCACGATATTTTTTTTTATAGAATAGGCTGACAAACGAGCACACATCTACCTTCCATTACAAATAAAATGTAGATGCGTTGTCACCCGTGAAGACTGAGATGGAATGCCTCATTTCCAGTAAAAAGGGTCTCCGGTTCTCTACACTCACCATACGAAATACAGCAGCATTAAGCTACTATTTCACGCTGGTATTCTGTGAGAGCGTGGTCCTTCCCCGGTCGAGCCGACCCATTCGTGCTACAACTATACTACTAATACAACTGCAGCATGGCTCTACCACGTAAGCTGCACGATATAGCTGCAGCAACATCATATTGATAGGTGAAATTATAATATTTTTCTACATTCTTCTTCAATGCAGCTATAATAGCTAATATTATATTTTGAAGATCAAAAACAAGGTATGGGAGTAAAAAACAACGATTTATTAACATGCGAATGTTTAACTATGCCTACAAAGAGTACTTAAATGTTAAAAAATATAGAAACCTTCGCTTGAGTCTTAATCGTACATTTCACTCAAAATTTAACATTAGTTTTATTAAATTACTTAACATGTATCACGTTTACATGTTAAGATAATTTGAATAAACGTGAAATGTTAAATTGCTTCTTATTCATAACCCAATAAGGGTTCAGGTGTTATGTCAAAAGTAGTAACTACAAGACTGAGACGATAAATTAATGACAAATAACGTTTTTTTCCAACAAAAATACTTCTAAATTAACTGTTAAATTGTATTAAATAATCGTTGACCGATATATTTGTGGAAATGCGCCATTTTAGAGGCATTTAACTTGTAGAATGCGTGTGCATGTCAAAAACATGCCGGTCTTCTGACAACTCAAGTTTTCTGTGGAAAGATACACGAATGATGATCGTGAACTAAACAGAGCCCAATAGGGCCCGTTGGAGCTGTTTTAATATGATAAGAGAAATGATTTGATGATTGGAAAAAAGTTCAATCACACGTGTTTGCCGAAAAGTGGAACGCGTACGCATAAAAAAATGTAGAGTCATTCCTATTTAGATATAATTTAAGAACTTATTGACTCTCAATTGATATCTTAACATCATGCAATCGATTTATGTTGTTTGATAAGATTAGTTTTAACATTTGCTGAATAATTACACGTGTTAGCGCAATGCTTCAGTATATTATTTCTGAGGCACGAATAAGACGTCTCGAGGAAACGCCACGTAGAATCCAGCACGAAATGGTATCATAACGCTGACGTTTCGTAATATAAGTGACGAAAAGAGAAGACATACAAAAGAGAAGGCGTCTTCATCTTCAGAGACTTTAAATCGATAAGTGGAGGTGTCTACAGGTTTTAGCACACGTTTAGAATAAAATGCAATTTGGGATTCTTTGTCACTTATCACATCATAAAAAGTTATTTCCATACTACTATTTCCCTGTAATCTGTTACGAGTATCTGGTATATATCTGGTATGAATCTGGTAGAGCCATACTACAGCTATATTACTGGTAAAGTTGTAGGAGGAATGTGTCAGATTCCACGAACCCTCTCATCAGTAGGGTGGCCTCATATTAGCTCTATAATCCCCTTAGAAATGAAAAGAGGTGTGTGTGTGTGTTTTGTCCAATTTTAATTATATCCACTTTTAATTTAATTATATTATTGTTCCCGCCAACCACCGTGACTGTCGAAAAATCAAACATGATAAGATCCGTAAAATTTGTTTTATGAAATTATTTTTCACTAATACTTCCATGATTGAAATTAGAGCCCCATCTGCAGGCCAACACACACATGCCGCTGTACTACGAGGCAGGCTATATACGGTATATGATAATGATGTCACAGTTGTAAAGACATGTAGATACCACATGACAGTAATATTATTTGGAAATAGAAACGATCACATAGACAAAAATAAGACGTTCTGATGTAACGGAAACAAAAGACGAGAACAACATGATGTCATATACGTTGTTGTAATTAATTTAAGTGTCACGCACGTTAACAATTCAATCGATAGGCACAGAAACAACTCTTCAAGCAATAGCATAGTTAGTAAAAGGTCACACAGTCTAGATAAGGAGTTACTGCCACCACTTTGTTAGACTAGGTTAAGCTAGATCATATTATTTGTTTATAAACTTCTGTCTAACTTACTACAATTTGACTTACTACTTGTATCTAACGTGCTGCTCTAAATCATTTTTTATCTAATCTACTCGGTGGGAGATTTTGTAATATTTCTTGAGCCCTTGTTTGGGCGTAGTAAAATTCTAAGTATTTGATCTTTTCTGTGAATTTCGTATGATCACATTTTCCTCATCCGCTTGTTGGCTTTTCATTGACGGTCTTGTAACCGTTAAATATAGCTTAACTTTATTAATTAACAATTATGTCTATACCTAAAGAGAGCTACTTTCAGCATTTCTTAAAATGACATTGATTTTTATTAGTAAGGCCGTGATCAAATATATATATATATATATATATATATATATATATATATATATATATATATATATATATATATATATAAATATTTAATCGTATAGCGTTTTTTATGTGTGGTAGCAGCTTACATATGCAAAAGGTGCGATTAATGACATTGTTTGAAGTCGCAGATAAAGTACAAGGCTTCCACTTACATGAAATTTCAAGTTTAACTCAAACTTTACAGTGACAAAATTTGTGTTCTAAATTCAAATTATGACGTTGTGAAGTGGTGAATTAGAGGATATTTTTACAATGCCGTGTAGTGGTATAATAATACACAAGAGACACACACGCATACACACACACATTCACACACACATTCACACACTGGCGGATATATCATTCCGTAGGTGGCGTAACAGGCTACAGATGGAAACTAACCAGGAAATGGGTAGCAACGTTTTCTTGATTACAACACAAAATAATAACCCGCCTTCCAAGTGCGGGAACCATGGTAAATATCCCCCCACATGAGAAAATCTATCAAAAGTTTTTTTTTATCGAAAGACTTTTGATAGCCTCTAATAAAAGTTTAAGTTTAAATTAAAGATTGTCTCTGAAAAGTGACATTATTGTCTCTCGTTAGAGGTAAGCTTATATGAGTTTTGTGAATTTTATTCGATACCACTTGCTGTTGACGATGGAGTTTCGCTTCTGTGATTGGTTTCATTGGTTACCAGGAAAGCAAACCTTTTTGGGGACGCTACCAATTTGCCGATACTAATTTATGTACGGCGGCATGGCGTTGAACCCAATGCAGATCGGAGCGAGTCCGGTAGCGCGCGTTCCGGTTTTGTTCTCGCGTTATTTTGGACAGGTTGCCCTCTAAAATTTAACTTCTCATTGGACTGTGGCGTTGACATTTATTTTTTGATTGCGTAAGGTGCTTTAAAGACTCGGGCGGGACCTACATCGCAATTTCTTTCGGTACTTAATGGTAGCTCAGATGATTAGTGTTCGCTGTAAATTTCACAGTACGCGAGCAACCCGGATTCAATCTCCGTCGGCACCAATGAAATTGTTCATTGCAATTTATATGCTGATTTACCACATGCTCGGCGGTGAAGGAAAACATCGTGAGGAAACCTGCATGTCTGATAAATAATAAAAATATTTAGAAGATATGTGAAGTTCGCTAACACACATTAGGGCAACGCGGCGGACAAATCCTTGGCCTAAAATCCTCTCAGAAATGAGAGGAGGCCTGTGCCCAGCAGTGGGACATATATAGGCTGTAACTTTAATTTAACTTAATTGACTTCAGGGGTCAAGGAACTGTCCACAGGATTATCGAAATATATAATACCTACCATCACTTACAGAATAATATATACCATCACATCTTATAACCGTTCATTGTTAAACAAAATGCTTTTCCATACAGTGGCTCAGGTGTCACCTTTAGCAAGCTGATAGGTAGTAGGTATTTTATTTCCAAATTAATTTACTCTATTCTTTTTAAAATCCTTCAAATCTACTCAACGAACTAACTTCAAATTTAGTAGGATTTTCTTGAAGAGAAGTAAGCCTGGTTGAGAGGTGATATATAGGTTAACAGTAAATCGATTCTTTATTAGCGTCCCACTTTCCGTTTCCCAATACAACTTTGATATGCATCCTCTGAAAATTGATTTTTTTATTCTAAAAACAAAGCAAAATAGAGACGTTGCATGTTTTAATTTGAAAGTTTACTAAAATTATTTAAGTAAACTTTCAAATTAAAACCTAAAAGTTACTTTACTAAAAATTATTATAGGCCACAGCATCCACTTACCATCAGGTGGACTGTGCGCTCGTTTTTATCACCCGTATTCTATAAAAAAATATTTTCTAGCCATTACTCTAGTGAAGCTACTGCCCATCTCCTGATCTGTTCCCCCTGTATTGATGTTCGATATCGGTCCGATAAATCGAAAGATCGATTATTCCCTTGTTAAAATTTTGCGATTCGATCCTTTTAAATTCGTAAACTTCTTCTTTAAGTCGGCTATAAATAAAATGAAACTAATTTTAGGGATTTTATGGCGTAGAATATGGATGGGTGCTGCCTTCTGCCTGTGATCCTATAATTAAGGGGGTATAGTAAGTCAGCTCAAATTCTAATTTCGCTCCCACTTCCACGTGCGTCGTATGCTATGTAACGACATGTTTGTAATCACTAATACTGTAACTAGATAGGTCGTTAGATACTTATTTCATTAGGTTTATCATATTTATGCCTGTTTCTTAACGCCAACCCAGTCGCTTCTTATTTTTATAACTGTTATTTCCCATTTTAATTTTACGTCATCCTGTTGCGTAATGTGTATTCTGATCGTAAGCGACACAACTTCTCCCTTCAAAATCCGGAGCGATACTAACGGGGCGACAGGAATCAAGCTTACGCGCCGATAGTTTAGGTAATTTCTTTTTACAGTGAAAATAATGGTATTTTTAAAAAAGTAAATAACATAAGCACTGCTTTATAGTTAGTTCAGTTAGTATGCAAAGTTTCATGTTCTTATTTAAAGTATTTTATGAATAACAGCGGTTTATTGTTCAGTTTGGAGGTAACTTTGGATTTTTTTCTATCGAGAAAACTTTACGGAATCGTGTTTTCGTCTAACGTAGTCCCTAACATTAATCCTGAACTTTACTATATATTTATTTCAAAATTAATGCTGCAATACTTTCGGCATAACGGAGGATCTTGCTAAGCCATTTGAGGTTATATTTCCCCTTAATAAAACTAAATCCAAACCCAAGCATACCACTGCAAGACTTCAAGGTACTCTAAGCTCATTCTGTGTAGATCGGTCCATAAATTAATATTCCAAAACTGAAGGTAGCCGGGCTAACAATGACATTAGGACGTCAAACACCTCAGTCTCCCCCGTGACCATGGGTGCTGAAAAACACTCGAAACGTCGGAAATTAAAAGGTCAAAATTAAATGCGATAAAATCAGTAAAATTAGTTTCATTTCATCTGTAATGTTCGGCTATAAAGTCCAATTACGTTCTTACTCTCCATATATCAGCTGATTACGAATTGCATAAAACAGAGTCAAACATAATAAAGGGATCGTGAACGTTAAATATAGTGGGGCGTATTGATTTTATAGCACATGTATTACGTAAGGTCGGAAAAAGAGATCAAAGATAGCACTCGCTCGATATCCGCCGGTTGGGATCGGGTAGTGACGTCACGGCTAGTAGTGGATATTTTTAACGTGTTGTAAATAGTACACATGACTGGTTCGCTAATCGTTGTCACATGCGATTAAGTGTCGCTATATATATGTAGTGTGATTATATACATATAATCAACTCCTTAATCAACTCGATTAGGATGGGATGCGGTCTTTATTTGCATCCTACCCTTGGGTGCGGGTTTGCTTCTCGCCGAACGATCCCAGCGTTGTTGCGGATTCTGTCGATGATGTGGTACTTTAGGATATGGAACTTTTTATTCTTTCCTCTGGGGAAAGCTCTTTGCCCATTGGAGGCAAATCTCAGCCAGGGTTTGGTCGCTCCTGTAAAATAGCATCATGATATAAGCAGGAGTGCTTTCAAGCCTGGGCTGACGCATCAGCGTCCCGGGATGTAAACACCAGCGCTCTAAATAAGAAGTATAATTCCGCCTCTAGGTCCTTCAAAAGAGTCATTGCCAAGGCAAAGTCAGAGCACATAGGCAGAATTGGCGAGAAACTAGTTCGCCTTCCTTTTGGAACCCGTGCATTCTGGTCTCTCACCAAGGCTGTCCAGGGGAATTTCTGCACAGGGAGGATGACTCACTGGCCCATAACGCAAAGGAGAAAGCCGATTTTCTAGGCTCTTTCTTTGCATCCAACTCGACTCTCGATGACGGGGGGAGTACGCCGCCGAAAATTCCGCGGTGTGAGCGCTCCATGCCGAAAGTGCAGTTCACACAACGCTCGGTTCACAAAGCACTCCTCTCCCTGGACATCCACAAGTCGAGTGGGCTTGACGGAATCCCACTAATTGTGCTGAGGACGTGTGCTCCAGAGTTGGCACCGGTTTTAACGCGTCTTTTCCGGTACTCCTACTCCCTAGGCGTAGTCCCATAATCATGGAAGACGGCTTTCGTATACCCGATCCCTAAAAAAGGCGACCGCTCAGACCCGTCCAACTACCCGCCTATCGCCATCACCTCCTTGTTCTCCAAAACAATGGAGTCCATTGTAAACTGCCAGCTCATGAGGTACATTGAGGATCACTAGCTGATTAGTGACCGCCAATACGGTTTTCGCCGTGGTCGATCAAATGATGATCTTCTGGTCTACCTAACTCACAGATGGGTGGAGGCAGTAGAGTCCAAGGGGGAGGCTTTGGCCGTTAGTTTGGACATTGCGAAGGCCTTCGATCGGGTTTGGCACAAAGCGCTTCTTTACAAGCTTCCTTCCTATGGGCTTCCCGAGAAATTGTGCGATTGGATCACCAGCTTTCTTGCAGATCGGAGCATCAGGGTCGTTGTAGAGGGTGCAAGCTCCCATTGCAAGCCTATTAATGCTGGTGTTCCGCAAGGCTGCGTGCTATCGCCAACGCTGTTTCTTCTGCATATCAATGATATGTTGCAAACCCGTAATATTCATTGCTATGAGGATGACAGCACTGGTGATGCTCTTTACACCGGCAGAGCCAATATTTCGCGGGAAAACGTCTCCGAGTGCTAGGAAAAACTTGAGTCTGATATCGAGTCTTTGCTGAACAGAATCTCGGATTGGGGGCGACTAAATCTAGTCCAGTTTAACCCCCAGAAGACACAAGTTTGCGCGTTAACCGCTAAAAACAACCCCTTTGTCGTATCTCCTCAGTTTCAAGGCACTCCCCTTGTTGCCTCAGCCAGTATCGGAATCCTCGGCGTCGACATATCGAGTGACGTGCAGCTCCCTCTTCTATATAAAAAAAAACTCCAATACAAAAAATGTAGTCTGTATGTAAGCGACTTCTACGATACTCAAATACAGACTTACATGGTTGAGCCATGCTGCAGCTATATTAATTGTATAGTTGTAGCACGAATTGGTCGGCTCGACCGGGGAAGGACCACTCACATAATACCAGCGTAAAATAGCAGCTTAATGCTGCTGTGTTTCGTATGGTGAGTGTAGAGAACTAGAGACCCTTTATACTGGAAAAGAGCTATTCCATCTTAGTCTTCATGACTGACAACGAATCTGCATTTTGATTCGCAAACGAGGATATATGTAAATGTCTATGGGCCACAACAACCACTTACTATCAGGTGGACTGTGTGCTCGCTTGTCTTACTTATCCTATAAAAAAAATCAAAGACATATAATAGGTTATATTCTCTTATAACGTGGAAGAAACGAAACTAATAAACAATAAATGATGTACTAAGTGTGTAGGACCTACCATCAAAGAAAATATAGAAAATTATACATCGTATAACCCATCTACAGCTATAGGGGAGGACCACATTCTCACAGAATAACAGGGTAAGGGTGCTGCTGTGTTTCGTACGGCGAGTGTAGAGAACTGAAGACCCCTTTTATTGTAAATGAGGCATTCCTTCTCAGTCCTCAGGGATGACAAGGTATCGGCATTTTGATTATTAATCGAGGATAAATGTCTATCTCATCCACTAAATATCAGGTGGACTGTGTGCTTGTTTGACAGCTTTATTTGTGGCGGCGCTGTCGTCGCGCCGCAAGCGAAACACACCGAAGCTTAAATCACGCTATCAACATTCCGAATCATAAACAACATATATAGAACATCTCCGAACTATCACACGGAGTGTCGGCCGCTCCCCGGGCAGAAGACCTTGCCCGGCGGGAGATCTCCCCTTTTCCTTCCACGGTCACAGTGGTGACCCCGACGTGATCTGAACACGCAACCAACAATCTTCGGAAACTACAACTTTCAAGCCTTCCTCATTATCTTCAAGAACCCCTACCATTCACTACCGAGAATCGTCTTCTACAGTCTTCAGTTCCTGCAAGCCAGTCCAACTTGTCTTCATCTCGACTCACCGCAGATTTATAAGGCAGACTTCTGGCACTTGCTCCGGCACATCGTTCTCACCGGCATCACTTGCCAGTGCGTAGTACGGCATGCATTACACATCGACGTATTATTCGCACCGGTGTCACTTGTCCTTACGCACACAGCATGCATTCCCCACCGGCATTAAAAGGACACACCGGCAATCGGACTGCACTATCGAGCTCCGGTCTGAGCAGGGGGGTGATGTGGCGGCGCCGTCGTCGCGCCGCAAGCGAAACACACCGAAGCTTAAATCACGCTATCAACATTCCGAATCATAAACAGCATATATAGAACATCTCCGAACTATCACACGGAGTGTCGGCCGCTCCCCGGGCGGAACACCTTGCCCGGCGGGAGATCTCCCCTTTTCCTTCCACGGCCACATATTCAATAAAAAAGACATCGCCATTGATAGCTTCATAGATTTTCTCATAGCTGCCGCGCTTGGAAGAAGGGTTAGTACTTAACAAAAAAATGTGACTGGCCGTCTTCTTGTTCAGTTTTGCTCTGTCGCCTCTTACGGAACCCGCTGGGGGATGTTGGGTAGTGGATTATATTACAAAACCATTACAAGTTATACACACCATACATATATGTTGTACCATATATATATGTTGTTTCTTACGATTGGATTTCAGGTGGATTAAATTTTAATTGCGCGGAACCTTAATTCTTTTTCTAAAATAAAACTTAAGTTACTCATTATAATATCAGCTACCTGGCAGTGAAACTCCCATCCAAATCGGTCCGGTCCAGCCATTTCAACGATTAGCCGGAACAAACAGACAGACAGAGAGACAGACGTACAGACCGACAAAAAATTTTAAACATTGTTTTTTTTTAGTTATAAGTACTGTATTTGCTTTCATATGCATTTTGTAAAAAGCTGTTCTTTTGACATTACAAACAGACATTTTAATTTTATTTATTTGTAGAGATATTTAAAAAAGTTACACTATTCAATATTTTTCTATCTCGTAGACGCGTTATATATGTACATAAGTTACATACGTTCAAACTTCCAGTTTTGGAATGATGTTTTGTAGGCCACACATGTAACGTACATTTATATTTCTATGATTATGCAAATGTGAAAATCTTGCGATAGAATTTTATTTGTTTTGAATAGTAAGAGAGTAATAATAGTGAGGCTAAACAAGATAAGACAAGATAGAAATAAAATATTTGTAAAAATTATTATGATGAAAATGAGACCTTCCAGATCCAATAGGCTCTTGCATAAATCTATACTCCTGCTAACATTAGATACAAAACTCGCGAAGTACTAATCAGACGCACTCGCTAGAAATAAAGTAAGTAAAGTAAGAAAAGGATTTTTTAATAGAATAAGTGTGACAAACGAGCACGCAGTCCACCTGATGGTAAGTGGTTGCTGTGACCCATAGACATCTACATCTATCCTCGATTACGAATCCAACTTAGGTGGAATGCCTCGTTTCCAGTAAAATGGGTCTCCGGTTCTCTACACTCACCATACGAAACACAGCAGCAGTAAGCTACTATTTGACCCTGGTATACTGTGAGAGCGTGGTCCTTCCCCGGCCGAGCCGACCCATTCGTGCTACAACTATACTACTAATATAACTGCAGCATGGCAAGCGACGCAAAACATTGCTCACAACTCTTTTTCTTGTCTATCTATCTATCTACATTAATACTCGATTAAGAATTAAAATGCAGATGTTTTGTCACCTCTGAGGATTAAAATGGAATGCTTCGCTTCCAGTAAAAGGGTATCCAGTTATCTACACTCAAAACACGAAATATAGCAGCACTAAGCTGTTATTTGACGCCGGTATTCTGTGAGAGCGTGATCCGTCCCCAGTAGAGTCAACCCATTCCTGCTACAACCATAATATAGCTGCAGCATGACTCTATCTACCATGTGTAAAATTAGCTCCATATTATTTAATAAATATAAAAATGATGATAGTTTAAACATAAACCTACTAAAACTGGTTGTCATGAAATCTAATATAATCATCAATATTGAGAGCGACTATTCGAAAGCGCCATGTGTTCGTGATATAAACGTAATTGATAAAATTGCTTATCAATTAACACTGGACTTGATCGCACTACGAGCAGCGGCTTTAATTGGAATTATTAAACGACGCTTAGATAGGAAGCCAAATGGAGAAATAGTTTACTAGTTATTTCAAAAACAAATTTAATACGGAGTAACGGTGACAAACGAGCACACAGTCCACGTGATAAGCACCCACTGTCACGGAAGAGGGGGGAGGGGGCTGAGATAAGAGGATGCTGTAGCCGAAGGACTCTTAAATTTATCTTAGATTAAGGACCAAAATGAAGATGCTTTGTCACCTCTAATAAGAACCTCGTTTCCAGTAAAAGAGTGTCCAGTTTTCTGATTTCACCATGCAAAACAGATTGAAATGAAATGAAGATTTATTTGCTAAAATCTTTGCTGTTACTCCACGCTAGTATTAGCATAGCAGCGTACAATAGCAGTTTCATGCTGCTGTGTTTCGTATGGTGAGTGTAGAGATCCGGAGACCCTTTTTACTGAAATCGAGGCATTGCATCTCGGTCCTCAGGGGTGACAACGCATCTGCACTTTGATTCTTAATTGAGGATAAATTAAGATGTCTATGGGCCACAGCATCCACTTACCAGCAGGTGGACTGAGTGCTCGTTTGTCATTCTTATTCTATAAAAAATACACATTTAGATCAGCCCAGTAAAATAAAATACGAGCTCAACAAATAATTACTCAAGTATAATGATTGTACCTTGCGAATCTACATCTGCATTTAACTAAAATTAAATCAATAAAATAAACCACTAGCTTTAATATACGGACATTAATATAATCCAGTCCAAATTGTCATCACAGTGCGGAACTGCTTGATAGCTTTAATTATACAGGTCATATGGTTTGTACGTTGCCAAGACTGGTTAAGTTAGATACGATTTGTGTGAGAGATTTGCATCAACTGCGGATAGTTTTTTTCTCCGCGGTCACCGTCACTTGAGGCTACGTCACCCGTCCACGTGGTCGAGCACATTTCATTAGACTTCAAGGCGGTTAAGTTGTTCCACTACTAAAGTAGCTGGCAAAAAATAAATTAGTTTTGTTAATTATAAGCGAATTAAGAACTGCTTTAATATGGATATTTGAAAAAAAAAAGTTGTGTTTTTCTATTGTTGAGATGAAATTAAAAAATTAAATAAGACATTTTTTCAAAACGTCACCACACTTAGATTTTCTCCTGTGTCGTGGGGCAGTTTACATATATAAATTACACAAGACAACATCCAGACCCGGAACAATTATTGTTGGCTATGCAAATAAGAATAGTACGTGAGGTGAGGTGAGTAATATAGTCATCCGATTAATATGGTCACTTTCTTATAACTCAAAAACGACAGCCTTGTTTGCATAAATGGTTTATAATACAATAGCTATTCGTCGGACAATCAAATAATAAAGGTGAAAAAAGCGATGCTTTATCGCTGCTATTTTGGCAGTTGATATTACAGTAAATATTTTAGTTGATTTTAGTATGGTGTAGTGTAGTTAGTTTTTTTAAGTATATATTTTTTTTTATTTTTTTTTTATAGAAGAGGGGGCAAACGAGCATGCGGCTCACCTGATGTTAAGTGACTACCGCCGCCCATGATCAACCGCAACACCAGGAGAATTGCGGGTGCGTTGCCGGCCCTTTAGAAAGGAGTAAGCTCTTTTCTTGAAGGTCCCCAGGTCGTATCGGTCCGGAAAAATCGCCGGTGGTAAACTATTCCACAGAGAGGTTGTACGTGGAAGAAAACTCCTTGTGAAACGTACAGTGGTGGACCGCCAAGCATCCAGATGGTGTGGATGGTATCGGGACGTTTGCCGTATAGTGCGTTCACGAAATTTGGCGGCTGGGATTAATCCGAACAATTCCTCAGAGCACTCCCCGTGATAGATGCGATAAAATACGCAAAGAGATGCAACATCTCTTCGCAGCGCCAGTGAGTCGAGCCGATCGGAAAGCACTCGGTCGTCGACGATTCGAGCCGCTCTGCGCTGGATGCGGTCAAGTGGAAGGAGCTGGTACTGGGGAGCCCCAGCCCAGAGATGGGAACAGTATTCCATGTGCGGCCGAACCTGCGCCTTGTAAAGTTGCAGGCGGTGTGCCGGCATGAAATAATGTCCCGCTCTGCTGAGCACGCCAAGCTTTTTAGAGGCCAATTTGGCCTTCCCTTCCAAGTGACCACGAAACTGCACGTCACTCGATATGTCGACGCCGAGGATTCCGATACTGGCTGAGGCAACAAGGGGAGTGCCTTGAAACTGAGGGGATACGACAAAGGGGTTCTTTTTAGCGGTTAACGCGCAAACTTGTGTCTTCTGGGGGTTAAACTGGACTAGATTTAGTCGTCCCCAATCCGAAACTCTGTTCAGCAAAGACTCGACTTCTGACACAAGTTTGTCCCGGCACTCGGAGACGTTTTCCCGAGAAATATTGGCTCGGCCGGTGTAAAGAGCATCACCAGTGCTGTCATCCGCATAGCAATGAATGTTACGGGTATGCAACATATCATTGATATGCAGAAGAAACAGCGTTGGCGATAGCACGCAGCCCTGTGGAACACCAGCATTAATAAGCTTGCAATCGGAGCTTGCACCGTCTACAACGACCTTGATGCTCCGATCTGCAAGAAAGCTGGTGATCCAATCGCACAATTTCTCGGGAAGCCCATAGGAAGGGAGCTTCGAAAGAAGCGCTTTGTGCCAAACCCGATCGAAGGCCTTCGCAATGTCCAAACTAACGGCCAATGCCTCCCCCTTGAACTCTACTGCCTCCGCCCATCTGTGAGTGAGGTAGACCAGAAGATCACCAGCTGACCGACCACGGCGAAAACCGTATTGGCGGTCACTAATCAGCTGGTGATCCTCAAGGTACCTCATGAGCTGGCAGTTTACAATGGACTCCATTGTTTTGGAGAACAAGGAGGTGATGGCGATTGGCCGGTAGTTGGACGGGTCTGAGCGGTCGCCTTTTTTAGGGATCGGGTGGACGAAAGCCGTCTTCCATGATTTTGGGACTACGCCTAGGGAGTAGGAATACCGGAAAAGACGCGTTAAAACCGGTGCCAACTCTGGAGCACACGTCCTCAGCACAATTGGGGGGATTCCGTCAGGCCCACTCGACTTGTGGATGTCCAGGGAGAGGAGTGCTTTGCGAACCGAGCGCTGTGTGAACTGTACTTCCGGCATGGAGCACTCACACCGCGGGATGGTCGGCGGCGTACTCCCCCCGTCATCGAGAGTCGAGTTAGACGCAAAGAAAGAGCCTAGAAGATCGGCTTTCTCCTTTGCAGTATGGGCCAGTGAGTCGTCCTCCCTGTGCAGAGATGGAAGAGATGGCTGACAGAAATTCCCCTGGACAGCCTTGGCGAGAGACCAGAATGCACGGGTTCCAGAAGGAAGGCGAACTAGTTTCTCGCCAATTCTGCCTATGTGCTCTGACTTTGCCTTGGCAATGACTCTTTTGAAGGACCAAGAGGCGGAATTATACTTCTTTTTTAGAGCGCTGGTGTTTACATCCCGGGACGCTGATGCATCAACCCATGCTTGGTAGCACTCCTGCTTATAGCATGATGCTATTTTACAGGAGCGACCAAACCATGGCTGAGACTTGCCTCCAATGAGCACCACAGAGGATGGAATAAAAAGTTCCATACCCTGAAGTACCACATCAGTAACAGAATCCGCAACAACGTTGGGATCATCCGGCGAGAAGCAAACCCGCCCCCAAGGGTAGGATGCAAAGAAAGACCGCATCCCATCCCAATCGGCTGACCTATAGTGCCAAACACGGCGGCAGCCTGCAGAATGCAACCGCGATTTCAGCGTGAGTGGCACAACACTCCGGACCAGACAATGGTCCGAGGAGCCTAAAGGGGCGTCGACGGAAATCTGATATCCGTCCGGGTGAGAGGTCAGCAGAAGGTCCAACAGGGAAGGTGCATGATCCTCCACATCTGGAATCCGCGTAGGCGAAGTAACCAGTTGTGTCAGACCATATGCCAAGGCAAAATCATGAACAGATCTCCCCGCATAATCGGTTAAACGTGATCCAAGCCATTCGGCGTGATGGGCGTTAAAGTCACCGAGGATCACGATCTCTGCGGAGGGGATCTGCTGTAGCAACGAATCTGCAGCCATTTGGACGTGGTCGAAGAGTCGGTCTGTTTCGGCATTACCGCTATGGGACTATAGGCACCCGTAGACGCGCGGATGGTCGTCGCTGTCTACGCGTAGCCAAAGGATGGACAGGTCCAAACCTTCAAGTCTGCTGAGGCGTCGAGAACAGATGTCCTCTCTGACGTAAACGCAAACTCCAGCTCGAGGCACAAAGGAGTGTTCCAGTTTGTACCCCGGGTAGGAGAGATACGAGACATCAGCCGGAGAGGACACCTGCGTCTCGGTAAGAAAGAGCAGAGCCGGCCTCGCCGTCTCGAGATGGTAGTGGACGGCGTTTAGGTTAGAGTGAAGTCCCCTGATATTGCAGAAATTCACGGACAGCGTGGCAGGGGTCGCCTTGGTCTTGTTGCTCCGTTTGCCCCGAGCAGTTGTAGTCTTGAGCGGAATTTCGCCCCCCCCCAGAATACGCGGGGCAGCCTGAGCACCCACGCTCAGAAGTGGAGAAATATGGTCGTGGATGCTCAGCGAGGGATTCTCCAGGGGTGCTGGTACCCTCCTGGGGTAGTCTATCATTATTTAATGCCGCTACCATGTTGATGGGGGGGGGGATTTGGGCCTCCGGCCACCTGCACTCACCAGACGAAACGCGGAAGCAGAGCTTCCACTTCACGCCGGTATTCTGTGAGGTCGTGGTACCACCCCGGTTTGAGCCGGCCCATACGTGCAACAGCAAAGCTGCCGCGTGGCTCTACCACTGTAAAATATTTTTCGATGATGGCAATATTACCCTCACGTACCTTACTTGTTCCGTGCGAAATATTTAAAAAGTGTTATTTATAAAAACATTATATAACAAACATGTTATTTATAAAAACATTGCCAAATATTTTACTTATGTTACGTTTTTAAATATGGCGACAATGAAGTGCGTGTTTAAAACACATTCTTTACATTGCGGTTACACGTAATTCTGTACGTCAGTAATCGAGATGTATTCCTCTTGGACCCCCAAGAGGTTAGTTTAAAGTTGGTTTAGTGCCACCAACTCGCCACTACGCATGTTGAATGCGAGTATGTACCCATTATAAGATATTTAAACAATCCTTAATAAGCACTTACGTCTTTACTCGTACAACCGATGTCAATTTTAGTAAAACACTTATGTACTTAAAATAGCTCTCTTTGTCTTTTCAATAAATTGAGTAAGAGACAGGTGTAAAGATAACTAATACTACACCTAAGTAAGCGATTATCAACGATTTAATACAAAATATGACTAAGGTAATTATAATTTCTAATAAATGTTACAGCAATAACGAATCTAAAGCTACAGTTATTGCCAAATCTACATCCTAATATTTGTTAAAAGTTATTTTATAATTTTGTCATTTAGTTTTATACTTTTATTTTACTTATATATTACTACCGCTTCGATTTCACCTGGGTGGTTTTTTATATATAAACGATAATTTATTTAATCAATATTCGTTTTTTAAATGTTTCCAAGTTTTTCGAAAAATCGTGGCTTAGATCGACCTGGCATAGCTGTCTGTTCGTGAAATTTCATTACAATTGCTTAAGTCATTAAAATGCACGATCTGCTGGTATTATTTAAAATAGTTATTATCTGATGTTACTTTAAATGCTCCAATAGCAATTATGAGGAAATGCAAACTTCTTTACATAAACAGAGCTCATACGGACTGGAGAAGGTCGGTGTAAGCTACGGCCGTCTTTACAATGCAACGGTTACGTTCGAATCCAGTAACAAAACCTTTGTAGGGTTTCAAGGAAATTCTTTGTATTAAATTCTATCAGTTTTATGCGTGTTAGTTGAATTCATGGATTTTCCTATCTAAGAATGGCACAGAGTATTTTTTTATAGGATAGGATGACAAACGAGCACACAGCCCATAGACATCTACATCTATCCTCGACTACGAATCAAAATGCAGATGCGTTGTCATTCGTGAGGACTTAGGTGGAATGCCTCGTTTCCAGTAAAAAGGATCTCCGGTTCTCTACACTCACAATACGAAACAGAGCAGCATTAAACTACTATTTGACGCTGGTATTCTGTGAGAGCGTGGTCCTACCCCGGTCGAGATGACCCATTCGTGCTACATCTATACTAGTTATTTAAGTGCAGCATGGCTCTACCATATAAAACAACCTTTTTACGTGGTAGAGGTTTCTGCACCTGACGAAAATATTTGTAGGTACAAAGATACAAATAGATGTTCTCATCTGGTTTTTACCGCGATTTATTTTATTTAAACAATAATTTTACCAACTTTATTGCGTTTAATCAACATAAAGCTAAGTTACTTACTTCATTCAAATCCCAGGTTGGGCCAAAGTCAGTTATTGAGTTTATGCCAAAACATAGTATCAGCCGGGAGACAAAAAGACGGCAGTGTCTTAGCTCGCCTCGGAAACTACGTAGCCGTTGCTCCAGCGCCTGATTTATCTCAAATTCAAATTCAAATTCAAATTCATTTATTTGCCAGAATGTATGTGTACAATAAAGTATGATCTTAAATTATGACTAATGGCCCATTTACATTCTACCATTTTATATGGTGTGCAAATATTTAATTAGCATACAGGAAAAAAAAAATTACAAGTGGGAATTCAATTAAAATGTCACTTTGTTTAATGGTAGTTTTTAAGTGTTAATGTCCATACTTTCATTTTGTTTGTAATTAATTAATTATTAGATATAATATCAATATTACTGCCTTCGGATTTATTTTCCACTAAAAGACATAAATTCGTTTAGATCGTAAAAACATTTTTCTTTTAACCATTGTATTAACTTTTTTTTAAACGTGGTTAAAGGTAACTCTTTAAAGTCGTTGGGTATTTTGTTATACACCTTTATAGCATTTACGTAAGAGTTCCTTTCATACAATTTGAGCCTGCATTGAGGTAAGTATAATTTATGTTTATTTCTAGGATCTCCGGTTAACTATAATTGTAATTTTTTTAATAGTGACGTTCAATTCTTAAATAATTCTAAATTAACTCACTCCCTACGTCGTCATTTCGGTTATGAAGCTAAAACAAAGAGCTTTCATTATAATATCGAATGTTCTATTGCTTAGTCTAAGTGTAAAAAGTGATGCCGAGCGGTGCAGCGCTTTCAGCGTGCGTGACAAAAAATACTCTTTGCGTTACGGTGCCCTAAGTCGCGGCGGAATTTCTTCACTTGTGTGTTATTTCTACTATGTTTTATTAATCCAAACAGCTCAAAATCAAAAATATATTAACAATCGGCTTCACTCAGCTTCAAAATAGATTACTTATAAAATGTTACTTATAAAATATTAAAGTCATGTTATAGTCAAATAAAGTCAAACATAGTGAAGTCCTGCTAGGTTTCTTGCTGGTTCTTCCCAAAACCGAGGTTTTTTTCCCCCAACAAGTGGGAAAACTTAAATGGAGTTTCAATAACTATTATTGTAATCTATATTGAATCAATATGATTGTATTGTATTGTATTGTATTCTAGTCTATTACAATCTTATACAGTATAACAAATAAAGAAATATCGAAATCTTCACACAGATAATAAATAAATTCAAAACTCAAATAAGTGTAGCCCAATATTCCATTTCTGCGAATAATTTATAACATAATAGTTAATAAACAATTTAACCACCCTTTATTGCACCTATTTTTGTTTCTAAAATAATAAGAAATTCATATCATATTTTGATATTCCTGAAAGTCGGTTAAAATAGAAACTTTCTCAACATCAATAGAGTTAGGAATAGATTGTCTCGGACAACAAATGTTTCCAGGAACGATTTCAGATCCTCATACAAAGTGAAGTTTCATGGAAACGTTGGCAATACTACCGGAAAAGCATATTGTTTCGGTAAGCATCGGAAGATTTAGTAGACGTATGGTATGGTATTTCACATAATGATTATAATATACATATGGAAATACAAATATTAACTTTAATTTTAATATTGATTTAAATTAACGTTTAAGTCCCTTGAGAGAATAAAGTAAAAAAGTAAGTTACAGCCCATATACGTCCCACTTCTGAGCACGGGCCTCCTCTCATTTCTGAGAGGGTTTTAGGGCAAGGAAGTGACCACCGCGCTGCCCCAATGAGTGTCGGCGAACTTCACATGTCTTCGAATTATTTTTTTTTCTTATTTCTCTGACATGCAGGTTTCCTCACGATGTTTTCCTTCACCGCCGAGCACGTGGTAAATCAGCACTTAAACTTGCAATTAACAATTTCATTGGTGCCGGCGGGGATCGAACCAGGTTTGCTCGCGTACTGTGAAATTTACAGCGAGCGCTAACCATCTGAGCTACTACGGCTCAGAGAGAATGACTGGTAATATTAAATCATTACGTGATATCTTATTACCCTTAATTAATGAAAAAATGAGACATATGCTATGATATATTATTATTTTTATACGTAATGCCAAACTACAGCTTATAATACGGTTGTAGCACGAATAGGTCGGCTTTTTTACTGGATACGAGGCATTTCATCTTAGGCCTCAGGGGTGACAACGTATCTAAGTTTTAATTCTTAATCGAGGATAAATGTAAATGTCTATGGGCCACAGCATCTACTTACCATCAGGTGGACTGTGTGCTCGTTAGTCAACCTTATTCTATAAAAAAATGTTATAATACCATGATGCCATGTTCCAATGTTACTTCCTTAGAAAGTTAAACAAACTGTACACGCCATCGATTCCGAACATCTTAAAACTTGCCCTACAAGTCGGCAAAAAACTCTTGTACGACACGAGAGATACATCGAAAAACGCGCAATCGGGTTTCCATTGGTAAGTCCAAACAGACACGTGCCGGCAGGCAGTGCGGCTTCAGAAATTTGATTCATTCAAATTATTTTTTTTATTTCGTATTTTAATTGGGAACCTGCTTTTACACACGCGGTTTTAAGTTTCAACCGAAACATGTACTGCATGGACAGTTTAAACTAATAAAAAATCATCACTGCAACGGTACCACGACCTTGTACACGGGTCTATCAATGACCGGTCCCATCTTAGACTTGATATGTGCATATAAATCTAATGTTTTAAGGCTGTGGATACATTCTCGAGTGACGCGTCCGTTTAAATGATAATTAATTACAAACACGATTTAATTTATATCAATCAAATCCATAGCAAACGATAAGATATTAAACGTGTTCCAATTTTCCACAGCGCCTTTGATAATATTTCCGGTACTTCTAAGTGTAGTAAATTATGTAGTAAATTTATAGTAAAGAATGTTTGGAAGAGATTACGAATGAGAAAGAACCAGAAGCGAAATTAGAATCTATATAATAGGCATTTAGTGTTGCGGTCGGTTTTAGAAAATACGTTAATTTATGTCAGTTTGTAGTATCGTAAAAATGGACTTAAAGAACTAGTCTAAGAGGGAATTAAAAACTGAATGTTGGCAATGATTAGAGTCCATTTTAAAATCACATTAAGAGTCTCGTCATTTCGGCCTTCTAAAAGTATTCATCAATGGGTATAGAGTTGAAATTGTGATTTAGTTCATTGTCAGTATTATAAATTCAACTTTTATACACGTGTAAATAAAATTGAATTATGGGTCTATGATATCGAAATAACTGCCTCATATTGAGCTGAGGGGGTCATTGTTATTATTATATCATTAAAACATGAATAATAATTTTTAAATTTTTTTTAATTTTTCTCTGTCAGTCTTACTGTCCGTGCTAACCTTCCGATTAGCTGAACCGATTGTGAAGAAACCTCACGAACAGGTTGAGAGCAATGACAGGATTGACCTAGTCCATATTTTGTTATTTAAAACAAAAAATTAATAATTTTATATCTTAATGATGACAGTTTTATATAAATCATTAATTTAGATTTTTTATTATTGACAACAATCAGTGCGTGTTGCCAGTGATGACTTTTTCGTTTTTTTTTTATAGGTTAGGGTGACAAACGAGAAAACACAACACACAGTCCACCTGATAGTAAGTGGATGCTGAGGCCCATAGACATCCACATCTATCCTCGATTGCAAATCAAAATGCGGATGCGTTGTCACCCGTAAGGACTAAGATAGAGTGCCTCGTTTCCAGTTAACAGGGTGTCCGGTTCTCTACATTCACCATACGAAACATAGAGCATTAAGCTACTATTTTACGCTGGTATTCTGTGAGACTTACGGATCTGAGACGTGGTCCTTCACTGCTAGCCGTATGAGGACGCTCAAGGTCACTCAGCGAGCTATGGAGAGGGCTATGCTCGGGGTTTCTCTGCGTGATACACTTAGAAATGAGGATATCGGCTGTAGAACCAGAGTGTCCGACATAGAACAACGGATTAGTAAGCTGATGTGGCAATAGGCCGGCCATATAGCTCGAAGAACTGACAACCGATGGGGAAAAAGATTGTCGAGTGGCAGCCTCGTGCCGGTAGGCGTAGTATAGGGCGACCCCTCACAAGATGGAGTGACGACCTGATAAGAAATGCAGGCAGTCGATGGATGAGGGTGGCTCAGGACGGAGCTTTATGGTATTCCTTGGGGGAGGCCTTTGTTCAGCAGTAGACTTGTGAAGAGTTTTAATGATGATGATGATGATGATAACATCGATACGTTTTTTATAATCGTTATTATTGTCAGTTTCCAATGTATTGTGGGAGTTTCTCAACATGATCTCAACTATATATTTGTAACAAAGCATCTTTAGACATGTGAACGATATATCAATCTCAAGTTTTCTTTATTTATACTTTATTTATACGGTTATACTGGATATAAGCTTTCGTTTATTGTGATTTGTTATCGGCCATCTTTACCTGACCTTGATTTAAAAGATCGAAGTAAATCAAGGTTTGTTACTTTGTGAGACCGTTCGTATAGTTTGTTAGCGAACGTAAATAATGATGATCGTTTTCATCGGAATCG
Organism: Parnassius smintheus behrii; assembly: GCA_036936625.1. Taxonomy (NCBI): domain Eukaryota; kingdom Metazoa; phylum Arthropoda; class Insecta; order Lepidoptera; family Papilionidae; genus Parnassius; species Parnassius smintheus. Next base: position 10,652,028 of record JAUPFT010000023.1, read on the forward strand.
TCTTGTAATAATTGATTGAGGCAAAGACGTTCTATAGTTATTCCCATTAGACACGAAAAAATAAATGGTATTGGTATTGGTAACAATGGTATTACCATTGATTCACATGATTACCGTTTGTTGTTCATCGATATACACGTTTTGATCTTTAGTTGTATATATGCCGGAATTGTTGGTCTTTATCAACGCTCTTTCCGGATTGTCCAGCGATTTTCCGGGCCATTACGGCCCGCAATTCCTCAAGTGCTCACGTTGTTTTTGGTCTGCGGTAGTCACTTTCGGTCAGGTAACGCATGCTCGCTTGCTCACTCTCTCTAGATTTATATGGTAGGATTTTTGACGTTAATAATAACGTTCTTCAGTCCGAATTTCGGTTATGGCGGCTAAGCTTCAACGGAGACTAGCTATGTACGGAGACAGGAGTATAGTGCCCGAGTATATGCGACTCTTTATTTCCTCATTCTTATATTCCGTTGGGCAACAAACCGACACGGCCGGGTGAAATCAGACGCAGAACCAACGGCTTTACGTCTTTCCGAGGTACGGGGGTGAAACACCACTAGCTTCTTGACTCCGGGCTGATATTGAGAATTTCTTAACAGTAAAACTTAATTACTGATTTTTTTGTTTGAACCGGATTCAGACCCGGGAATTCATGGTCAATAGACGCGTTTACAATTACTAGATTAACGAGACAGTCGAAGTTCAGTTGATGCCTCATTTTATCAAAGCAGATTAGATAGTGAATGATGGAACAAACAGATAAACTACACTGTACGTGCACAGACTATAAAGATTACTTTGGCTCATTGTCGCAGCGTAATAAATGCATTTCGATATAAATGTAGATCGTTAGCGTTAGCATACTGGTAGCCCGCTTAGTTATAATTTACCTAATTAGATTTAACCGCGTAAAAAGTTACCTATTACCGGATATTGTGCCCAGTACTTAAGATAAATTGCCTTATAAACTCTACAAGTTTCGTGACCTGTTTAATTTTATTTCTTCTAATTACTTATTTTGCGCTATAAGCGACTTTATGATTATATAAATTAGAATGTGAGTTTGTGTAAAGTTGCATTATATCAGGTTTAATCGCTGAGATTTTATGTATTTTTGTTAGCGACGTCGATAGAATTGTTTTCGCTATTAAGAAATCAGAATTATCGAAACGTCGTAATATCTACAGTACATCGATATTGTAAAGTACTTAATCGCGCGTTTTACTACGAGTTTTCTTCCTCGTACAAGTTTTCTGTGGAATTGTTTACCACCGGCGATTTTTCCGGACCGATACGACTTAGAGTCCTTCAAGAAAACAGCTTTCTCCTTTCTAAAAGGTCGGCAACACACCTGCAATTCCTCTGGTGTTGCGGTTGTTCATGGGCGGCGGGAGTCACTTACCACTAGGCGGGCCGCATGCTCGTTTGCCCTTTCGTCTGTAAAAAAATTACAGTGTAGTGTGTGTAGTGTTCTTTATATTTTTTAAAACGTTATCTACACTCTATTCTATGTATTGTATAGTTTTTATATAAATATTTCACAAGGACAAACATCTAGGTACGAAAGGTTCAAGAGTCAGCCTGGTACCGGTAGGCGAAGTGTAGGGTGGCCCCCACAACTTGGAGTGACGACATGGTAAGACACGTAGGAAGTCGATGGATGCAGGTGGCTCAGGAACGTGCTTTGTGGCATTCCTTTGAGGGAAGCCTAGATAACATCGAGATTCAGCAGTGGACTCGTGAAGGACTGTAATGATACTGATGATAAAACACGTGCGGGGTTCGAACCCGCGGTCCTTAGCGCCGCAACTCATTCCCCAGCCACTGCACCACAGAGCCGTCAACGACTACATGTAACACAAATCTACGCCACGTACAGTTACAGTACGCGAACAACTTCGTGGACGATCTCCGCCAGCACCAATGAAATTTTTCACGTGGTAGAGCCATGCTGCAGCTGTATTGTGGGTGCAGCACCAATGGGTCGGCTCGACCGGGGAAGGACCACGCTCTCACAGAATACCAGCGTAAACTAGCAGCTTGATGGTGCTGTGATTTGTATGGTGAGTGTAGAGAACCGGAGAACTTTTTTATAGGAAACGAGGCATTCCATCTCAGTCCTCAGGGGAGTCGACGCATCTGATTCTTAATTGAATATAAATGTAGATATGTATGGGCCATAGCATCCACTTACCATCAGGTGGACTGTGTGCTCGTTTGTCACCCGTATTCTATACAAAAAATTGTTCATTGCAACATTATTAAACGTAAACATTAACATAATCTAGTTTAGTCGTACGTACGTAGAAAGTTGTAACTTTAATATTGGACTTGTCTGTTGGTCTAGTGGTTAGTGACCCTGACTGCTATGCTGGAGATCGTGGGTTCGATTCCCACCCAGGACAAATGTTTGTGTGATGAGCACGATCATTTGTTCTGTGTCTGGGTGTAATTTATCTATAATATTTATGTATTTAGAAATATATAAGTATGTTTATCAGTTGTCTAGCACCCATAACACAAGCTCTGCTTAGCTTGGGACTAGATGGCGTTGTGTGATAGTTGTGGAATATTATTATTATTACGTGGGCTATCAATATAGTTTTCTCATCTGGTTGGGTTCTATAAATATATAATTATAAATGGAAATGAAAAGATAAATATACATAAATATCAATAACATAAACTAAATATAAAAATAAATATATAAATAAAATCCCAACCAGATGGAGGCCCTCGGCAGGAGAGACCAAACGGCCGAGGGTTAGGGGGAAAGGGAAAGAAACCGGCGGACGATGCGGGCGGTATCGAGGAGCACCGCCTTCTGCATCTGAGCCTGGAGCGGTCCGCCACGTAGACCCAGCCGCCTCAGATGACCCGAGAGGCTGACTGGGATTAGCCCGTTTGCAGAGACGACTACAGGAATAATTTCGGTCGGCAGACCACCCCACATGTCGGTCACCTCGTGAGCCAGGTCCAGATATTTTGTTTGCTTATCTGTTTCGGCTTTCACGAGGTTTTCGTCACACGGAATGGTAATGTCGACCAAAAATATCCTTGACTGTGTCCGGTCCATCAGCACAATATCAGGCTTATTCGCAAGAATAGTCCTGTCTGTGATGATGGCCCGGTCCCAATAGAGCCTGGCGCGATCATTTTCGAGCACGGCTTCCGGCAAGTACTTGTAATACGGCAATTTCCGATCCACGAGACCGTATTTCACAGCGAGCTCCTGGTGTAGAATTCTGGCTACTAGGTTGTGCCTGTGCAAGTACTCAGAGTTAGAAAGCGCCGAACAACCGGAGATGACATGCCTAAGTGACTCACCGGGATGGCGACAAGCTCGACAGATGTCGATGGTGCCATCCTTTAGGATGTATCTCCGATAGTTGTTGGTCTTAATAACCTGATCCTGTATTGCACAGACAAAACCCTCGGTTTCCCCGAAGAGGTCACCAAAGCGTAGCCAGTGGAGGGAGGTTACTGTGTCTACGAAAGGCCCATGTAGAGACTTGTAGAACCTCCCGTGGAGCTCCTTCTCCTTCCATACGGTCTCCCGGTCGGAAATTGTCTGCACTGCCGGGTCTTGCCATTGCTCGTTGGCTAAGGATAGAGGGGTAAATCCTTTATCACAAGAAATGACGTCCTTATAGAATGGATCATCCGATCTCGCCAGGAAGTAATTACGGAGGCTGCACACTTCGCGATTATGCATGGTGAGCGCGCTCAAGAAACCACGCCCACCATGCTTTCGCGGCAAGTACAGCCTCATTACCGACGATCTCGGATGATGCATCCTGTGGGACGTCATGGTAGTGCGGACTTTTCTATCCAGGGCGTTAAGTTCAGTCTGAGTCCACCTGAGTATGCCAAAGGTATACATGAGGACAGGCATGACCCAGCCGTTATATGCTTGTGTCTTATTCACACCGGACAAAAGGCTGTTAAGCACTTTGGTCAAGCGTGCATAAAATACGTCGCAAACTGACTGTTTCATACCAGCCTCATCGATACCGATGTTCTGTGACATACCCAGGTATCGGTATGTTTCAGCCTCGGAAAGGGTCCTTAAGTTGACGGGCATAGATAAGTCTATGCCCTCAGAGTTAGCAACCCTACCCCTCTCAACATGGAGTACCGCATTCTCGCGCTCAAAATGGACGTTAGTGTCTTGTATATGGTCGGCAGACACGTGATGGGGCGGTATTTGCTCGGGTCTGTGGTAACCTGGTCTTTAGGAACCAAATGAGTGATCCCAGTAGTGAAGAGGCTCGGGAGCGACTTCTGGTTGAGAGCCTCTTGGAACTGTCGGGCGAGCACAGTGTGACACACCACAAACCCCTTCAGCCAGTAGTGATGCAGCCCGTCGAGTCCCGGACTTTTCCAGTTCGGGGCCCTACGGACCGCCTCAGCTACGTCATCCGGCGTTATGGTGACGGGGTCCATGGGCGTAATACCCGCACACTGACTCGCCACAACTTCCATCCAAGGGCCCTCGTTGTGGTTTACGGGCTCTGACCACAGGCCGCGCCAGAATGCGACCGTGTCGGCCTGATTCGGTACTGGGCCCGTTCCACTTACCATTGGTCGCTCCAATGATTTATAGAGCCTCTTCTGATCACTCTGGAAGAGACGATTCTGGTTGAACCGTGTCGACCTCTCGGTATATCGCCGAATTCGCTTTCCCCAAGCAGCGATTCTCTGCTTCAGGTCGTCTATGCGCTCCGTCAGTTTTTGCATTATATTCGGCTGGGACAAACTAATATTTGTCCCAGCAAACGCCATCCTGACGGTGCGCACAATCCTTGGCCTGGTATTGCCTGACCTGAAGCATATCAGTCTGCCGATGAGAGCCCTAGCCTTTGCGATACGTTCTTCAATTCTTGTTCTCCAGGCTGGGATAGCACTACTTTGTCCAGTAGTGCGTCCAGCCGTGGAAAGTTTGGCACCTATAATACGGCAGACTGCCAGTGCGGCGCCAAAGAGAATTGAGTCCGTCTCGCAAAGGTCCCGGCTGGCTTCCAAATAGGTCACCAGCATTGGGTTCAGAGCCCTCACGACAGCCCGATTCCGCTTGCTTAGGGCTATGCGGGGAAGTCGCGGTCGATTTTCGAGAGGCGTACTGCGCGTTTCCATAATCGCCTCTTCCAATGTACTCCTCATTTGCTCCATTTCTAGTTCCTGGGTGAATGTTCCATCATCATTTGAATCAGCAACCACTGGGGTATTCACGGCGGCATCCACGTGTGCGGGTTGTTCTGCAACTTGTGGCACCGCACCCTCAGTCGCAGCGTTTTCATTTGATGAGGGAACAGCCTCACGTCGTAGCCGTTCGAGTTCGGCGCCATCAAATATATTTGAGCGTAAGATATACCGAACTCGGTCTGCCAGGTTTTGCTCGGTGACAGTAATAGATGGCTCCAGCTCAGTAAAAAGACGATGCATCCTAGCCCGATACGCGAAACCTCCAATTTCTCCCCCTTTCGCCCTAAAATACGCCCGCAATGCGTTTGTATTCATATTGATGGTCCATCGCATGCGGCGTACTCCACCAGTGGCGGGTGCCGATTGCTGGGTCCGCGAAGACCCTGCCGACACCAAGCAAGCTGGTGGGGATGATGGATGCGAGGGGCTGCTGGGTGGTCGTGCAGCACCTCGCGCTCGGCTGGCGGTTCGCATGCTGTCGCGTCCAGCGCCAGCTCCAGACGCGCCCTGGCGATCTCCAGGTAGCGGCCCTTTGCGCAATCTTCTATGTTCCATCATCCATACAGGGCGTCATTTAACGGGAGACGCCCAGACCCGGCGCCGTTTCATGGTGAGGCCATATGCACAAGCGGGCCCTTGCACCATCAATTTTTATCGAGGCACGGCGCTCACACCTCTTGGCAAGGTGCTGACTGACTGCGCGGACGTAGCGGTTTTGTCACATAACCGTCACGTCAGCGGGCGATGGGGTCGTCACTTCCCTACGCCTTTTTATTTTTATTATTATTATTATTATTATATACATACTTTTAATCTTTTCACATTGTTAGCTTAGTTTTTATTATAGTGAACTTATTACGTGGTAGAGGCACACTGCAGCTATACTATGGTTGTAGCACGAATAGGTAGGTTAGACCGGGGTAGGACCACCCTCTCACAGAATACCAGCGTAAAATAGCAGCTTAATTCTACTGTGTTTCGTATGGTGAGTGCAGAACCGGAGACCCTTTTTATTCATTCCATCTCAATTCTCAAGGGTGACAACGCATCTGCATTTCGATTCTTAATTGAGGATAAATGTAGATGTCTATGGGCCCCAGTATCCATTTACTTTGTCACCCTCCTCCTATAAAAAAAACAACTGACAACCGATGATTTTGATACAAATATGCACGTTACTATAAACTAAATAGCACTTGTAATAATTATCCGACGTTAATACACATCTCATATCCATTTTACACCGGCCTAAGTCGTTTAAAATAGTTAGGAACGATAATTTCGTATGAAACTCAACCATTACTACACCGTTATTAATAAAATGAATTCAATAAGCTTGAGAGCTCCGTTTGAGAAATAAACATGTCCAATAAATGAGTTTCGATTAAATGGCAACATTTACGCTTGTAGAAGTCAATGATTACTGAAAATAAGATTTCTTTTCACTTTAACAATTATAACTAATTTTAACCAATATTAATATTAAAATAAATTACTATGTTTTACTCTGCGGATTTAAAAAAAAGTAAGTGACAAGATCCGGAGACACTTTTAGCTAGTAACGAGGTATTTTATCTTAGTCCTCAGGGTTGAAAACGAACGGCTTTTTTATTCTTTTTATACGTGGTAAAGCCATGCTGCAGTTATATTTATATTTATGACATGGAATGGTAGCTTAATACTGCTGTGTTTCGTATGGTGAGTGTGGAGAACCGGAGAACCTTTTTGCTGAAAGCGAGGCATTTCATCTTTGTCCTCACGGATGGCAGTGCATCTGTATTTTGATCGTAATCGAGGATGGATGTAGGTGTCTATGGGCCCCAGCAACCACTTACCATCGGGTTGACTGTGTGCTCGTTTGTCGCCTATCCTTTATAAAAAAAAATATTAATTACAAAATAGATTAAATGAAAGCCTTACATGGCGTGGTGTAAAATAATCTGGATTTGTGCTGGGCTGTAATGATTATTGGTATTATAGCAACACATTGTAGTCCGCAAATTATGCGTTCACACTAAACAGTGGAATATTTTGCCAGTGTCTATCTATAAGCGAAAGGAATACGGAGTGGAGTAAATAATATTTTTTTTAAATCTAAACCAGTTCGCCTATCACATTTGGCGACACCACACAGAACACTGTGTTGTGTATGGTGAGTGGAGAGAACCGGAGACCCTCTTTACTGGAAGCGAGGCATTCCATCTTAGTTTTCAGGGGTGACAAGGCATCTACAGTTTGATTCTTCATCGGGAATAGATGTAGATGTCTATAGGCCACAGCATCCACTTACCATCATTACCATCCTTATTCTGTAAAAAATCTCAACTTAACTTCCGTTGTGATATTACGTGCTAAGCCTGGCTCTAAATATCTGAGAAAGGGTCATGTTCTGTTTGTATGCATTGTGTCTAAAACAGTTGCAAATGCGACGAGCGTCGTGGACGATGCGTAAGTGCCATTATCCAATTGTTACATAAGCGACGTCGCGTCGACCTAAAATGAGATCTGGGCGGCTGGGTTTGAGCTACGCTGGTAGTCCGTGCATTGGGTGACTGCGAGCGGCGGGAACGGCGGATGTGGGTCAAGTTTTCTTTAATGAACATCTTGCGAATTTTCTAAAGGTCCACCCTTCTTTTAGTTACGACGTTAATTAAACTTACGTTTTGTTAAGATATTATTATATCTGTTTTGTTTCGGAATTTATTAGTTCAGTCAAAAAGGACACGTAATCTATGTTCTTGTTATTAAATAATGAATATTGTTAGTTGTAAACACATTTTTGATCTTAAGCGCTAATTTTACAATCATCAGGTAAAAGTTTTTCATAGTAACCCGAACAAATTAAAAGTTATAGGTATGTGTAATTAGTTCAATTGTTTTACTCTTAGATTTAGTCAGGTTATATTTTGATGTGTGACCATTATTTGACCTAAAAATCCCACGCAAAGGAAAAATTAAGCAAATTTTTATGAAAAGTCATAAATCGATTTGCAGTAATGTCAATTTCAAGTGAGGTTTAAAGGGAAATTTCCTCAAAACAGGTCGAATAAGTAAATCGACATTACATGATATAAATTAATGAGTCAACCTCGTTGATGCTTTTTACAGAATCTGTAATAGAGCCGAGGTATCATTATGAACAACTTATAAGAACCAGCTTCCAATTAAAAGTTCACGTAAGTGGCGAGATTGACAAGTCGGAGTGAGTGCGAATGGGCGAGTAAAAATATCCCGGACTTTTTCGTATGTTTTCTGAATTAATTTAGGTGATTAATCGATGAACGATGTTAATGGGAAGTTTAAGCAGTTTATTTACTAGTACTTTAACTCTTCTTTGACAATTTTAAGATTACACATTTTGAAGATTTTTTTATGGAATTAAGTGTACACACAAGAATAGGGTCTACCTAATGGTAAGTGGATGTTGTGCTCATCGACATTTTTCTTTGTCTAGCATGGGGTGACAAACGAGCACACAGTCCACCTGATAGTAAGTGGATGCTGTGGCCCATAGAAATCCACATTTATCCTCAATGAAGAATCAAATTGCAAATGCGTTGTCACCGCTGAGGACTAAGATGGAATGCCTCGATTCCAGTGAAAAAGGCCTCTGGTTCTCTACACTTACCATACGTAACAGCATGACGCTGCTATTTTACGATGGTATTCCGTGAAAGCGTAGTCTTGTGTCGAGCCATTCATGCTACAACTATAATATAGCTGCCGCGTGGCGCTATAACGTAAAACATTTATGGGTATAGATACTTTGTAATCCATAATATTTGTAGTTCGTAAATTTATGAAATTATTAAAAGATAAGTATAGGATCATTGAGAGCATAATCTCAAACAATAATAGTTTAAATGGATTCCAGTAATATCTTTCGATTTAAAATGGAACGAATAAAACTATTTCAAATTATCCAGTGAGAGTCGTAACAGACGACAAAAGGAAATAAAACAAGGACAGGCAACGGTATCTTCCGGATAACAACACAAAATATAATTACTGTTGTTGACTACCTACCTTGCAAGCGTGAAAACTATAGCAAATAGGTATTCCCAGAAAGCGAAGGTACAGATTTAGTTTTATAGGGCCACACTATAGTCGAATAGCAGACAATACATAGAGTAAATGGCTTATGTGGACCATTTTATTTTTTATAGGATAGGGTGACAAACGAGCACACAGTCTACCTGATGATAAGTGGTTGCTGTGGCACATAGACATCTACATCTATCCTCGATTACGAATCAAAATGCAGATGCGTTGTCACCCGTGAGGACTAAGATGGAATGCCTCGTTTCCAGTAAAAAGGGTCTCCGGTTCTCTACACTCACCATACGAAATACAGCAGCATTAAGCTACTATTTCACGCTGGTATTCTGTGAGAGCGTGGTCCTTCCCCGGTCAAGCCGACCCATTCGTGCTACAACTATACTACTAATATAACTGCAGCATGGCTCTACCACGTATGAATCACATCTATATTTACATCCGATAAAGAATCAAAATGTAAATACGTTGTCACCTATGAATTTTCTTAGTCTTGCCTCGTTACCAAAAAAAGTGTACTAATATTACGCGGTCTGTAACATCATAGATCTTCATTTAAATTTTATAAGTCGATTAATAAAATAGGGAAAAGTATCCTTTATAGTAACATAATAATACGTTGTGTTTTTTTATAAAAAGTTTGACACCATCATTCCACGTGAATGGGAAATGAATGCTGTGATATCTAGATATCTATATCTACACGGTTCAGAATCAAAATGCAGATATACGTTGTCATCACTGAGTACTAGGAGGTAATGTTTCGTTTCCAGTATATACGAAACATTGTTAAATTAATCTGCTATTTTACGTAGGTTTTCTGTGAGAGCGTGAACCTTCCTTTCTGTGTAGAGCCCACCCATTCGTGTTTCAACCATAACATACCTGCAGGTTCTACCACCATGAAAACGAACGACCATTTTTTTTAACTGGATACTTCATGTAAAATAAATAAAAATATACAACACAAAATGTGTTATATGTTATATAATTGTTTGCTAATAAAATTTTAAACACTCACTTGATTTCTACAGTTGATTTGCAAAAAAATTTAGGCCACAAATAAACACTTTTATCTTTTTCTGTGCAAACTGATATTATATTATCATAGCACGGTGCGCATTTTCAACGTAATCGGTCAATGACATATATCATTGAAAATGTTTAATTCGCCAATCGCTTGAAATGGTGCCACGCGAGCAGCTCTGCTAAAATGGAAAGTGCATTTGACTTTGCATTTATACGTAATTCAAGGGTGTTCGGAATGTGGTCAGGTTGCATCGACTTTTGCTCGGTTTTAATACAAAGTAAATGTTTGTCGTGTGTTGATACGGATTTATTAGTAGGTAATGGGATTTTTATGTGCCCCACCTATACGGCGAATGGTTGGCTACCGGCACCAATTTAAACGTGATTTGTATTTTTGTTATACAAATAAATAGAATTGAAGTGTCTGTTTGTAATGTAACAGCTTTTTACAAAGTGCAAGTGAAAGTGTATACGGTAGTTATAACAAGAAAACAATTTTTAGAACTTTTTTCTGTCTGTCTACCTGCTAGAATCTCCGAGTCAGTTGGACTGATTTTAACGAGCTATTTACTGGCAGATAAGGTGTAACTAAGACTACTTTTATGTTAGAAAAAGTATTTGGGTATCCGCACAAAAAAAAACTCATGAAATGCAATCGTTATAAATGCCACGCGGGCGATGTCGCGGGAAACCGCTAGTAAAGATTAAATAATTTTTCTAGTAAAACAAGTTTTACTACTACTGATACCAGCCGTGTTTTTGAGGAGCATTCAGAGATTATTTTTTATACGACACATAAAAGTGTTAACAGTTCACCTAATGGTAAATGCAGTCCTTACAGGTGCTCTATCACTTTTAAGAAACACGGGAAAAACTATTATTATACTATAACTATACTGAACCGTGTAGTGACAGTGTAAGATTATCGACTACCCTATATCGTTCTGTGGGTGTCGTAAGAGACGACAGAGGGAAACTGGAAAAAGGTGATAGGCAGTAGCATCTTCATGATAAAAACTTATATTAATAAAAAAAACTGCGGTTGCCAACCCACTTGGCAAGCGTGTCAACTATGGCGAAATCAAATGATGCAGTCTGTGGAGAAGGCCTATGCAGCGGCGGATCTGTTATGGATGTAAAACTATACTGGCTCCTTTACTCTTCAAAGAACAACACAAGAACACAGGAGTGAAAATACTGATGCTTAAAGGCAGGCCGGCGTATTTATTCTACAACATTCCGTAGCGGTATACACTTTGCTTCTTATTCGGCCTTTAAAGGTCCACTGCTGATGATGCTGTTGTCTTGCGAATTTGATGCTACTGGCTGCTGCCCGTCACCGGACTACGTATTTTTCGTGCGTTGTAAACGACATTGTATACCGCCATCTGCGATCAATCGGTCAGGGATCATAAGTCGTTAGATTTTTTGTCGTCCTTTACAACCCCTATGAGTGAAATAGGGTGACATATCCACTTACTCAGCCACCACTTGACTAATATTGTGTACTCATAATACAATTTCTAACCGATGTGGAAGCCTCGTACCGGCTGGCTAAGTATAGGGCGGTCCCCTACTATATGGAGTGCCGACCTGGTAAGACATGCAGGAAGTCGATGGATGCAGGTGGTCAGGACCGTGCTTTGTCGCAGTTCTTGGGGGAGGCCTATGTTCAGCAGTGGGCTTGTGAATGGCTTTAATGATGATGATCATGATGCATAAAAATTTTACAGTTACAAACAGAAAAAAATGTATGTTGAACAATTAGCTAAAAACCACACGTAGAAATTAGTTTCAATATTATATTGTTTTTTTTTCATTTTCAATATAATTAATTTGCGCAAGGTAACTTCTTTTTTAATAATTATGCATGGACTTTTGGTTTTCCTTTTTATAATGAAATATAATAAAGATTTAAAGTGAAATAAATATTACTGTGTTGCACGTACTTAATTTGTTTTATAATTTTACTTTGTTGTTGCTATTATTAGACAAGGCCCATGTTTAGTGGTTGACTTTTAAGGGCTGACGGTAATGTGATGGTAGGTTTTATTATCATTTGTGCTGGTACCACGCTCTTGCAGAATACCAGCGTAAAATAGCAGTTCAATGCTGCTGTATTTTGTACGATGAGTGTAGAGAACCGGAGAAGCTTTTTACTGGAAATGAGGCATTCCATCTTAATCCCTAGTGGCCAACGCATCGGTATTTTGATTCTTGATCGAGGATAGATGTAGATGTCTATGGGTCACAGTATGCACTTACCATCAGGTGAACAGTGTGCTCGTTTGTCACCATAACAATCTACTACGACTCGAATTTTAATTTAAATGATATGAATATCGACTATACACTTAATAAAGCCTTACACAATCCTGAAAATGATTTAGTTCATACGTATTAGACTTTATTGCTCTGTAACTTGTTCGACTTTCTGATTAGATATTTCGTGGTCCTGCCCGGTTAGTTGCGTTCTCTCGCACATGTACTCACGTGTGAGGGAGAGGCGAATGTCAGGCCATTCTAAAAGTGCCTATACGGTTAGCGCGCTGTCGGGAAAACATACGGGTCTGTTTTGTGTTTCTTGACGCGACGTTTGTGTTTTTAATCGCCTATAAAAAGGAAAGGTTCTCGATTGTGATTGTACTCGATGTATGGATGTTTATTGTTCGATGTAAGCATAGATCTGAAATAAAGAGTCACATGATTTTACTGCAAGTAAATACTGGTCCCGTACTCTCGCTACTCGTAAAATACCTGGGTATTTTACGTCTAGCGAGAGACTTTGACTCATAGTGTTTCCTTACCATTGGGTGGACTCGTTAGCTACTCAAATTTCTTTAAAAGTCATGTAACATTCCTAACACATACTTATCCAAAAATCTGTATTTTTTCCGGGAAAAATTATGGCTAATTATGGCATCGACTCGATCAGGGAAGAACCACGTGAAATAGCATTACGATACTGATTGTCGCGATTTTGAGCACAAACTCAACTGTAACGAGGCATTTCATATTATTTCAAAATAAGGTTCTTCTGATCAGTGGATAAACGTCTAAAGGAGCTTCGGAGTATTCTCTTTTTGTCATTTCTAAGTCACAAAATACAAAAATAAATAAAAATTAATGCGCCCATACATACCATCAGCGTATTCTATAATAAAATTACTTAAAAACTTAAAAACATTTTTAACTTATAACTTAACTGTAAATCCGTGCTGACCAGCCCCCATTAGCCGCACCTATTCATAAGTATGATGTATGTGACAGCCGAGATAGTTCATTAAATAAATCAAATTTTTAAGGCAAAGTGTAGCATATAAGATCACAGAACTTCGTAATAAACCAAGGAATTAAATGATCTGCTATACAAATGTACTCAAAGTTGATATCGCATATTTCACTCTAAGTACCGGCATTACGAGATCTGATAATGTTGAACCTTGCATTCATGAGCTGAGACGGTCGAGATCGCAATGCTAGTTTGTATAAGTTACCTTAGATTCAGCGTTTAGATTAAAGAATCGACTTTATCAGAGACGAAGTCGACACTGCCGCTGTATTGTACTCTCTTAATGATGAACGCCAGTAAGTTCTGTCTGACTCCTTATCAAGTAACCACACCTTGAATAATGTATCTCAAATGCTAAATCGTCCGCTTTTAGTTGTTGGTTTAGTCATTATTAACAGTTTAGATAAAATTTGTCGACTTTGCTAAGATCATGATAATGCTGGGGTCTTTTTTAAGATTGAAAATGGTAAAAAGATAGTTACAAAAGCAGAGAAAATTTTCTAAATATTTTATAGTCTGGAGATAGGTCGCGAGTTGAAATTTAAGAAACTTCTTTGCACATAGACTAAGGCTTTATTTACATTAGCAATACAAGCATATTATGTTTTTGTAATTAATTTCCGCTTATGGCAAAAAATTTGATTGTTATTGAGGTTGAAATATGATTTATCACTTAACCATATAATGGTCATGTTTATTGATTTATTTCAAAAATTGTTAATATTATGCAGTTGTTTAATAATTAATTAATGATTAAATTAATTTCATTTTATGTTATTTTTACGTTGTTTGGGGGGTTTGTGTTGTTGTTAAAGGGTCACGATCATTTGTGTGTTAAAACACTACTTATGGAATTTTAAGTGGATGTTCTTACTTTGTTAAGGGTTTACACAAAAAACCATCTAAGCCGAAGATTATTATAAATTAGAAACGTAACAATAAATCGTTCTTATTCCTATTACGAACATTGAAATAAAAAGAACACATGATTTTCATAACAGTTGAAGGTTGTTTTATAACTGTCTGGCTCAGAATTTTGTTTATATTTTATTTGCTCGAAGCGATCAAGAAACGAGTATAATTTCTTATGTTTGTTTAACTTACACGTGCAGTGTTGAATGGCCGAATATATTTGGATCGTTGAGCAGTTGGAATAAGACACAATATTTTCTTTAATTCAAAAATAGTTTCGATAGTGTTTAGATTAATCCGGTGTTCGACTAGACGTGAAATATGCGAACAATTTTGATTCGAATAATTATTGTCTTTGCACGCAATAAAAATGTAGCACGTGTTATCGGAATTTTTATAGAAGGTGCAATCTGAAGTTAAAATATTGGGTTCTCTAGACGTCTAGTTGTCCTATAATAGAAATAGAATGGGGAATTAAATCATGTAATTCCTATGGAAATTATATCATAATATAATCTATTATATTATAATTATTGGTATATTACAAGAAAATCCTTTGGAATTATTTTTCTTTGAGCTACAGCCTCGAATCAAGACAAGAAGTTTTTTATCATTACGAAAATAATAATGTTAAGTAACAACTCCCTCTAACGAGCTGACTAACAGACTTCGTCTTTTTATCCTCCCCATCTTATCTATAATGCAATGAATCTGTCCGCCATTACGTTTTAATGGTTCTGACTTGTTCTCTTATCGGACATGATCAACGATGACAAGTCTTGTCTAATAACAGAGAAAGTTCAGTCAGAATAGTTCTGTTTTGATGTACCTAAACGATAAACTTAGGTGCTGAAATCTACTATCAACTTAAGACTAAGCCGGTGCGGAAATTCAACTTGTGGAGATAAATTTAGACACTTTTCGAAGCAAGTTTTATCTCTTACAGATAAAGCTACGACATTTACATGTTTGATAGTTAAATGTCTCAATTTCAACATAATATCTCCAAATTTAGAATAGTTCATCGAATCCGATTCCATAGTTTTCAAAAAGATACCTATATATGTATGTTCGTACATTAGAACATCTGACGATAAGCGTTTCCGTCTAACATAACGTCGTTTAGACGATATCATCGTGTTTTCTTGAATGATAAAATCATCTACAAACCAATTTCATTCGACGTTTTAATTTCCTAATGACTATTTGATTAAGTTTTCATTCTAATTACGTCCCAAGTGGAGTCACAAATTGGGAATTTAAATTTGATAGTAAGAACTGATCGAATCGCACCCGGACTTTGTACGATTTTAATGCACTTGACCAGTATCTGTATGTTACATACATAGATTTAATGGACTCTTTTCATTCGGTTTTCTACAATTACCGGAATAGTCAGGATAATTCGAATTTTCGCAAGACTAGTATTCTAGTAGCTTCCACGAGGCTCATGATCTTATATCTTATTTCAGTTATTATCTGTGACATATACAAGGTTATTTTTCAGAGTAGCCAAAATTCAAACTTAAGTTAAAATATACGAGTATAAATAATGATTTACCGTTATTGCAGTTTTGAAACTACAAGTAAATAAGGCTTCTACTTTTATTTGAAATTATCTCAAACTGAATGTGATTTATGGGCAATAACGTTTTCGCCTACCGATCGACCCTTACGAATGTGTGCGTGCGCAGTAAAATCAGTTAAAATAATGCATTATCACGCATTTTGAATTTAGAAGATAATTAAAATAATGCATTATCACGCATTTTGAATTTAGAAGATAAATAGGAGTGTTTGAGATTTTTTTTTAAATTAATTTTTCTTCACCATTTGCCTATATTACTTTATTCTGAACCTGGCAATAACCGGCCAAATTAGCAGAGAAGGTATTATAAACTTGATTCGATCATTCGTGATAGAATTGAACTATGTGAAATATGATAAGATTTAAGGTCACTTTTAAATCTAGAATTATATCTTTCAGAACTAGTGGAAGCAATCAATCATTACCCCTATCTTAACATCTTTATTTAATATTGTACAATATTAATCACACAAAATGAAAATCTAAATTGATTACACTCTAGACCCTGTCGTCAACTTAACACAGTTGATGTAAAAGCAAATAAACAATTCTGCGTCGAAGTTTGAAGACAGAACTCATTAAATTTTCAATCTCCCCACACTTCCAAGATTAATGCCTTCGGAGAGAGTATGCTTGCACAACAGTTTGACTTACAAATTTAATTTAGAGTGGGTAAAGTAACAAGTTTCAGTAAGTACATTTACTGCATGGTCATTTTTATCGTCTGAAAAAAAAATTGTATGTGTGAACGGAATAGAAGCCTGTGGCACTGATATTTTACATTTTTTTCTTTTACATTAACATATTGTGAAATTGATCTATCAATAAATACTACTAATTGGGTATGTATTATTTTGATATCGACAGTTTTTGATTGGTTTATTTATTTAGTTCAAAATTTATGTTTTTATTTTTTTGGTACCGAAAGTTTATTTCAAATTAGTAGTATTTATTGATAGATCAATGTTATAATATGTTAATTTAAAAGAAAAAAATTGTAAAATATTCTATTCCGTTCACCTGTTATACCCTATTTTTTACAGACGGTAAAAAAAGATCATGTACTATATGTTGTATGTAAAATAAATGTGTATGTTCACAAATTAGCCTCGTCATTTCGATGGAAAGTAAAGCAATATAGTGTGTCAAGAGCCTAATTTATTAATTATACAATTTCAAGTTTACCGTGTAGAGTTGGTGTAGGAGTATGCACTAATCCATATCATCCCGTGGGTGTTGAAAACGGAGGTTGCCAACCCGCTTGCCAAGCGGCAACAATCGCGAATTTCTCCCCTATGAGGCAATGTATGGTGAGCCCTATGTTTAGCAGGGGACTTTGATCACACTTGTAGCTGCGACGGTAACGGTAACTTAGTACTCGTATATTCCTTTCGTAGGATATGCTAAGTATTTCATTTTAAATCAAAAATTTTGTCTATCCATGATTAAGGGGAAATATAATCTCAAATGGCTTAGCAAAATCCTTCGTTATGCCGAAAATATTGCAGCATTAATTTTGAAATAAATATATGGTAAAGTTGAGGATTAATGTTAAGGAATATGTTAGACGAAAACACGATTCCGTAAAATTTTCTCGATCAAAGTTACCTCCAAAATAAACAATAAACCGCTGTTATTCATAAAATACTTTAAATAGGATCATGAAACTTTGCATACTAACTGAACTAACTATAAAGCAGTGCTTATGTTATTTATTTTTTTTAAAATACCATTATTTTCACTGTAAAAATAAATTACCTAAACTATCGGCCTTTTGAAGCGTGATTCCTGCCGCCCGGTCACTTCGCTTCGGCCTTTGAAGGGGGAGGTTGTGTCGCTTACGATCAGAATATACATTACGCAACAGGACGACGTAAAATTAAAATGGGAAATAACCGTAATAAAAATAAGAAGCGACTGGCTTGGCGTTAAGAAACAGGCATAAATATGATAAACCTAATGAAATAAGTGTCTAGCGACCTTTCTACTTACAGTATTAGTGATTACAAACATGTCGGTACATAGCATACGACGCGCGGGCAAGTGGGGACGAAATTAGAATTTGAGCTGACTTACTATATCCCCTTAATTTTAAAAGTAAATTTATGGTTATTTACAACAGTGGTGGCGTAGGAAAATACAACTAACCCATATCGTCGCATGGATGTCGTAATAGGCGACAGAGGAAAACTGAAATAAATGATTAGCAGAGGCATCATCCTGATAACAATTTACTTACTTTACTTTACCTATCTTCACGCACAATCCCTAACGGGGTAGCCAGAGAGAACAGATCGCCAAGTGTCACGATCCTTACATACCTCTTTCGCTTCTTTCAGGTTCATTAACTTCTTCATACATGCACGTCTAGGTATCCGAGTACTCTTGACCCTCCCCTCTTCGAGCAATTTGCTCACATGGTTTTCGAAAGTTAGTCTCGGTCTACCTCGACACCTTTTAATATTTACTTTCGCTCTATATATTTTCTTCACCATTCGGTCTTCACTCATTCGTTCAACGTGCCCAAACCATTGGAGTACACCCCTATCAATTTTTGTGATAAGGTCATCTTTCAATCCTGCTATATTGCGAATCTCCTCGTTTCACTTTCGGTTGCCTATGGTAACGCCACACATTTTACGAGGAGATCGCATCTCCACTGCTTTCAACTTGCTTTTATTCTTCTTCTGGCATACCCAGGTTTCGCTGCCATATAACAAAGTCGGTACCAACACTGCGTTATGTATTGCAAGGCGTGCACTCTTCACCACGCCTTGCCTTTTTACTAATGCATTCAGGGCACCATTGACTTTGTTTCCGGCAGCGACACGCCTATCCACATCTAAATCACATCTTCCATCCCGGATGAAAGCACTCCCCAAGTATACAATTTCATTTACCTGTTCGAGACATTCCTGATTTACCCATATTTCACATTTCGTTCTCTCTTCGTCCTTTTCAAATACCAGAACCTTAGTTTTATTAGCATTCTGTATTCAATACACTGATTTGACTGATAACAATTTAATAACAATATTTAAAAAAAAATCTGCTGTTGTCAACCGGCTGAATGTGGCAATTGTTGCAAGTCTCTCCTATGAGGCAATCTGTATGGGAGGTCTATGTTTAATAGTGGACTGGCTGTAATTAATGATGCAATGATAATTAATTTTAAAATTAATTGAAATCTTAACCGGCTTCAGAAGTTTATTCAATTTTCTTTTAACAGGTTTCGATAGCGGCGACGTCTTCCGATTAGCAATCAGATATTTTTTTAGATTAGACTATTTTCCTAGAATATACTATAGTATATACTTCTACAATATAGTAAATATAGGTAGTCTTTGTAGCTCTGGGGCTAAACTGTAAGTAAAATTTTATACCACGCGATCAAACCGGTTCGAGGAATTTTAATTTCAATTTGAAGTGCTAATTTATGTACCGTGTGCTGATGGTGAAGAAACACCATGTTGAAACCATTCAAGGACATTCGAAGTCCATCATCACTCACTGGAGCAGCGCGTCGGGTAAGGGCTTAATAGCCCATTTAGAAATGAACAGAAGCCTATGACATTTCATTATGACGTATCTACGTGTAGGTTATAATTTACTTTATTGTTGGCTACGAAATTTTGGACTGATTTTTATGAGAATTTGGATAAAGTACAACATAAACAAATAGAAAGTTACAGTAGTATGAATAAAATAGGTAAAAATCATTTCACTTTTAAATTAAGTCAGGTAATAATTTAGATAATGATTGAAATACCAGCATTAAAGAAGAGCTAGAATGGCTCACCAAGCCCTTTGTTAACCAATAGTCAAAATAGTATTCAAAGAGGAACGACAGGGCACCGAATGAGACTCGAACTAAGTATAGTCTGTTCGCTTAGATACGGTCGCCTTTGTGTCGCACTGCCTTAGCACGTGCCGCATATTTTCAAAGGCGCCATCAAAGGTCACCGCGTTCGGCGTACTCCCGCAGGAAAATTTGACATTTTAAAAGAAGCGCCGCGCCGTAGTGAAAGGTCGTTTGCTACCTAACTTGTGTTTATTGTTTATATTCGTATGTTATTACAATAACCATAATAATAAATTAGTATTATGTTTTTTTCTTGGAATAGAAAAACATTTATTTAACAAAGACGGTAAAAAATAACAAAATAAAACCAAAATAACAAGTGCGCCTCCGGATGTACCGATACTATCTTAGCGAACAGACTATACCTTCAACTATGGGTGCTGCCGCTAAACTTATTGGTCATTTAATACAGTTATGTTGAACGTGAGAATGTTCCAGCAGCATTAAAAATGTTGTTTAGTTGCAGCGACTAATTTCGAGCCGAAATTGATTCTGACCGCTATCTAATTTTGTATGTAAAATTATGTAGCCGGAAAAACTGCTACAAGTTTACAAAAGCTACTTACAAATGTGTATTTGTAATTATTCAAATAAAGTTTGAATTGTTTTAATCGACTTGCAAGACTCAGAAATGGCGACGTTATTAGATTTCATTTTGATAAACTTGTATAATCATTATGATTTCTTATATTTACGCGAACACTACACATGATTAAAACTACTTTTACGGATTTTATCGCGTTTATTTTTACTTTTAATTACTTTTATTTTTAATTCCCGACGTTTCGGGCGCTTTCCAGCACCCATGGTCACCGGGGACTGAGATGACTGACGTCTCGATGTCATTGTTAAACCCGGAGTACCTTCAGCTTATTTATTTATTGTTTATGGTCCGATCTATGCAAAACGAACTGACTATGTCCTGAGGTTATTATATCGAGAAAATAAAATGGAATAGTACTTTATCAAAAAAAAAACCTAATAAAAGGCAACCAAAAACATGTTAAGACAAGAAGACTGCTGTTGCTCATGGCCACTTATAATCAACTTCAGAAAAACAACCATAGTAATAATTTTATTAATCTGTGGTTCTACAGAATTCTACAACAAACAGTGTCGGTCAATATTAAATTCTATTCAAAAGAAAAGCTAGTTTTCGTTTTATTATGAGATATATTTATAAAGATTACTCCATTCATTCTTAAAAAGAATAAGGAAAAATAAATAAAAAATTATATAGCCTTCTTAGTTATAAAATTTTATCCTTGATTAAGAATATAAGAACATGCCTGAGGGCTAAGGTGGAATGTCTCGTTTCCAGTAAAAAATGTCTTCGGTTCCCTACATTCACCACACGACACACAGCAGTATAAAGCTACTTTTTTACGCTGGTATTCTATGAAAGCGTAGTTCCCCGATCTAGCTGACCCATTTGTGCTACAACCGTAATATAGCTGCAGAGTGGCTGCACGTATACCCCTCGCTTTTGATTTGTTACTACTAGCTTAATCTATATAATAGGACAACAGCCCGCGCGTTATAAAGATAACGTAAAGTGTATAAGTGCAAAAAAAAAACCATTTAAAAGTTTTTTGTGATAATGCCATCATGTTTACAAATTTTTAGTTTATTTAACTCGAAAAACGTGTTTTATTTTCACAAGTTTCTGTTATTAACACGATCCGGTTATCGGATATTGAATTTATAATTTCATTAACACTGATTTCATATATTTTTTTTACCTTTTAGCTGCCTAAAGTTCTTTTTTATTTTGTGTTTGTATATACATTAATATTATGGAGTGTAGAGGTAAGGAGTACAGACTGTGTATTAAAAAGTATCCGTAGAAAATCGTTAAATAAGGGTGGCGCCACTATAGCTACGGGGTAAATTTTAAAGAACGCGCTGAAAAATATTAGTGGGATAGACGACTTTTTCGAGGTTATATTTACTAATTAAAATTATTTTAGATTTTAGAGCTACTGAGCACTTTAGCAGCACACTTCACACCGTCGACAACTGCTAAGTTCATTTCATGTAGCTGTTTTATGTAGCTACTCCAGCGCTGTTGTGGAGAATTTTTGAACTGTTATATATTGTTTACAGTTGGACAGTTTTTTAACTATTCTCCTATGAGAGATTGTTCTCCCTACCTCTACACACATAATTAATATGTTGAGTTTTTCCATCACTAAGGAGATTTATCCGCACTTCATTGTTAAAACTAATAATTTCACCGTTTGACGGCGGCGAAAGATTCATCGCTTTTTTCATCCCGTGGGAGTCGTAAGAAGCCACAAAGGGAAACTGAAATAGAATGGCAACATCTTCCTGATAACAACTCAAAATTATAAGAACTGCAGTTGCATATCCACCGGCCATAGTTACCACGTTTGCTGCGTGGCAACTTTGGTAAAATCCCAAAATTATGAAGCGACGTATGAGAGAGGCTTAGCAATGGACTTTGGACTTACGAGTATATAAGCTGTAATGCTAATAAAAGATGAAGAAAAAGAATCCAATATACGGTTTTCTTTACCCTTATCTCTGAAACAACTGGACCAATTTCGACGGGACTTTCACCGGCAGATAGTTGATGTTATAAGGAGTAACTTAGGCTATTTTTATTTTAAAAAATGAATTAGGGTACCGCGCAAAAAAATTAAAAGCCTAAATTACACTCGGGTGAAGTCGCGGGGAACATCTAGTCTCTATATTATGTAAAATCAACGGCTCAACCGATTTTGATGAAATTTTTTGTGTGTGTTTGAATGGATCCCTAGATATGGCTTAGCGAAGTTTTCAGTTATCGGTGAAGTATTTAAAAACGCAAATGCGATATATATATATATATATATATATATATATGTATGTATGTATGTATGTATATATATGTATATATATATATATATATATATATATATATATATATATATATATATATATATGATGATAGTATTATATATATTACCTAATTTTAGTGTAGACACTATTACAGGTCGTTGAATTCAGCTTACGATCACAGAAAAGAGAGGGAAATTATCTCTCGCTCGCGCCACGTGTTTCATAACACAAAAGACAATGCCAAAGTTAAAAAAAATGCTCTAGAGTTTTTTCAAATATAGAACGTTACATCTAAATGAGAATATTGACCTATAGCAAAGAATATATACACTACGCGAAAAGAAACGACACTTAAGCATGTGTGCACGTAAAATCGCTTGCGGCTATGTGTGGGTGTTTGGATGTGTGCGGGGGCCTTGAGAGGCGCGCGGGGCGTGGAACGGGCAGTCGCCGACTGCCCTAGCCGAGGGCTAGTAGTAATACCGATATTTGTCAGTATTAGTTAATATGAATATATTCGTCAAGTGATATAATATTTCAATTAATATATGAATATTACTGATATCTTAATGTACATATTACTATTCTATTTATATAGGTATTAAGTTTATGTTACCAAGTAACGTTATTAGTTTTTATAGCCGTGTATGCTAGGTTTATATGCTTTGATAAATATTAATGTTGAAATTAAATAAATGATATTATAGTATATGTATAAGTATTACTGAAAGTGATTTTAAGTGATTAGAATTAAAATAAATTCCACTGCACAAAACAAGGGCCCTTGTTTTGTTAGTTTAATTTTTAATAATGTTTTATGATACCTAAAAATATGTGAACTCATTTTAATGAAATTCGATATGATCTTAACAAGAATTATGGGGAAATACCATGACAATAAAACTATAATATCGCCAATAATTTTATTATATTCATTAACTGAAATATACACTATTAAAAATACCACTAGAGTCAAGAAATTTTAGATATCTACAAAGAGTTTTTGTATTTGTTCATTGTTGTATTTATGGATTATTTCGTTAGAAATATACATGCTACGAATATACATGCTACGAATTTTGTAATTGTTAGAAATAATAAAGAAAATTAAAAAATTAATCGAAAAATTCAAAAATATATAAGAGTAAATTATTTTAACGGATAGTAGGTAATACTGATTATTGAGTACTGTAATAAGTGTTGGTTAATTATTTAAGATTACCATTAACTGTCGTGCATATTTGGTTTTGTCTGAAGTTTTTATATTCCTCATTTAATAAAAGTTGATTTAAAATTGAACGTATCCTTCGCTACCCAAATGCATAAGTTTAAATAATATATAACACGTACCTACTTTGTTTCTTCTTGGGTACAAGTCTATAATATTCCATTTCGGTTCGATATCAACCCTAGCGTTACGCGCTTCGACTCAAGGTCACCGGCGCTTAAGCTCTCACGTACAGGGAGTGTCACCGCTGTGCCTATAGTGCGCTTTTCCCAATGCGCGACTACTGATGATAATGTGGACATTCACGCGAATTTACTTTTAAAATTATTTATGGTGGACACAGCTCATATATTTTTTATTTGTACATAGTTTGTTTCTTAACTTTTTTTATATGAATTTAAAATGAAAATTGTTATGAGTTTCAATTGAAATAAATTCAAAACAACTAGGTAATACAAATTTTATTATTATAGTTTGCGATTTTTTTTACTGTTACGTACGTTAATCTCGCTAAAGCTCGAAAATGCTCGATTAATTTTAATTAGGTCCTTGGATTGTTTAGATTTAGTATTGGACTCGATAGGATGCGTCGTCATCGAGATCCAGAAATCACCCGTGCAAAGCCGGAGCTAGTTAGTGCTAGTCTTTAAAAAAAAAGCAATAAAACGAATGCCTGTCACACTAATATATTAAGTTACTTGTATTTAATAAAATATATTTTCAAATTATCCATTTTAGATTTTTGTAAACAACTGGCATTTTTACGTAAACGTACGCCTAAAATAAAATGTCTTCTTGTACATTGTTTAATCAGTTTTCGTTACGGTACATGTTTGCCGTCCCACTTTTGCTGTAGGCATTCTAGACTTTCTATGAGTATTATGTCGGCCGATAAAATAAAAAAATGACACGATATTCAAGCGATCTTAGTCCGTATTTGGTAAATCCATGAGGTTTATTAGCGTGTAAATTTCAACAGATAGTAATGTGCACGGTGACTTACATTGATATTTTTAAAAATGTAGGTTACTCTACGCTGTCTTTGCTATCTTTAAAACGTCTGTAGGCATTTACTGTTTTTTCAATTTTTTTTAATTTCCCAGTGGGAAGTTATTATGATGGTTCCGATTTTTTGCAAATTGGAAATTTTTACATATCTCCACGTTTCAAGGTCTTTAGAGTCGAATAGTATGGTTTTAAGAGGATTTCCGTGTGTACGTATGTATGTATGTTCGGATTCAATGTTCACCTCGTTTGTCTCGAGAGCAACGAGTGATATTGACATGGGACCAGTTTCATTTAACGCATAATTATCTAACTTAAACCTCATAAAATTTTGAGCAAAATCGGTCAAGTCGTTTTTTGTGCCGAATAAAAAATTGTATAAAATATTAAAACATATGATATTTTTTTATTCTTTCCACTGGGAAGTCGTGTGTACCTTTCGGGTCGCACCTAGAGCGCTTTTATTTAATTTTGGAAATAGATCGTTATAACTATATTTATATAGTGGGAGGGTAGGAGTGGTAGGTACGATTCAGTAATGCATTTATACAACGTCTTAGTGTGATATATAACTAATTCTGCCATATTTTCAACCTAGTGGACATAATCTTTTTAAATCACGATAAACGTGTATTGATAAACAAATATGTCAATATAAAGATATCTTGAATACGTGAACAAACAAAATAGTTGTATGCTTACCGTGCCGCGGCCAACAATCATACTCTTCGGATAGCGGAATACGTTGTGATGTAACATAGGCACTGTACGACATGCCAAGAGCCCACAGAATAAATAATAGTACTACGTTCCTAGACTGACTTAATTTAATATATAAAAATTACTGTTTGTTAGTATTTTATGTGCGGCCTTACTGTTCATTAAATTGCCATAAAACTTTGTCAACATATTGCTTGCACTTCCACGAAGGTTATAGACGTAGTTGGATCCGAGAGGTGGCGCTGCTGTAGAAAGAAGCCAGTGTTATATAACGTAAACCGAAAACATGATATTCATCAATTTTAAAAGAAAAACTGATCATTATAATAGTCTTTCATAAATTTTAAAAACAAAATTGAGTAAATTAAACGCGAGAACATCCTTCCAAATTAAATACATTCAATCCAGATTAATTTCATCAAATTTCTATTTTTTTAATAGGATAGGGTGACAAACGAGCACACAGTCCACCTGATGATAAGTGGTTGCTGTGGTCCATAGACATCCACCTATCTACTATCCATCCATCTATCCTCGATTACGAATCAAAATGCAGATGCGTTGTCACCCGTGACGACCTAGGTAGAATGCGTCGTTTCCAGTAAAAAGGGTCTCCGGTTCTCTACACTCACCATACGAAACACAGCAGCATTAAGCTACTATTTGACGCTGGTATTCTGTGAGAGCGTGGTCTCTCCCTAGTCGAGCCGACCCATGCGTACTACAACTATACTACTAATATAACTGCAGCACGGCTCTACCACGTAAAATTCAGAATTTGGTAAGTTAAATGCGATAAAACCCGTAAAAATGAAATGCATTCAATGTGGAGTATTTTATTAATATATTTAATGAGCTTATTAAATCTGTTGAACATCCCTTTTTAACCGACTTCAAAAAGGAGGAGGTACTAAATTCGACTGTATTTTATTTTACGTGTGTTAGTTTAGTTACCTCAGAACTTTTTTGTAGGTGAATCGATTTTGATGATTCTTTAATTGAAAGATGATGTTTCTCATGTGGTCCCATATAAATTTGATCAAGATGTGATCAGTAGTTTTGAGTTATCCTTAATAATGCCTTAGACTACACTGATGATGTTCTCATTTTATTTATATTGAAGTAAGTTGTACAAAATTTTTAATTTTTCAAAAACAAACAGATATCTTAGAAGAATAGAAGAAATATCCATTAATATATATAACAGGTTATTGACAGGTTTCCTTGCCTAGTTCTATTAACATGTTTTAGGTCCGTGGGAGCTGTATCTGGTCGCTTGCCTAACAGTTTCATTGTACAAAAGCACCCGGAGTTCAATACTCTGACTCCGCTGAATTTGTGAAAACATTTTAAACATGCAAGACTAGGAATTAAAACGTTTGAGGACATGCTAAATCCGTCAACACTTTCTAGTCACAACCTATTTCATAAAGGTATTATTTACGATTATAGGAACGCATGTAGACTCTTGAAAATAATGTCATTGTCAAACGTTTGACGTATCCATATTAAGTACATTGTCATTGAGTAAATAATTTAGGTTACTCACAAACTTCTGAAAAATAATAAGTCTTATTAAAATCTCAATACAACTATGAATCATCTTAGTTAAATATTTCTCGAAAACAGTCAATATTTCTGCTGTTACTTCCCCTCCTTTCATCTTTATAGGTAAAAAAATTGGTCCAAGGTGTTAACAGATAAATGGATTTACAGTTACGTGGCTTAAAAAATATAACCTTAGAGTTCTTCGTAAATATTAAATAAAAAATAAATTTAGCTGATCAAATTCTAAATCTTACATAGATAATTAGTATATGGCAACACTAGTTAGTTAATTTTTGATTTTCTTTATGTATAAAAGGTCATTACCCTTGCCGTCAATTACAAACATTAATACATTACTAATACATACTAGGAATTTGTCCTTGAGCTACTGTTAGCGAGCTATTTTGTTAATTATTTAAATATAATACAAGTACCTACATAGTATTTTATTTATCAAAAAACCAGTGCCGCTTCAATAGCCGTCGTAGTGTTTTTATTTTTTATTATATTTTCAATCGTGAATATAATTTCAATTTTGCCGAATTACAAGCGAATTTTGATTTTGATTTTATAATTTACTGACACAGTCCACATTTTATTGCAAGCAAAAAGGCGCGAAAGTGGATGCCTCATTCTGGCGTTGTATATAAATTATCTGTGATTCTCTAGATTTTCCACGGTATTTCGATAATCCACGTTTCACGTTTCAAATTCTCCGCTAGCGGTGCTGGGAAATTGTTGACTTTTGTTGGCCTCACGCTGCTTAATTGATTGGCATTGAAATGCCGAGATGCGGTAGTATCTCGTCGCTATATTTAGACAATTTCAATATAAAAATGTATTTTAGGCTATATTATAAAAAAGTAAGTGTATGATTAATAATTAGCTTATATAGTAAACGTTTAAGTTTTTTTCTATCCTTTTTTACATTCTTCATCAGTCAATAAGAGATGCAGGAAGTCGATGAATGCAGGTAATCCAGACCGTGCTTTGTAGCGTTCCTTGGAGAACACCTTTGGCTCTAATCATGATGATGACGATGATGTATTAAAAAATAAAAGCGTTTAAAATTTACAAAAAAATCCAATATTTATGTTTTAATTTTTTTAAATACAATAAGTCTTATGTTAATCCAAGAGCCCATATTACGAGTATAATAAGTGTAAAGTGTAATGGGATCCTACATGGTAAACAATTTTCGTTACAAAAAGTGAAGGTACCAAAAAATATGATGCTATAAATAAAAATTGTAGATTACTATAATGTCATCCAACTCTCAACAGAGAATATCCATGTGTGCAAGACGTGAATAAGCATCACGAGTGTGTCACGCGCACACACATACGTAAGCACAGGTGCACTCACTTTTCACTTATTTTCATAATCGGATGGGACGGCAATTTAATTGAATCTACTTCCTAATTATGGGATGCTAATGTGTATTTCTGGAAAGAAAATCTATTTCGGCCCAACCCTCCTGAAGACGAGTATTAAGCAGTAATAACGAAATATGTAGTATCTTTTATCTCGTTTATCTTTCTCCTGAAGAAACTGGCATTTCACTATATGACTTCACCGGATTTCACCGGATGCAATATCTGTATATCGTGGAGCGTTTATACAGGTTTATTTTTAAAGAGTAGCTAAATTTCAAACTTAAGTTCAAATAAATACAAATAATGATATCTTTTATTTGGCTTCTACTTTTATTTGAAATCATTCCAAATTGATTGTGATTTTAGGGCATCAACGTTTTAGCCTACCGATCGACCATTACGAATATGTGCGTGTGTAGGAAAATCAGTTAAAATAATGCATTACTACGCATTTTGAATTGAAAAGATAAAAAGGACAGAATTTGTGTGTTTTATTTGATTAATTTTTCTTCACCATTTGCCTATATTACTTTATTCTGAAACTTCTCCGCAAATTCGGCTGTTAATTACAAAATAACCCTGTATATAGGTAAGCGAAGGCATTTGGTGACATAGACTCAACAGAGGCTATAGCCATAAATATAATATAAAATGATTACTCTCTATCAATCACTTGATCAATGAGACAGTTAGAAGATTATAATATCTGTGGGGTTACACAGCCTTGACATATAGAATATTAAAAATATTGGCAACACTTAAGTAGTTGTAAACTTTACGTATTATGGCAAAACTTGTTTCCAATGTAGGTGATATTGCATATGGCCGATAAGACTTTGTAGGTAAATTACGTAATTCGCTTAGTTAAGATGCCTTCATGCTTTTAATCAGTTTAGTAACGTTTAAAGGTATATATATATATATATATATATATATATATATATATATATATATATATATATATATATATATATATATATATATATATAGAATATAGGTCTTCCCCATTGATTGCCTTATTCCCTATGCGGCAATAAATTGTTATAGTTGACACGTTTGGTTGGTTGGCTTGTGTTGGCAACTACTGTTTATTTTTATTTTTACTTTTTTTATAGAAGAGGAGTCAAACGAGCATGCGGCTCACCTGATGGTGACTACCTCCCATGAACGAAACGATTTGTTTCACTTTATCGCTTATTTTGTTACCCACGATAAGTTTTTTTATAGAAAGAATAATTGTGACAACTAAGCACACAATCCACCTAATGGTAAGTGGATGCTGTAGCCCATAAACATCTACATTTATCCGTGGTTATATATGTATAATGTTAAATGGGTAAACTAATCTAAGAAATATCGTGTTACATACATCAAAACATACAGTCATATTTTCCCGCCTCGTTATTGAAGCCTTTATTAAAGTCGATTAAAATTACTGACCTAACCTAACGTCTGTAAACAATATGCTAAAGTAAAATCTACATAAATATGTACTAAAGCCATTCAGTTATATTATAATAAAAATGTGAACATGTAAAGGATAGAAGAGTGTCTCATCAATTTCTCGTGTTAAAAGAAATAAGTTGTCAAGCGAGATATAAAGATAGGCAGGGAAAGCTCTTCAACATCCCAAGAATTTGACTATTAGCGGATCGAGCGGTTTACATATCAACGGAATTTTTAATCAGAATATATTTAAAGCGGTGCGAACAGCCGGACGAGCTACTAGTGCAAGGTGAGTTGAGTTATACTTCTATAGTCTATAGCAACAGTTTTGGTTTAAACGTGCCTGCGGTTAACACAAGAAAGATTTTTGACAGATTTTCTCACAAGCTGGTAAAACTCTTTCTCTGTCTAGGAGTCCCTGGTGACAGGTACCCGCGTATCTAATCTTGGCGCCAAATAGCAGTGCCTGCACTGCTATGCTGCGGTCTGAAGAGAACAGAGTGCCAATGTTTTTAATAACTTTATACGTGGTAAAGCCACACTGCAGCTATATTGTGGTTGTGGCATTAATGGGTCGGCTTGACCAGGGAAGGACCACGCTCTCACAGAATACCGGCGTAAAATAGCAGGTTAATACTGCTGTGTTTCGTATGGTGAGTCTATGGGCCATTGAATCCGCTTACCATCAGGTGGAATGTGTGCTCGTTTGTCACCCTAAATAATTAATACAGGTTATGAGCCATTCCATCTTGGTAGGTGCGAGACGTTTGTCTCTGTGGTCGCCAATTGCAAAGCATTGTCATAACGGCAATTCCTAGAGTAGCTTCGATATCAGTTATGTTCTCGGAGCTTTGCTTCTCGATATCTGTTATTCGATACTAGATGTTTTTTTATATTACTTGGAGTAAAGTTCTATTTTTCATCTGTATCGAATATCTAGTACTTTCACTTTTTAGTAGAAAACCGGATGTACTTATCTTCACAATAAAATTTTATGTTCGATTCAAGTAGGTTTCCTGTTACAAAGTTTGAAAATGAGCAATTAAATCAGATATTATTCTTTATACTTTTTTTAGGTGACATTACCTTTTATACAGAATAAGTTTATGAAAAGTTTAACAAAATGTAGATGCGTTGTCACCCGTGAGGACTAAGATGGAAAGCCTCGATTCCAGTAAAAAGGGTATTCGGTTCTCTACACTCACAATACGAAACACAGCAGCAATTAGCTGTTATTTCACGCT
This sequence comes from Parnassius smintheus behrii, assembly GCA_036936625.1. Taxonomy (NCBI): domain Eukaryota; kingdom Metazoa; phylum Arthropoda; class Insecta; order Lepidoptera; family Papilionidae; genus Parnassius; species Parnassius smintheus. Next base: position 10,683,386 of record JAUPFT010000023.1, read on the forward strand.
GGTATTCTGCTAGAGTTTTAATAACGATACTGTGGCTTTTGATATTTAGCCACACACAATTATCAACACCCAACATTGATCACCGTTCTTTATTATTGATCGATGACACAAGAGCTAAAGTTCAAACTTCTATTGGAGTAGTGGGGGTCCAGCAACGGACAGTTTACGGGTGATGATGAGACGAAACAAACTTGTCTCGTTTCTCCTTTCATCGTAAGCTAATAATAGCCTATTCCTGGACATGTATAGCTTCGTTGTAGTATAGATTTACAATAATTGTAACGTTTGGTAGGCGGATAGCTCCAGATGAGTGTCCAAGACGAAGTTTGGAAATTTTGATGCCTTATCCTTGCGCACGTTGACCGCCTCTTTGGTCCAGTGGTTGTAAGCGGTACTGTTGATTGTGTGGTCCAGGGTTCGAATCAAAGTTCTAGCTACAATCGGTTCTTGAGTATTTTCTGTTCGGAAACTCTGGAGTTTTTTTTTGTAGAATTGAGATAGACATATACATTTTTTTTCAATTAAAAATTGCAATGCAAATGCGTTGCCAGCCCTGAGGACTGAGATGGAATGCCTCATTTCCACTACAAAGGGTCTCCGGTTGTCTACACTCACCATACGAAACACAGTAGCATTGAACTGCTATTTTACGCTGGTATTCTGTGAAAGGGTAGTCCTAACCCGGTGGAGCCGACTCATTCGTGCTGCAACCACAATGTAGCGGCAGCATGGCTCTACCACGTAAGAAAGTTAGTAAGTTGGTGTAGTTTCACACCCTGGGCTCGGAAAGCACGTTGGTCATGCGCTTGTTCCCTCTACGTTTGTATTGGTTTGCCGTCCCACCGCATTATTAACCCTATTGTGTACAGATAATTAGTCTGAAACAAGTTCTGTCTTACTTCTTAAATTAAGTGTTTTATAAGTCTACTAGCGATCCCCCTCGGCATCGCACGTTAGATTTTTAGATCTTGACAACTAATAAAGACTCTAAGCTAATCTCGAATCAACTTAATCACTCACACAAAATTTCCACAAAATCGATCCAACAGCTTGTGAGAAGTTTGGTCACATACGGACAGAAGAATTTTATAATATATAAAGGTGAAGACATCAATGATTTCATCATAAAGGCGATGTTGTTGATTTCATACGCTTCAAACAACTTATTGTGCAGTTTCATTGGGCGTAAAATTTGTTAAACTACGATTGTGTTTACTTTGTTGCGTGTTTGTCACGTGTCAGTCTGTACTGTCTCGGTACTGATCCTATAAAGAATATATGTTTTGATAAACATTTATACTTTTTGCTATATTGTAAAAAAAGATTGGCTGATATTTAAATATATGAAGTGTTAGTATTTCAGTTGAATATAATAATAAGTCATTGTGCACTTTACGGACCGTTGTTAATGAATATGAACCTGTCTCATGTTAGGAGAATTTTCTTTGATTTATCTTGGTAAGGCTTCATTTCCGCCTGGGAATCCGTCTAAGTAGGTACCACATTCCTGTCTATTTCTGTTGCTGAGCAGGATTACGTTAATTGCGGCGTTCCTGTTTGCAGTTCTCTTTTAGATTTTCAGGATGTCAAACCAGGGGTCGCCGAGCATTTCTATGTAGAGGCAGAGGCATCTTTTTAGTTTTTTTTTTAATGACGACGAATAATGAACCCATGGCTTGTGTTGGTCACTTACACTACTACTTTGCTGTGTGGTACTTAAAATTTAAAAAAATACAATGCTATTTGTAACATTTTTATATATTTATACGTGGTAGAGCCACGCTGTAGCTATTATGGTTGTAGCACGAATGGTTCGGCTCCACTGGGGAAGGACCACGCTGTCACAGTATACCAGCGTTAAATAGTAGCTTAATTTTGCTGTGTTTCGTATGGTGAGTTTAGAGAACCGGAGACCCGTTTTATTGGAATCGTGGCATTCCATCTTAGTCCTTAAAGGGTTACAACTCATCTGCCTTTTGATTCTTAATTGAGAATACATGTTGACGTTTAGGGTCACAGCCTTCACCTACCATCAGGTGGACTGTGTACTCGTTTATCACCTTTATTATATCAAAAAAAAACATCAGGTCATAATACCGGGTGGTAATAATGTATTAAGTATGTAATGACCTCACTGCCGGCTTTGTTGATTACAATTGACGTAAACACTAACATGATAATTAGATGGCGCTGGCGGCTCTATGGTGCAGTGACTTAGCATTGATTTCTGCAACTCGCTGGGCCTTAAACCACGCACTGAGCAAGTTTTTGTATGGCCTGCAAATAACTGCTCCGGGTCTGAATGTTTATCCTTGTACAATTTATGTTCTTAAACTGTACGATACAAGAGAAAATCCTTGCGTAAACCCTTACACCCTTACGTATTATTATATTTTTATTAAATGGACAAGGAATAAGCTGGCATAGATTACAAGCCTAAAATAGCAGCATATACGCTAGAGTAATGCTATCATTCAGTGAGCGATCAGAACCAGAAAATCTTTCAAAACGAGGTTCCAACATCGCAGTGCCAATGCTCTGAAACGTGTACATATTTTCAATACTTTGAAATTTTTGAAAAGAAGAAAAAAAAAGTGGTGTTAAGATCTGGTCATTCAATAACCATCCCGTTACGTCACGATGAAAGAGACCAATTGGCCTTTTTAGTTGCAGACGTTTATGGGCCATTTATCAAATTTGGACGAGTTTCTTCGGAACTGAAGTTATTAAATATTCAATTTCGGGTTTAAGAACATAAATCAATCGAAACGACTGTTCAGGCATTTATTTAACAGTTGTTGAATACTAAATACCAATTAAGAGTAAAATTTTTTCCTAACAGAGTGAGAAAACAATAAAAATACAGTATTTTAAATATAAAATAAAGCAAACAAGCACGCGATTCAACTGATGGTCACTACCGCCGCCTGTAAACAGTTACAACACCAGAGGAATTGCAGGTGCTCTGCCGGTAAATTGCTGTTGGTCAAATTCACAAGGAAGTTGAGCGAGTAAGAAAACTTCTTGTAAATCGCACAGTAGTTGGCCACCAATCGCCCAGATCTTATTTTTTTAAAAAGAATAAGGGTGACAAACGAGCACAAAGTCCACCTGATGGTAAGATGATTCGGTGGCCCATAGATATCTACATATATCCTCGATTAAGAATAAAAACGCAGATGCATTGTCACCACTGAGGACAAAGATGGAAAGCCTCGTTTCCAGTAAAAAAAATGTCTCCGATTCTCTACTCTCACCATATCAAACACAGCAGCATAAAGCTGCTATTTTATGCTGGTATTCTGTGACAGTGTTGTGGTACTTCCCCGATAGACACATTCATGCTACAACCACAATTTAGCTGCAGCGTTGCCCTATTATATAATAGAATGCATGTTTTCGGATATCTTCGTCAATCGCAAAGAGATATTGAAAATTCTTTTTCTTTTAATAAATTAGTACCCGGATGACCGAGCTTTGCTTGGTTTTTTTTTTGAAATAACATTTATAAATTACATACCGATGAAAAATTAATAATATTTTTTGATCTTATTGACAGAATAGAACAAACTGAACTGGTTATTTGAATATAAAATCATATGTGCAATTAGTTTTATTAAAATTTTCGTATTTTTAAAAAATATTAAAAAAGGGCTTGAAATAATAGATTTTCTCACATAAGAAGGGAACTTGAAAAAAAAAGGAAAAAAGTCAGATCAAAGGCAGGACGCGAACCACGGAACTACGATATCACGCCCGACCGACATCCCACCTGAGCTATTACGATCGTAAGTGATCTGACAAAATTTAACTTCTTATATTGCAGCAGTTTTTTTATTGCCTGAAAACACGGACAAAAGGACATTTTCTAAAAATAAATCCTTGCTAGATTGATTTATTGCCCCCGAAACTCCCTGGACACTAAATTTTATGAAAATCGTTGGAGCCGTTTCCGAGATTCCGATTATATATATATATATATATATATATATATATATATATATATATATATATATATATATATATATATATATACAAGAATTAAAAATAAAAATAAAAAATTAAAGGTAATAGGATACTTCAGAGGGTGTGCCATTAAAATTTGAAGAAAAAGTTCCACCCCTAAGGATGTAAAAATGTCAATTTGCTATTTAGGCGACATTGAGAATGTGATATTTCTAAGCGTTTAAAGATTTAAAAAATATATAATTTCACATTCTGTAGTCAATCCTTCAACTCTTTAATACACTATGTGTTAGCACCGCCTACTTAGTAACAACTTGCATATGTGTAGCTAAAAATATAAAAATATTGAACATGTATTTATATACTATTTTAAACACGTTAATAGCTTAGAAGTTTTATCAGCAACTTCTAATAGTTTGTTATTCCAGACACGAACAAGGCCTTTGTTTGACCGACCATAAACAGAAACGTCTTAGTTCATCGTTAGGATTAGTCAATTGTGATTAATCTGTCGCGGACACATCATACGCCATCTCATACTTTGCCATCAAAATAACTGACTCGTCAAATGAGAGGCAATGCAACCTCTAAGTGACCCGGTAGTGTTAACTAGGGTTGTTATAAAGACAAATTCGTAACAATTTAGTCTCAATCACACCGAGTGTTCGCGGCGACTTCAAACCGTTTTTAATTGAAGTGAAATTCAAGCGTGCCATCCAATAACTAGTGCAATAAACTTGTAAAACGCAATTAGGCTGAAAATTGAAGTTGAAGACAAGTATGAACTTACAAGTGACGTCAAACTCTTTATAATTATCGAAGTTAAACTTATTTATCGAACTTTCCTCGTGAAAGATGATCACCGAATCCGGCAACTTGTTCTATCACCGGAGAACCATCTGTCCTAAAGAGGTGTTGGATTTATCGTCCACAAGTCTCTCGGTAACAACGTTGTAAGGATTGTGTGTCGACGAGGGTTGCGTACCTTATACTCAGAATCGCCAGACGGTATTCAAGGTCATACAAGTTCAAGCACGAAACTCGGCACATCCCAATGAGGAGTTGGAGGAAATGTATGAGGATGACTCTAAGCCCATGCATTCACCCAAAACCCACCATACGTTAATGAGAGATTTTTATACAAAACTAGGCACAAGAGAAAACGGCGAGCTGAAGGCAGGGAAATTCGGAATATATGGAGAAATTTAGTACGATACTAAAAAAAAGTCACGTTTTCTCGTAACGTTTCACCGCCGGGGCTGCAATAGTATACTATTCTTTAACCTACTTCTATAAAATATAAAAAAAGAAAAATGAGATTCATCATAAAGAACTTTCACTTGGTACGTGTGTACTCGACTACACGAAATTGTTTCAATTTGTTTATGAATTCAGTGTCCCGGATCAATTATAATAATTGGACCAAATCAATGAATAAACGAAATTCGCTTATGAAGAATGACACGTTCGTTGTGTTTCACAAGTTTAATGAATTGTATGTACCTAGATATAAATAAAAGATTATAATTCGTTAAGAATGCAATCTCTATTTTCCAATATTCTTTTTCTAATTATACTCCAAATATAGAATTTATTCCTGCATTGCAGAGGCAGTTTACATACAAAATTTTCACAAGGGGTTTGCCCTGGAACAATTAATGAAATAATTTTTAATTTTTATCTGTAGACTTACATATAAACGCAAAGCTTTGAGATATAATTATACTACTATAATTCGTAAAAAGTATGTAGAGTAACCCTAAGCCAAATAAAATAATAGTTTTTGTTTTATTTAGCTGTCTAACAGCTTCTATGTGTGTTATAATTATAATATTCCAGACATAGATCCAATAAAGTTATGCGTAACACGTAATAAAATTTTGCAATATTTCACAAACTTCAACGTTAATTTGTTTTTAAATGACATGTTTCCATTTGTTTTATCGCTTTGATATATCAATTGTTTTATATCAATATATCAATTAATATATTAAAGCGATAAAACAAATGCTTTTATATATCAATTGTTTTATATCAATTAATATATTAAAGCGATAAAACAAATGCTTTTATATATCAATTGTTTTATATCAATATATCAATTAATATATTAAAGCGATAAAACAAATGCGAATATGCTAGTTAAATAAAAATTAACGTTCAAGTTTGTGAAATATTGCATAATTTTATTGGATCTAGGTCTGGAATATAATAACACACATATTATAAGAACCGTGTAAAAAGAATCCTCAACGTCTCTTCGCTATTGACGTAGATATCGGGTGTACATTCTGTATGTAGTAGAGCCACGCTGAAGCTATATTATGATTTGTAGCACGAATGGGTCGATCGGGGAAGTACCTCGCTGTCACAGAATACCAACATAAAATAGCAGCTTTAAGCTGCTGTGTTTAATATGGTGAGAGTAGAGAACTGGAGACCCTTTTTACTGGATACAAGACATTCCATCTTAGTCCTTAGGTGTGACAACACATCTGCATAGTAATTCTTAAACGAGGATAACCGAAGATGTCTATGGGCCACGGTATCCACTTACCATCAGGTGGACTGTGTGCCCGTTTCACCCTTATTCTATAAAATAAAATAAAATACATTCAGTTAAACTGGAAACCTCATCCTTTTTTTGAAGTTGGTCAAACGCCTGATCTTTCTCCGGAAATGTCTGATTACGTCCCATCGGACTATGAGAGTGAGGGAATAGAGAGTGCAACTGTGCTTGCGCACACACTCGTGCAATATCATCCCGTCCTGCGCAGCTGGATTGCCTGATTGAGACTGGCCGCCGTGACCCAAGTTCGGTCTGGAGGACATTACTATCTGGTGCCAGTAATAGGTGAGGAATTGGAACCTGCACAGACGGAATGCTAGGTAGAAGTGGAGTCTAACTATCTAATTGTAATATAAATGAATAAATATGAAAAACTAATCGTTCTTAGGCTTCATAGAACACTTGTTTATACTGTTACGAGCTTAGGGTTCGTGACAATAAAAATTGCCGATAAAATTACCTAAATTAACACTTTAATTTACTTTACACAAATTAAAACTAAAAACACTAATAATTAAACACACTAATTCACTTAATTCCGCTCCGAAGCTTCGCTTGTGTCGCCGAGTTAAACTCTGTCTTGATCGCATCTTGCAGCGCCTATTTATTTAAATTAGCAAAGAAACATCCCGAATCTTCAGGTAAATGCGCGCAAAGGGACGAGTTTGCGAGTATAGATTTTCTAGAAACTTAGTTCTTCGGATGGCGCTGTCGGTTGAGAGATCTGTGATGTCATTTTCTGCAACGCTCTACTCGCTCTCGTTCCTGACACTAGATGGCGCTAGTATATCGTCGACTGGAGCGCGTAACAATACTAATTCCAGCCGCTCACCACCATCGCACATCGCGACAAAACTCGCGATACTTTCCATATTGTGGCGGCGCTGTCGTCGCTCCACAACCGAAACACGTCGAAGCCTAAATCGGGCTATCAAAGTTTCGAAGTAAAAACAGTTTAAATAGAAAACCTCCGAACTAACACTCGGAGCGTTGGCCACTCCCCGGACAGAACATCTTGCACGGCGGGAGATCTCCCCTTTTCATTTCACCACCAAAATACGGTCTGGACGATTGGGGGTCCACTACTGTGCGATTTACGAGAAGTTTACTTCCTTGCACAATTTTATTGTGGAGTCGACTGCATCAGGTATTTTGCCAGACCGACACGACTTAAGGATCTCCAAGAACCCTCTCTATTTAAAAGGCCGGCCACGCATTTGCAATTCCCCGGGTGTTGCAGTTGATTATGGGCGGCGGTAGTTACTTACCATCAGTTGAAGCGCATGCTCGTTTGATCTATTTTATATTAAAGAGAACTTATTTATCAACAGACGATCTTATTGCTAAAAACGCCTGTATATTTATTGTTTTCTCACTCTGTTAGGAAACAATTATACTCTTAATTAATATTTAGTATTCAACAACTGTTAAATAAATGCCTGAACAGTCGTTTCGATTAATTTATGTTCTTAAATACGAAATTGAATATTTAATAACTTCAGTTCCGAAGAAACTCGTCCAAATGTGATAAATGACCCATAAACGTCTGCAACTAAAAAGGCCTATTGGTCTCTTTCATCATGATGTAGCGGGATGGTTATTGGATGAGCAGATTTTAACACTACTTTTGAAAATATGTACACGTTTCACAGCGTTGCCACTGCGATGTCGGAACCTCATTTAGAAGGGTTCTCTGGTTCTAGTCGCTCACTGAATTATAGCACTACTCTAGCGTTTATGCTGCTATCTTACTGCGATTTTACTGCATTGTGAGCACTGTAAGCTGAGATGGAATGCATTGTAGCCTGGCTCTCTATACCCCTCAGACCGGAACGCTGCTGTGCAAGATCTGCTCTTTGGCACCAGGAATAGGTAGAGGATCAGATCTACCCAGACGGACTGGTAAGCACAAAAAGTTCTACCACGTAGTAAATACAGTATTATATTTCAGACCCAATCCAATAAAATTATGCATAACACGAAATAAAATTATGCTATATTTCAAAACAAAAACTTCAACGTTAATTTGTATTTAAATAGCATGTTCGCATTTATTTTATCGCTTTAATACATCAATTGATATATATATATATATATATATATATATATATATATATATATATATATATATATGTCCTCCAGACCGCATTTCGGTCACGGCGGTCGGCCTCAAAGAGACCAGTCATCTGCACAGGGTTGTAGTGCCCAAGTGCATGTGCAAGCACAGGTGCACTTTCTATTCCCTCACTCTCATAATCCGATGGGACGGTAAACTGACACGATTTGAGAGAGATTGTTGTTAAATTGAGTTGTTGAGTTGAATTGGAGCGCAGGATCAACTGTTTTACGTGCTTTACCAAGGCACGAGGGTTAAACGCCGCCAACTTCCTGACTCCAGGCAGCTACTGAGAATTTCTTAATGGAAAAACTAAATAACTGATGTTTTTTGGAACCCGGGAAAATTAAAACAAAAAATATGGCGTCGTTTTTTAACTAAAACCCACCTGATGGTAAGTCGTTACGGTCCATCTACACCTGCAGCGAACTTCAAACCAAGAAGGCTACCGATCCGTTGTCATCTCTGAGAACTAAGATGGAGTGCCACACAGACTGGATTTATACTAGCTTTCTATACCCTTCAGAACAAAACAATATAAACACGGTCAGGTAGGACCATGGTACATACCATTACTATTTTTACTGGTATAGTTGTAGCACGAATGAGTCGGCTCGACCGGGGAAGCACCACGCTCTCACAGAATATCAGTGTCAAATAGCAGCTTACCGCTGCTGTGTTCCGTTTGGTGAGTGGCCCATAAACATCTACATCTATCCTCGACAATGAATCAAAATGCTGATCCGTTGTCACCTCTGAGGGCTAAGATAGAATGTCTCGTATCCAGTGAAAACGGTCTCTACACTCATCTTACGAAACACAGCAGCATTAAGTTGCTATTTTGCGCTGGTATTCTGTGAGAGCGAGGTCCTATCCCGGTCGGGCCGATCCATTCGTGTTACAACTATAATATAGCTGCAGCGTATCTCTACCACGTTCATGTGGCGGCGCTGTCGTCGCGCCACAAGCGAAACACACCGAAGCCTAAATCACGCTATCTACATTCCGAATCATAAACAGTATATATAGAACATCTCTGAACTATCACACGGAGTGTTGGCAGCTCCCCGAGCAGAACACCTTGCCCGGCGGGAGATCTCCCCTTTTCCTTCTACGGCCACATTCGAAATTAATATTAATTTCGTTTCCGATGCATATAGTAATAAAATAGCGGCTAATATAGCACTTGCGGCTAAGAGATAAGAGGTGACTCACGGGTATTAAGAGAGCATCGTTACGAGTTACGACCGAATTCTTGCCATTCGGTTCAGCGCTGACCTGTCTTCTGGCAATGACTGTGGTTTTGTTTTTAAACGAATACAGTTAACGACTTCATCTTTAATGCATAGATTATTTTATGAATATTGCAAATCTTTTTGCTTTTTAATCTATACATAAACAAATAAATAAAATATAAGTGTTTGTTTGTAATATAAAATAACTAGCTTCTAATACTCTTAAAAATGTTAAACCCAAACCCTAGCATACCACTGCAAGATTTCAAAGATACTGTAAGCTCGTACTGCGTAGATCGGACAAAAAATTAATATTCAAAAACTGAAGGTAGCCGGGCTAACTATGACATTGGGACGTCAAACATCTCAGTCCCCACCGTGACCATGGAAGCTGTGAAGCACCCGAAACGTCGGCAATTAAAAATAAGTTAAAATAACCAAAAGCTATAAAATCCGCATATACGAGTATAGTTTTATTCAATGTCTAGTGTTCGCGTAAATTTAAGAAATCATTACATTTATCCTCGGTTAAGAAACAAATGGTAGTATCTTTAGCTTATAAAATACACCAACACCTATTTTACGCTGGTATCTTGCGAGAGTTTGGTTCTCTCCTGATAGTGCAGAACCGACCCATTCGTTTTGCAAACATTACCCGCTGCATGGCACTACCACGTTAGAAAATTAAACTTGTTTAGTTTATTATGACAGAAAATGTGAATTTAAAATGGCGATTCGATTTTTAACAATTTAGTTATTTACCTTAAGTTTAATATATTCTAGAAATTGTTTTTAAATTTTATTTTCCAAAGTAAAGTATATGACTGACGACCTATTGATCTTCGTTAAGTGATTATAAATAGCCAAATTAAGAATATATTAAATACTTCACCTTGTGTATGAACAGCATTTAATAAATTGCAACGATTTGGCATAACTTCATAATATCATTAGAACTAATTAATAATTACCCTTGGATAATGATGATAATAATAGTAAAAGATTTCATTGATTAAATCAACCGTCTCAAAATGATGTAAGTGGACCGGTTGCTTGTTGTGGGGTTCGCATGATTTCGGTATCATGCGGACTATACAATTAGTGTGAAGTTTGCCTCGTGGGTCTAGTTGTCGTGATCCTGTAGTCTCGGGTTTGAATCCAGGGTCAGATAAAAATCAGTTATTCATTTTTTCTGCCAAGAAGTTCTCAGTAGTGGAAATTGGCGTTGTTGACGACACCCCTGAGCCTCGGAATGCATATAAAGCTGTTGTTCTGCGCCTGATCTCTCTCCGGTCGTATCGGATTACCGTCCCATCACACCACGAAAGTGAGGGAATAGAAAGTTTAGCTGTGCTGATTGTAGTTCCCAATACACACTCGGGAAATATAATCCTGTCCTGCGCAGATGGCCAATCTCCATTAAGACAGGACGCTGTGACCGAGATTCGGTCTAGAGAAAATTAAATATCTAAGTGAATGAGAATAACCCAAAATAGTAGATCATTAGTCAGTGGTGACTCAGGAGATCAGCGTTCACCTTTGCGTTAGCTCGGCGGTGAAGGAAAACTTCACGTGGACATTTCCCAAGTTATGTGAACTACGCAAACACGCTTTTTGACAGCGCGGCGGGCTCTTCACTACTCCAAAACCCTTCAGAATTGAAAAGAAGGCTGTGTATTTTATACTTTATATATTTAAAAAAAAACTATCGTCATAATAGTTATATATTACGTGGTAGAGCCACTTTACAGCTACACTACTCGTATGATTGTAGCACGAATGGGCCGGGTCGACTGGAGTGGGACCACGCTCTCGCTGAATACTAGCGTAAAATAGCAGCTTAATAATGCTGTGTTTCATATAGTGAGTGTAGAAAACCAAGACCATTTTTACCGAAAACGAGGCATTCCATCTTAGTCCTTCGGGGCGATAACATATCTACATTTTGATTCTTAACTGGGGATAAATGTAGATGTCTATGGGCTACAGCATCCACTTACCATCGGGTGGACTGAGTGCTAGTTTGTCACTGTTATTCTATTTAAAAAAAATGTAACTTTAAAGTTTGGTCACCCCACGCACTCGGAATAGCTCGGCGCCGATAGTCGCTGCGCGGGCGCAAAATATCGAAGCTAATTCTGTCCCGGGCAGACCGGAGTTATGCATTGTCCGGTGTCACTACCGCCTCTGAATTTGGGACTAACGATCCGACAGTTATTTGTATCCTCAACCTGTTTCTGAAGATTTGTGAAGCGACGCACGTACTCCGTAACCTTTCGGGCTTAGCACTACCATCAATAATAATCAATAATAAGTACTTACTTCTGTTTCTCTGCAAATTAATTTACTAATACGTTTGACGTGGTAGAACCATACTGCAGTTATATTATAGTTGTAGCACGAATGGTTCGGCTCGACCGGGGAATGACCACGATCTCACAGAATACCAGCGTAAAATAGCAGGGTAATGCTGCTGTGTTTTGTATGGTGAGTGTAGGGAACCGCAGACCCTTTTTACTTGAATCGAGGCTTTCCATCTTAGTCCTCAGGGGTGACAACGCATTTGCATTTTGATTCTCAATTGAGGTGAGGTGGACTGTGTGCTTATTTGTCACCCAATGCTATAAAAAAGTACGAATTTACTAGCGTATTAGTAATTTTCGGTACAATAAAAAAGCAAGCTAGTTTTAATTTCGCTTATATCCCTAATTTACGTACATATAATTTGTTTTTACAGATTAAGGGTGACAAACGTTCCTATGGTCCACCTGATGTTAAGTCGATGCTGTGGCTCATAGACATCTACATCTGTCCTCAAATTAGAATCAAATAATATGCTAGAATAAAGCATGTTATATACGTTTATTCGTGAGCTTTAATTACGGCTTATGTTTAGCAGTAAACGTGTGGGTTACCGAGTGGTCAAGGTGTAGGAGAATCTATAGCCCCATGTCGTCCCGTGGGTGACGTAAGAAACGTCTGTGGAAAGAGCTAGAAAGATCTTATGGCTTCAGACAGATGACGGTAAACTGACACTACGCCAGGTGTAATATAGCCAGACCAGCGTCGGGTAACAGCATCTAAGATGCGAGACGTCTGGTTATACTTTCGTTGCACGCCGGCCAAATGTATCAATCATCTATTTTTTTAAAGAAGAAGGTTTTTTATATAATAAGGGTGATTAATGTGTATGCTCGACACAGTCCACCTGATGGTAAGTGGATGCTATAACATATAGACATCAACATTTATTCTCGATTAAGAATCAAAACGCAGATGCGTTGTTACCCCTGAGAACTAAGATATAAGAAAGGGGTCTCCAGATCTCTTCACTTACCATACGAAACACAACAGTATTAAGCTGCTATTTTACGCTGGTATACATGGTCCTTCCCCGGTCGAGCCGACCCATTCGTACTACAATCATAATATAGCCGCAGCGTGGCTCTACCACATATATATTAATGCATGTAAATAAAATTGAAGTGCCCGTCTGTATAATCGAAGTAACTGTCTTTTATTGAGCTGCGAGGGTTATTTCCATGACATTAATGTTTGGATAACAGTTTTTAAACTTTTTGTTTGTCTAACTGTTTGTATGTTTGTCTAAGTTAATCAGCGGTATCATAGCGGCGACAAGGTCACGCGCCTATGCAACTTCTATTGTCTTCTATTATTACGATTTCTGTGGCAGAGACATTTCTCCAGACGATGCCTCGTTAAGTGGCGATACCCGTTGTTATTACTGATGGTGATGTTTCCTAGTGGTCGCAGATCGCAGTGAGCGTGGTAAGGTGTCAGGAGTTTTTCGGATCAGCTAAGATCCGCGTCGAAATTACGTTGTTAACGTATTTCCGACGCGGATCTTAACCAATTATAAATTATGATGTCTTTCAGATCTTTTCAATCTTTTCAATCAATCAAAAATACATTTTAAAAATTTTGAATACAGTTTTGATATAACATGTCTAAAAAAATAAAGTAATTATCTTAGACATGTTATATCAAAATCAGTTCAGCCGCTTGAAGATCAACAGCTGTTTTTATTTCGGGGTTATTTAAAATTTTCAATATAAGTTAAATTCCAATTTTGAAATTCAGGAATAGATAAAGGTCAACGTGATCTAGACTATAGTTTATCCGAAAAACTAACTGTAGTATTTTTTTTAAAAACAAACAACTGATAAAGTATGTTGTCTTTGAAGAACGTCTAATATATGTTATACGTAGTAGAGCCATGCTGCAGTTATATTGGTAGTATAGCTGTAGCACGAATGGGTCGACTCGACCGGGGAAGGACCACGCTCTCACAGAATACCTGCGTAAAATAGTAGCTGAATGCTGCTGTTTCGTATGGTGAGTGTAGAGAACCAGAGACCCTTTTTAATAGAAACTAGGCATACCATCTTATTTCTCACGGGTGACAATGCATCTGAATTTTAATTCGTTATCAAGGATAAATGTAGATGTCTATGGCTCACAGCAACCACTTACCATCAGGTGGACTGTGCGCTCGTTTGTCACCCTATCCTATATAAAAAAATAGATTCTACTGATACAAAACCTGGGCAGAAAAATTAAATAAAAAAGTAATATAAACTTTAGAAATTTATAGCGAGAATTAAAAAATCAACAGTCACGGTCGAATGTTAAAATGAATGGGAATATTTTAACTCGACAAATGTTTTACATTCTAAATATAAATTATGCTTATTGCGGTCGCGCTGTATAAATAGGTTCAAGAAAAAAGAACATTTTTAGATTAACAATATGTCACACCCAGCCGATATATTATAAAGTTATAATTATTATTGTTATCATTATCAAGATGTACCAATACAAATACCACCAGAAATGTCGCCTGAAATTATTGGCATACCCACTACTGATTAAACTGTAATTACAATTCGGCAAGAAGCTGTTGTTCATTAGTGATTAGAAACAAATAATGAAAAACAATTATTAGAATGGTTTTTTTCAGAGGGTAAAATTGTTACATCTATGGAAGGTATATTTGATTAAATGGGTATGTTTTACAACTAAATCTGGATGGTATCTTTGAATATTAATAAATATAGCCCTGTTTTTCAAACGACTTCAAAAAATAAGGAGGTTATCGATTCGACTGTATTTTTTATGTGTGTTAACTCGGAACTTTTTTCTCGGTAAACCAATTTTGAGAATTATTTCTTTATTTGAAAGCTGGTACTTTGGTTTGCTTTCGACACCACTTAACCCAAAGAGCATATTCTAAAATATTCTTTAGTGATGACAAGACAAATTATGTTAAAAGGGAATACCATTAACGATTCAAGTTCGCCCATTTGTCTGCCAAAGGAAGTGACAACGCATCGATCTTCTTCACCGAGATTTCTGGATATCTGAGATTTCTTCACTGAGAATATATGCAAGTGTTTATGAACAACAGCGATAAACTTTCATCAGTTGAATGCAGTTGTAATTTGTTACTTTTAAAGAAAAAGAGTAATCAGCAACCAATGTATGCTATTTTTTTTTACCATCATCCATTCTTTAGTAAGTAATATCAACATAAGCTCACGTGTGAATAGGCCTTTATAATAACTACGTTGTTTCAAAATATGTTACATAAGGGGAGAAGCGCGTCGTCCGCATATGCAGATGAAAAAATGGAAAATCGACGCTCCGATTACGGGAAGTAGCAATCGATAGAGATCAAAGGCGTTTCGCGGTTTCAAAGTCTATAACAGTAACAGTGGAAGCTGCCAAAAGTTCGCCGGTGGAAAAGTGCCACCACGAAGTATAAGTTCGTTTCCTAATTGCCGAGTTTGAGCTATTTTAGCCGGTACGTCACGGGTTCGTCGACCGCGACATTGTTGATAACAAACATAGCGCAATGAATTTTTTTTTTTGGAATCTGGGTTCGGATTCACATAGAGCGGTTGTTTGTAATGTCACGTGTACTAATTCAGTAGGTGTGGGTGGTAGGCATGAGGTTTGGTCAGCTCCAATATTTTTATATTTCATCATAGTTTTGTAATGAATTATTTACATTCAAATGAATCCAAGCAATGTTATTATAATAATAGACAGACAGACAGAATAATAAAGTTTTGTGGCTATGAGTCGGTATTTAAACTTTGAGGTTCACGGTCCGCACACATAACCATTGTAATTATGTAACACCTGTCATCATTGTTTTTTTTATTAACTGACTTTAGGGCTCCGGGTTCTAGCCCTTCTGAGCCTATCATTTCTTTCGGAATCTTCATTTTATATTCTTTTTCTTCACAATATGCTGATGCGTCACATTGCGAAGCCCTTGGGAGATTTTTGACGACAGCTCAATCTAGCGGACGGTTGATGACGATGGCCATTCAAGTTCATAAGGCGCCCAAGCGATGAAAATAACTTGAGGTTTTATCGATATCAAAGCACTTGTTTCGGCATTTTCTCTAATAGTTCACACGCGCGGACACTTAATTCACAAAATCGCATCACTTTTACGAATCAAAATCCACTTCAAATCATTATTTAAGCGACAAAACAGGAGCGACAATCCGTCTACGGCCAGGTTCCCGCCAAAAACCTGTCATCATTGTAATTATATTGATCATTGTTAGTTTTTCAAAACTATCTGTCTGTCTTGTTGAATCTCTACGTACGTAAAGAAGTGACAGAGATTCAAAAATATGTATAATAACGATGTCATATACAAAGCACATCACTTCTATATTTTTTTAACTCTTGTCCCACCTGATGGCGAGTGGTATTTAAGTGGTATGAACAAGATTTATCACAGTTGCCACGCTTGGTAGTCGGTCTGGCAAGCACACAATTTTTTTCATCGTCATTATTAAGGTGCTGGAGCCCATCCCCTGCTCTTACGACACCCATGGGACGATAAAATGTATAACGTAGAGTATATTCTTACACCGCCACGACAAGGTGCCCGGCTAAGTCTGTAGAGAATGAGACGCTTAATCTCAGGGTCTCTTAACATCAGTAGGTTCGTGCCCCACGTTCGAGCGTACAGTCCACCTGATGGTAAATAAGCCTCATTAAGACGACACATCGAAAATGAACGTTTAAAATGGCTCCGGGCTATCGTCAGACTGAACCGAGTGAATACATAATTTCCATAAAAACTTAAAAAACGCCGTCATAAGGTCCAAAATCGCGTAACGCCCGCGACGATTAAGACCGCTTAGAAATTGTCAGAACCTTAAAATATTTTTTTTAAATTATTGATTTAAGTAATCAAAATAATGAGCAAGTAAATATAAAGTAATACGATTATTGATGTTATGAATATATTTGTGTGATTCCCAAGCATATAGATTAAGTAATTTCGTTGTAATTTCAACTATAGTGATTTTAGAGGTGTTTTAACAAATAATTATGATCGAGTCAAAATAAACGTTACCTACACGTTGCTGGATACGAATGAGGAAAGGCGAAATAAACCAAAACATACCAAAATTCACTTGTTGACTCTACAGTTGAATTTCTAATTGTAAGTCATGCATTATTTACAATATCGATAATTCCAAGAAGTATAAACATAAATTAACGAAACACAGTTAAAATAACGTTATAATCATTGTTTACCGGCTTAATATATCTACATTTGCTCTATAACTTGCTTCCGCGTGCATTTCACTTTGCATGTCTTTTTAACTTCGCAGCTACACACACGCCTCGGTTAGGGCTACCTATACTACTATAGTAAAATTTCTCCTACAGTAAAACATATAAAGTATTGCTAGCTATTATTGGTACAACTACAGACTTCCCAGAACATTAGTTTTCTGTTGTTTGTGTTGTGACTGTTGTGATCATATCCAAGACGGCCCCCACCATTACATTATATTTGATAGACTACAAACCCTCGCAAAAGAACATCGATTCCTACCAAGGATGATATTTAGGGTTATTGACATTAAAATACATCCTAATTTCAAATAGAGAATGAGGATGGTACCCATCCACCTGCTTGGGATCCTGTAATTAATAAAATTAAAACTAAACTCAAGCACACCACTGCAAGACTTCAAGACACAGTAAGTTCATTCTGCGTACTCCGGGTTAACATTGACATCGGGACGCCGAAACGTCGGGAGTAAAAAAATCAAATAAATTAAACGCGATAAAATCCGTAAAAGTAGGTTTTGTGTTCGCGTAAACATAAGAAATCATTTTATAAACGGTATTTATAGATTGTATCGCGTGTTAATTTAACTCATTTTAAATATCCGACATTACGAGAAGAATTATTCATAGCTATGCAAGAATATAGATAGTTGAGTTCCCGTTAATTTTAGTCAAAGTCAGTATTCATATTTAATATATGAAACAATTCTTTTGTAATGGGTCGGAAGTCGACAGCCCTAGTATCGATCGACCTTTGACTCTGCCAATCAATTACACTTTTTTATTTCCTTTTACGTTCGTTCCTGATTTGTTTTCATTCATTCAGTTCGTTGAAACATTCCTAAGTCTATTTCACTTCATTCTTTTGTTTTCAGTAAAGTGTTTTGTGAGCAGTCATTGAGTATTATTTTCAGCTATGTTTAATTTAGAATTTATGTAGGTAGTTCAAAGATGATAAAATTTATTAGCTAAGAAACGTATGAAAAAAAAAGTAAGATAAATCATTCATTATTGATTTTTTTGTAAGATTTTAGTTTGTATCTTTGTTTTTTGTCATCATCTAGCTATCGACGTCTCCATGGCGCAGTCGCTAAGCCTTAGGTCGTAGCTTTGCAGGCGGATTTGAATCTCGCACCAAATAATAGTTACGAGTCTGATTATGTATCCTTGTGCAACCTTGTACACCACCTTTACGGTACAGGAAAAAACCATACTATGAGGATAACAAAAAATATCTCACTTATACAAGATGGTTTACCTGCCATCCAAAGAAATGACGCTTATGACCTTTTCCATCATCTCTTAAAATAACTACAATAATAATAGAGTAATTTATGTTTCCACTTGCTCGGTCGCCCCCCCCCCCCCCCCAATAAAATATATACCCTCATTTCTCTATTTTAATATAGTTTTCCTCATTTATTATATCATTTTTAACTCATAACATTGACATATTTATTGTTTCGACTACAACGATGCCGATTAACAGACAGTAGACGCTTCATGATAGTAGTGTAGATAAGAAAATGACCGGATTTGATTCTACACACGGCGAAGTTTATTAAGCTAAAGATTCACCACGTGGTGAGCCACACTGCCGCTATGTTATAGTGGTGACCGCAGAAGGACTATGGTCTCACAGAATACCGGCGTAAAATAACAGCTCAATGTTGCTGTGTTTCGTATGATGAGTGTAGAAAATCGGAGACCCTTTAACTGGAATCGAATCTATTTCTTTTATTCTATCATAGTCCTCTGAGGTGACAATGCAGGTGTATTTTGAATCTTAATCGAAGAAAGATGTAGATGTATATGGAAGACGTCATCTAATTACAGCACATCAGGTAGACTGTGCGCTCGATTGTTACCCCGATTCTATAAAAAAGTCGGTTGATGAAATCAGTGTTTTAGAGAAATATTTATAAGCTTAACTTACTTAAGTTAGTCCTTTGCAGCACCCACTTTTCCTCTCTGACCATTGGAGCTACAAAACACTTAATACGTCTGGAGTTAAAAATAAGTTAATAAAATGCGATAAAGTTCATGAAAAGTAGTTAAAGTTTTATTCAACTAAAAAATTTAATGAAACATCAATAATAACAAATTTAAAATCTACGACAGTTGGAAGTTACACGCATGCAGCCAGCGTGGTGTGCTGCACCGAGACAGGAATCAGGTAGCCTCATCCTAGTAGAAGAATGTATGTAACCATATCATTACAGTAAATCAAGAGTCCACTGATGAACATAGGCCTATAGACTGCCTTCTAGGGGGGATATTTGTCATCGTTGCCACGCTAGGCTAGCTAGTTGGCCACCGCAGTTTTTTATTTTTTAGTTGCTATTTAAAGAAAACACTGCCGGCGATCTCTTCGTTTCTTTCTTATTCACGCCTTTTACGTCACTCACGGAACGATATGGGCTAGTGGATATTCTTACACCACCGCTACACGGTCGATATGCAACTTTTATATGGTACATGAGCGTAATATGGTCATCTTAAACTTTGCGGCCATATAGAACCAAAACTAGGAGGAGCACAAAGACAAAACACAAAGTCGAATACTATAACTAATACATTGAGAAAAAATTAGAAACTTGGCAATAATTATGAACACTTTGAAAAATCTACTTATAAAAACTAACTACATTACACCTTACTAAAATCGATTAAAATATTTACTGTAATATCAACTGTCAAAATGGCGTCGATAAAGCATCGCCCTTTCGAACCTTTTGTTATTTAATTGACCGATGAAGAAATATCGTATCATTTAGTAATCTACGCAAATAATGCTATATGTTTTGAGTTATAAGAAAGTGACCATATTAAACGGATGACCATATAACCCTCACGTACTATACAGTTTATTTTTGTTACATATCTCCATTTAACAAAAAGGAAAGTGTTTTAAAAATAAATTGCGACACCGAACTAAAGATGCACGGAATAAAGTTGTATTTTAATATCAAACATGCTAATAAATTTGTTTTAAAAGCTTTTTCACGTCCAAAGTCCAAACTAACATCTCTTCGTTGTATCAGATGAGTGTTGCATTAGATGCGGAAAGGTGATTACGAGCGAGTGCGTACTAGCATATATATAATATGTAATGCTGCAGGCTACTAAGTTCTACTTTTTCGAACTTGGTGACCAAAGAAATGTTTCTTTATACTCCCAAAATTTTACCTTTTTGGGAAGAACCGTAGAAATGTACGATAGTTTTTGTTTTAAGTTTGTTATTGTTGTTTAAATAATCGTTATGTAAATAGATACTTTGTACTAAACCAAGTTCCTCCACACTTAAATCTACTTCTGTGATATAGAGGCGTTTTACATAAATAAATTGCACAAATAACCCGGAACAATAATTCAGAGTATTAGTTATATAATAGTAGTAGTAGTGTAGAAAATACCTTGGTTTAATAATTCTAATACTATAGTCTGACTGAACTAATATCACAGATTTTTAACCTACTTATTAGATTTTATACAAATCTCTTGGTATTGATATAGATGCACTTCATAATTTTATCTATACGCACATATCAAGAAATGTACAGTCATAATGGCCTAATTGGATTGCGTTCAAGAATCCGTCACCTCAAACAACGGCCCGAGATCTTAACAGGATAAGGACAGAGTTTGCCTGACGATTGATTAAATTGATACTTAGAACAGAAAAGAAGAGAAGAATCTATTTGCAGATTTATTAATATATATAAATATTAATAAATCTGTTTACATTGACACTTTGGCGGCATCTCATCTCAAGGGTACCTCTTTTAGAGGCGGGGCGGCATCAGAGGCAGCCGAATTTAGTAAATGGCGCAAGTATGAGTCTTTGAGAAATGACTACATATTTGTGCCATTTGCTGTAGAGACTATCGGTCCGTGGGGAATGAAGTTTCTAAAGGAACTGTATCCACGACTGGTCGTCGCTGCTGGTGATAAGAGGGCTGGTTCTTTCCTCGCTCAAAGGCTAAGTATAGCTATTCAGCGAGGAAACGCAGCCAGCGTTCTTGGCACGGGGAGGAGGTCTTTTTAACGATTTAAATTTTTAGTTTTAGATTTTTATATTATAGTTTCTTCTTTTATATTGTATATAATTAGTTTTAATCGTAAATATTATAATTTTAATTATTATTTTAGTTAAGTTCTTTATTATAGTTTTTGTAATCTTTTAATGAAAGGTAATTTAATTTAGAATACAATTTTATTTACCTTATTCAAAATGTCCTCCCCTATTTTGAATACATGCGCTTAATCGACGTAGCCAATCATCAACCGCAGCACGCACCACACTGGTACACCTCGGCACTGGTTTTTACACCTTTTTCAAAGAAAAACACCTCAGTTAAGCCTGAATATGAGACTCCAAGTCAAACCATGAGTGGCGAAGGACAATGTGCTCGTGAGCCCTCGAAATACGCGTGCTGGCTTCTTTACTGCTGTGGGCAAAAACCTTATCAAAACAAAATTTCGCGGTATTTTTTTCCCGCGTACCGCCGTAACAAAGCACGGGATCTACCCAGCCTAATTTTTTTCAAAAGCTCGTTCAAAAAATGTGCGGTCTTCTTACGATAAGGTAAGTACGTACGTAGTCCTAGGTCTTCATTGATCATTCTTTTGACAGTGATTCTGCTAAGGCCCTGCTTAGCTAAGATTTTTTGTTTACGAACGGGATTTCGATGGATTCGCGCCTTCACTGCTTTGATGATCGCGGGTGTCCTAATTGTACGAGGTTGGCAGATCCTCTTACGATCTTAGAAGCTTAAATCTTCAGTGAATCGTTTGATAGTGCGATAAACAAATCGTAGGGTTATTTTCAATTTTTGTAGAATATTGAAAATCTCTTGTGGCGCCTAACCACAGCGGTGCAACGCGATAACTGCTACTCTATCTCCTTTCAACGACCACTCCATATTTGAAAATGAAAGAAAATTAATGTCTTTTTTGTTTTCGGCAAGCGCAAACGTTATATTTTTAAAATTGGTGAAGTTCAACTAGCCAGTATTCAAATTTTTTAAATAATAAGGTTTTGACAGAATTTAAGACCCGACTAAGTATATATGAGAAATAAGAATGCGATATGTCAGGATCGTGACAAATCATAATGTGAACCGTAATCCCCACCCTCTGAGTGACAGTCATGAGAGTTTATAGTATGATGTGATATTTCCAATAGTTTTTATTACGTCAACTCTAAAATGAAAATGTTTTTCTTAGTAATTATCTTATGAAGATTTATTTTTTATTTTTATAAAACGTTTTAGGGTTTCATTTTCAAGCACAAGGAACTCTTACAATTACGTTTTATATCCGTACCTATGAAAAAGCGTGTCACAGAATTAAATTTCTTCTTTTAATTAAATTAATTAAAATTTAGGAGTATACTAGTAATATATTACAAAAGGGCATAAATTTATGACTAATTTTGATTAAAAAGAGGTACATTGCAATCTAAATCGCTTAAAAAGACATTAATTCACCGTTTTTGTTTTGGACAAATTATTATACTTTGTTGGTTTATAGTGACTACTTGGTTTATAGTGACTTTTTTATCGAATACATACAAGTTTAAACTAAACCCAATCATTATTATAAAAGTTGATTTAAATTTACACACGAGATCATCATGTAATAAAGAAATCTAAAAATTGTAACAGAGGCCTTAAATCGATGTTATCAGCACCCAATTCTCACATTCGATATACCATACAAGCGAGATATAAATTGAGTATAAACTTTGGAAATAAATTCTAGACATTTACCATAAATTTAGTATATTACAATAAATTTGCATACAAATTTTGTTATCCTGATCCCATTTAAAATTCTTCGTGTTATTGTCACCAGATGAATTCTAAAGCTGTTCTGGAATATTTACTAAAATGTTTATAAGAAAAGAGAATCTATAATTCTATTTCTTTTAGTAAATTAAATCAGACGCGTCTCTGGTCTTCTACACTCATCATATGAAACATAGTAGCATTAAGCTGCTATTTTATGCTGGTATTCTGTGAGAGCCTGTGGTGGAGAAGATTCATCCATTCGTGCTACAAGCATAATATAGCTGCAGCGTGGCTCTACCGCGTGCAATATTGATTTTCAATGCAGCCTGCTTCCAGTGCTAGCCTGATCTTTTTACTATGCTAAATTAGCGCTTGACTCCTACCCCACCTGATGGTAAGTGGTGACGCAGCCGAAGATGGTGAAGCGCAATGACCTAACAAAAGCTTATTCACTCTTGCCTTGAAAACACCCACATTGTAATCGGATGGAAAAACAAATGCAGGTAGCTTATTCCACTTCTTCGATAACGCCTTTATAGATAACGCCCATATTCAAATAACTCATCCATTTTACTACCTACTTACTTAGCTAAGAACTATTTTTATATTCAGCTTTAGCTCGTTTTTCTACTGAAAGCTCCCGAGTCAAATAATAGAATACATTCCTTCGGTGCGAACATTTGTCTAATTCCTTATTAATTAATTTATAACTAAAAATTAAAACGGTTGATTGTTATAGTTAGTAGTAGTTTTATATCGCAAGTCGTTTATTATAGTTTGTAGAGAATTAATTCTCGATGGTGTTTAAATTAAATTTTAATGTGAAGATTTACTATTACGTTAGATTAACGTCTTCCTATTATCTCTTTTATATCCAAAGATGTTGCTGTTGTAATAAATTCATTTATTTTTAAACTGTTTATGGAATAAATGTTTTAGTTATTCGTTTAATAAGTACTATCGAAATACATTATATTTGAAATTCAATGCAGACATTAATTTATATTTAAAACATTAGCAAACCTGTTTAATTTAATAAATTATTACTTCAAAAGAGGATATGTATTTAAAAAATCATAATTCCAATCAATAGATTTTTAAACTTTTCGTACGTTTACCAATTTTAGTATTTTTAACCATTAAAATGCTGGGATGCCACGATGTAACGTCTACAATTGTCCCAGTTTCTTAGGAAAGGGTAATAGAATTGAAAAGGGAAGAAAAACCAAGTCGAGTTCCACACGTTCTTTGAAATTTTAGGCGAATTCTGCCCCTGAACCTAATCGTCTAATAAATTATACCTAAAAATAAAATCGTCAATCCGCCATCGTTTCCCGCCGCTAAAAGCCATTTAATAAACTCACTGGCGAGTGTTGAAAATGTGTCGCCATAAAATACATTTGATTTCTACTGCATTTTATTGCCAGTTTCTTTTGAATCTCCGCCGAAATAGTTTCTTAGAAACATTTTAATACGAATTTTGCTCACGAGTTTTGATGATACTTTGTTTTGCTCTATGTTTTACCGCTATAAAAAACTCGAAGCAATGGGTGCGTTTGGCAGAAAAAAGCGCTAGCAAGCGCTTACAATCGCTAAAATAGTTTTCGGTCAGGACACGATTGCTACTTCAGTAGCGCTGACACAATCCGCCATTTTGCTTATTTAATTTGTTTGTTTTGAAGTAGTGTTTATAAGTTGTTGTGTGCAATATTAGTTTTAAGTAATATAATGACAATAAACATATACATGTTATTAAAAATTCATGATTGGTAAGTTTTTAATATGAATACTTTACAAACATATATTTAAAATAGGTTAGGTTTCCCGGTTAAAACTAACATCGTGTCCTAGAGGAAAATAGCTACTTACGATTTGACAGCGCTTACCGCTTACGATCGCCATTTTGCTTACAAGCGCTTGCTAGCGCTTTTTTCTGCCAAACGCACCCAATGAGTACCTACTCCAATCAAGCATTGACGTTTTGTATAATAATTGATTGTGTTAAGTTACTTAAATCACTTAATTACTGATCAGTAAGCTGAAGTGGCAGTGGCCACAAGCCGCGTAAGAGTAAGTGAAGTTTATAGCAGCCCCCTAGTAAATGGTGTGACGAGCTGGTAGAAAATGCAGTTGGTGGATGCAGGTGATTCAGCAACTTGCTTTGTGGAATCCTTTTGGCTGCAATGCGCCCCAAAATGTCGGGTATTTAATAAGCTAAAACAAAGTAGTTTCGTTATATTATATAACATGTATCATAATTTCTCTAATTCGTGTGTTGAGTTATAGGTTGTAGTTGTTAAGTAAAGGTAAAAAAGACGCAACATTTGTGAGCAACATTAATTGTATCTTTATCTGTAAATAAAAAAACTGCCACCATTTGTGACCAAGTATTACGAAACGTATAAACTAACGTATAAAAATTTCAAAAGCATTCACATAAATTACACTCTTTGTCGTTGACGATACGTTCATTTTCGTATGACAACATTGACAACATCACGTTTTTGATAGTTTTTATGTCACTGTCGCTATGACAGCGGCTGTCAGTTTTGTATTAAATCAATACTTAAGCAAGTCACAGACTACGCAGATATGATAATATGCGAAATGTACTATTTTTTGGAGCGGATTGCGTATACATAGTGTTACCTACAATGAGTTGGTGTCTATTGATTCTAGATTTGCTAGACAATTCATCAGAATAGAATTCTGATTTCGAATTTGTTGCACGTGTTGCATTAGCATTTACTAATTTAGATATAGCGTCATATAAAGCTTAAAAAGGACCGAGGCGAATTTAATCGCATTTTTCAGCGACCAACGTATATTTATCTCTAGGTAAAATCCCATGACATATGTGCATAAGCAGATAATATTTTCACCATTTTCGATATAGGTTGGTGGTCACAGATACTTAATGATAAAATATAATTTATTTGCACTCTGTGTGTTAGTTCACTGAATTTCATAGAGAGCAATATTTAAAGATATGCGCTCAGATATGTTATCGTATCTGCGTAGTGTGTGACTCGCTTTAGAGTATTTCCATACATTACTAGTACCTACTCTGAGACTACTATTCATATCATAGTACTACATACTACTATATAAACTGGTAAAAGTTCACCAGGACATATGCATTTCTCAATATTTCGAGTCATATCAATCGATTCACGATCGTAGCACCAGAAGTTTTACAGCTTTGACAATGCTTCAATTTTACTGTGCTGCAGCTCAGTTTGACGTTTATGTTGTGCGAGCCACGAGCATAAATAAATTTACTTATGCTGACTTATAAAGGACATTGCTTAGCGCCCATACATTGTTCGCCCTGGAATCAAAAGCATCGGAAAATTGTGTGTTGTATTGCCGATCATTAGGAAATTCCTATATGATCTCATTTTTATAGCGGACTTGCTGCAGAAAAGATATATTTCAATAAAAGTATCAGATTTTGAGGTTATAATAGAACTTGAATAAAACTAAATTTACGGATTTTATCGCGTTTATTTCTTCAGAAATCAAAAATCCGTAAATTTAGTTTTATTCAATGTGTAGTGTTCGCGTAAATTTAAAAAATCATTATAATAGAACTACCACTATTACGGCTTTTATCATTTGGTGTGATTTTTAAGAAACTGAAAAACAATATCGTGTTACATTTAACAATTTTAGTAACGTCTTTCAACAACATAAAACCACTAGCAGAGCCGTGAGCAATTTGTCTAAAATACACTTTTCATTGCACACGCGTAAAAAGAGAATATAAACCCTTTTAGTAAAAGTAAATGTATGAAAGGGCGCCAAACTACTCTACCAACATCGAATCACGAAATTAATTTTTACTACTACTACTACTAGTTCTATAAATGTCTATCCTCGAATAATTTTATTGATATAATGTTTATCGATTTTTTTTCGTAATTTTTATATTAAAAATATTATTTATCATAAACTCGTAAGTGATCGTATAGTTAGAAGTAAGTCACAGGGTTTTCTGCTATCATTAGAAAACCTGATCATGATGAAATAATTAGGTTTTGTTCACTTCAGCATTATTCTAACCACCAATTTATTTTGGAGTTTGACCTCATTCATTAGGTATAGTGGGTTTTTTTAATTATAATTTTAGGGAACAACAAAAAGAAATGGTGGTTGATTGTTTTACTATAGTTTCTATTTGCACTTTATTCCAAATAATTTCAAAATGTGATTCAGATTAAAAAATATGCAACTGTTCATTAAAAATTCAAAAGGTCGATTATATTCGATTGGGCGTCCCTAGTAATTTTTGTACACCACAATCCACAACACGTTTGGCGAAGATGGCGGCGATTAATGTTATAAGTCGAATAGAATACTTTTTTAATGTTCATTTTGACATGCAGCTAGTCCGTGTTATAAAAGTATTTGCAACAAATGTAAAAAAATTGATAATTAATTATCGTGTATGTCCGATGTTTTTATTGCACAGGGCGAGTTTGGACATTGTCCTTTGTATAAAATAGGTTTTTAACTAGCTTGAAGTAGATTCGCTTATAAAAAGATACAACTGCTTCATACTCGTATATAAACGTCTTCATTATAATATTCAAGAATAACTGTGAGTTTCAATAAGTTATTAATATAGATAATGATTGATTTTTTTTTCTTTTTTAATAAGGCGAAGGGTGAGGCATAAATTTCAAGTATATCCTAAGGTACCAAATATACAACAGGAAAATTTCTTGCAAAGTTTATCGATTTATTTTATTATAAAACTATAAAAAAAATATAAGTTGTTTGTTTGGTGGGAGAAAACTAAAGATAATGCTTGGAAAATCCAGTATGCAACGCTGACGGAATTAATCATTTCCGTAAGCGGTTCATATTCTAATCAACCCCTGTGTTGGTAAATTACGATTTTCAAATGCAATTAATAATGTTCAAAGAGAACAGAAGAATTGTGTTTAAGATAAAACAACTGCATAATCGCGTGAAATGTTCGATTGACCTCCGTCTCTCTAATTGAATAAATAACAGAGAGCATCTTTATTCATTTACAATAATGGCAGTGTTATTGTTTTATCTATAGAGTGATAGCATAATTAAAAAAAATAACAGTTTTCCAAAGACTGAATATAGTGCCACTAACTTTACCGTTCATTTGACACAGTCGCTAGTAAAGAGCTTACTACTGCCTTTTAAAAAATTAACCGAGGACATAGGTAATATTTATTTGCACATTTCACAATGAAATTGAACAAAACACACTTTTCATAATGAAATAAAACAAAGCACACTCTGCACAGCACAGAATAAATAATAGCATACAGCGAAATGTCATTTATAAAATGGCGGCCTTATTTCCAATTTTGTACACCTAAACAGATAAGTTGGTGGTACTGTACGTTACAAATAATGTTAGCGTAAAGGTCATAATATGCAATAATAGCGTTATAATCCTGGTTTCCGCGAAGATTAAATATTGTATTATAGCAAAATAAATACATAGCTTTAAAAAAATACTACATACATTACCACGATAAGGGCTACCAAAACTAGTTTGAAAATGTAAATTTTTGTGTTAACTGTAGTGTTCACACAAACAGAATCGATTTTATCTTGATAGTTTTACCACGTTGTAGCATTGAGCTCTAGCACGAATGTTCTTTCAGGCTGAGAATTGACCACACTCGCACAGAGTACCTACCGTCTTAAAGTGGTAGCTTAGTGCTGTTGTATTTGTTTGACGTATTTTATCTTAGCTTTCAGAACATTGACATTCACTTACCATCATGTAAAAATTGTCCTTGTTTTTACAAAATAATTAAAAAAAAAATACAAATTTTCTGATACGAGCTGCAGCTATATTATGGTTGTAGCACGAACTGATCAGCCTGATAATGATCAGCCATGTAAGGACCACGCTTTTACAAATCCCAGCGTGAAAGCAACTTCATGCTGCTATTTTTTCTATAGTAAATTAAGATAAACGATACCTACTTTACTGAAAACGAAGTATTATATCAGAGGTGAATTGATTTTGATTCTTGATAGATGTACACTATATGTCTACGGGCCGCAACATCTACATATCATTAAGTGGACTATGTGCTCGTTTGCATCTTTTTCACTCATTTATTCTACACTCAACATTCTCAGAATATCGTATTTCACATTCTCTAAATCTCTACAGTATTGAAACAATATTACCTCTCCAACACTAAGACACGCTAAAGCATTTCCTAACACGTAAAATGAGAAAATTCCTAACACAATAACATCACAATTAGCTCCCCAATTGAAGCCTTACCATCATCAGGTGTCAGTGTAAGCCGTTCGCATTATCAAATACAAATTAACGAGGCGTCGCTTCCACGAACTCGCCGCTATGTTTTGAAAGCTATGACGCTGATGTTTCACAGTTTAGCTTCATTATATTCTTAATTGAGGTTTGAGATGTCTATTTTAAAAGTACGATCGGCATTCGCAGTTATTTTTTATTAGTAATAAGTACTTAAAACTTTGCTATAATAGTTTTTGTAACGTTTCGCTATTAAAGTAGGGCAAAGGTCTTAGAAGCATAAAGCTATTGTTAAAATATATTCACATTTTTGTATCATCATCAACATTATCATCATCATCACAAGCCATTATAATTC